>JZKD02S0068086.1:74256-87457 GCA_000966675.3 Picea glauca | reverse complement strand
ATTTGCACAATTAGGCTTTCTAGATATATTGAATGTTTGAATAGCTTAAAATCTCTTCTTTTGGATTTGAAAAAGGACTTGCAAAGCTCTTGTTATCATCTCCTAAATATATAAGTTTGGTGTTATGTTTAATTGAAATTTTCTCATTATGAACAAAACATGATTGATATATTTTGTTTGAAGCATTCCTTTCTACTAAGTTTGGATTTGTTTCATAAAATAATAATAATAATCTAATTTTAAGGTCACGGCCAAGATAGACACCAAATTGGTGTATAAGACCCCCTTGTTTGTGGGACAAGAGACCCCCTTTGTGCAACGATTTTATTGCTAAACTCTACAACCTTCATTTCCTTGGGATCTAAAGTTTTTTTTTGCACTTAGTTGTGATCGTCCATTTGAAAAGGTGTAGAAAAGTTTGGTCTTATAATGTTTCTTGATTTAATATTAAATTCAACTTGTTTTTCGTTTCCCTTGAAGAAAGACAAAATTCTTAACAAAAGTGACAAAACTCATGGATTGACACACCAATCTTGGAATATCTTAAAGTTTGGTATACAATAGAATAACACTCTAAATGAACCTTGGACCAAGTGTTGTACCCCCACAACTACCCACTAAAATTCCCTTCCTTAGAGGATTTCAGTGGGTACCCCCTATCAAAATTTTAACAAGGGATTTGATCATTACTAACTTGATTTGCTACTAATATATGAGACTACCATTTTGTTTATGCAGCCCCAAGCCTATCAAAAGAACACCTATGATAATCAGAGATTTCTTGAGTTTTCACCCTTCATCTATTATCCTTCTTTCTCAATGAGTGAGCCGCAATTCCTACTAGGTCCTAAAATAAAATATTAACTCATATAACCATGCCTGAGGGATATCATATTACTCTCCATTGGAACATTGCTCCTCAGAGTGAAATAACATATACATCCAAATTACTCTCTGATGGACCCTTTCCGATAACATTATCAAGAGGTGTTTTATTGGAGTCCTCTCCATGGGAAATACACTTTATTCACATTATCAACTTTGATGGAGCCTCTCTAATGAACTTGTCTCGATTCATATAGCTTCACTATTTCATAAAGTTCCTATCTCATTTCTTTGTGTTAAGATGTTATTAGCCCAAAGAACTGGTCTACATGGTAAAATTCAAACGTATGGAGTATGTCCCTCACATAACCACTGACATTACGTGGTGTATGATGATTTGTTGATCAACCAAATATTGTCCAAGCGTTTTTTATCTCCCCATGTGTAAGGCTCTTCATACAAGAACTATCTTCTAGGCACAAATATTCTCTCAATATTTTCCTAGCAGAACGAGGACTAACCATGGTACATTCCTCTCTCTGATGGTTCTTTTATGATGACCCTCTTTGATAGAACTATTGGGAACCCTTCTACTAGAATGATCTTTTCATCTTTTTTTTTCTCTCTCTGATGGTGCACCCTAGTAAAACTAATTTGAAATAGGAAAGTGTTGAACTAAACAAGCATTTTATGCACACTAGAGTAATCCATGACTAGCATGCTCAAATGTATAAGGTTTTATTTGGCACAATTCTCAATGTATAAATCGAATATTCCTTAAGAATCTCCATCAAAAGGAATAAGGGAAATGGATTACTTGAAACATTTCGATGGAGCATCCCAATGACTCCTTCTGATAGTAATATCGGGGAAATTTTTCAGGTTTGATCTCTCGATTACCATGCACCCAATACACGAATCTAGGAAGATATATCCTTCTAACAGCATTAATGACGATACAATCCTCCATATAGACATAGTTTGTCTTCCATTGAGCATTAATTTCAAAATATTTGGGGTAAATTACAAATACATAAAACCTTTTAATTCCTAAATAACGCCTCATGTTTATTTTGCAAGTTTGTAAAAATTTTGTTGTGCATAATGTGACTTCAAGTTGATATCATAATTATTTGGGATCCTTGAATGATAGGTATGTGAGTAAATTAATTTGAATTGGTTAGGATTTTGTATTAATTCAGTAGAGTTATGCATGATTCGTATACTAAAAATAACAAAGACAACATCAGGTTGTGTATGAAGACTAGAAGAGGAAAAAACCCCATGGCGAATGTACCTGCACCTATAAGTTCAGATGACATTATAGCTACAGACACCAACTTCTTCAATGAGATGGATCACTATCCCTGGTACGATGAAATCTATAGGATTTTCAACATTGGATATTTCCCACCCGAGGACGAAGACTTGGAAGTCTATCAAAATATCAGGAAAAGTTGCATTTACCTCATAGCTACCCATCTAATGTTGTTCCCTTATAATAACATAGCAATATGGTTCCTCACATACCTTTAAAAAGATATAACCACCATATTGAGCAAAGAAAAGATTTGTATAGCATCTATAAGGTTGGAGGAAATAAGACTCCAATATCACCTCTGAGGGCCTGCAGTTTCCTTGAATGAGCCATTTTTTAAGAAGTTTGGGAAAGACAACAAAGATTTTGAAGATTTAATGGAGGATTGATGGTGTGATGAAGAAAAAAGGTCAAAAAAGGGGAGCGATCAATCCTTTCTCATGAACTCAAGAAACCCTATTGAATGATGAATACTATGTTATGTCGATTGTATGATGAAGAAACAAGAATTCACTTCCAAATATGATGGTTGTCGATGGCATACATAGTGGTTAAGACCAGGAAAATATTCAACTGGGCATATATACTAGAATTTAATATCTTCCAGAAAGTCAAAGAAGCCCCAGGTATGAAAAATCTTAGCTTCTTCATGTCTACATACCTCATTGATGCAATATGCTCCGCTATACATTTTCCGTCTTTTGTATGGAATTGGGAACCCAATCAACCACATGTACATGTATATTTTTCAAAATTATGGGATGTCAATTATAAGAGGTACATGTATGACATCTGTGCTTTTTTTCTGTCTCCCCTACACACCATAATTTTTGGGTATCCTCCATATAGAATATCACAGGATCCTCTAGAAACCCTGAAGAATATTGGAGATTGGTATATGGGAAATTATTATACATATATCAAGGTTTATGGCATTTCTGAGGCTCCATATATCTTACCCAAATATGTTTTAGATAGGCTATTGGACTGAGAAATTGCTTACTAAACAATAGAAACTGGTATAACCTTGTTCCTCTCAGGTAGTAGTAAGAAACTTTGACCCACATTCCTTATAACATATGAAGATATGCATTATCCAATGGTCCTCATTCTAGGAAGGAAGTTGAATCCCTGCAGGAGATATGCCTATGTACAAGGGAACCTAGAGGGCATGACCCAAAATATATAACAATCAATCATGTCAAAGCTATTGGGATAACTCACCCTGTAATTCATGAAGTGAAATATGAAAAGGAGATATTCAAAGGAGTTTTATTCTTTGAAGAAGCACTCCACGAGTTTCCAAATGATCTAAGTAAAGATACGTTTCTAATGGAATAAGAAGAAGAGAAGAAGCTAGCTAAGGAACAATTCCTATTTCTTTTAGAGAAGGACAAAGAAAAAAGAGAAGAAAAGGAACAAGAATAAATGAGGAAAGCAGAGGAAAGATCTTATAAATACCTATAAGCAGAAGAGGAATACCAAAGAAAGAAAAAAGAGATAGAAGAAGAGAATAAAAAGAGCTAAGACTAAGGAAAAGGGAAATATAAAGATGAAGACAAGAAAGAACCCAAAGTGGATGAAAAGAAGAAGGGAGATGAAGCATTGAAGAAAATAGCAGAAGAGAGGAAGATAAAGAATAAAAGAGAGGCACAGACATTGCAATATGTAGAGTAAAAGAAGAAAGAAAAAAAATAAGAGGAGAAACATAAGTTGGTTGCAGAAGAAGAAAGAAGAAGAAGAACAACAAAAGGTTGTTGAGGTAGAGGTAAAGATGAAGTTTGATGAAGAAGCAGAAAGTGAAAAACAAATAAAACTAGATGAGGCCAAAAATAGTCCAACAACTCCAAGTGTGGGTATAGTTGACATACCTCCTCAGGAATGTACCCTTTTAATAGAAATACTAGGAAAATTTTCTTTTTCCTTGCAAGTGCTAGAATTGGATGAGGTTTTGGTGGTAGTGGGAGACTACTACTACAACAAGAAGAGTAGGGGAATTGAGAAAATGTCAATAAAAAGGAAACGATGGGAGATAAATATCAGCCATGGATCTTCCAAAAGGTCCATAGAATGGAGAGTAGGCACAGACCCTAAATATAACTCCATACATACTGCCTTTTCTCTCAATGCATTTGCAAGAGAAAATGAAATTCTTGTATATGAGTTAGTTGTTGCATTGGATACCTAAGACATAATAGTTGAGCTAGAGGAAGAGTTGAGGAAACAAAAAAGAAAAATCATTGAAGAATTCAAGGAGGTGATCAGTACACTAGAGAAACATCACAAAGAGGAGTTGGAAAAAGCATTTCAGACCCAAACTGATAAATTGAATGAAAAAATTGAGAAGAATATCCACATAGTTGAAAGTCTGCATAAGGGAGAAATAGATTCCCTTGGGTTGACACATTTTAAAGAGATACAACAACTGAAAAACAATCATGCACATGAATTGAATATATTGTATAAAAAATATGTGGAAGCCAACAAGTTCATGGAGCAGATGGAACATAAAATCCAAGGGATGGAATAGGATAAAGAAAAACTTGAAAAGGATTTAGAAGAAAATCAGACAGGATCTCTCATCTTGGAAACTATAAAGGGAGAAGCCAGGGCTATCAATGAATAATTGAAGTTGGTACAAAATAAATGATTTTTTGTACTAAACGATATCCAAAGAAACATGAATGATCAAATAAAGTTAGAGGACCAAATGGAGGAAATGAGAGAAAAATATCATAAGTGTCAATATGCCTTTGATATAATTGTGGATTGGCAAAGCGTATACCAAAACCCACCAAGTATCTTGCCACTCTACACTGGCAGACAAAAAATAAAGGACCAGGTCTTGTTTGATACCTAAAAACCCCTCTTAGAAGATATTAAAAGACTTTAAAAGACAGTGAAAAAATCCTACAAGAGATTATGGAATTCCTTCGATGAAATGATGGAAGAATTCAATATGGAGATTATGCCAAACATTGGTGATGAAGCCCCTAGTGAAGTGATGATAGTAGAAGTTGAAGAAAAAAGGGATGCTAGCCAAGAAGTTATTGAAAAAATTACAGAGGCTAGCAAAGACGTATTAAATGAACATTTGATGAAGCCAATGAGACTGATCACGCTGGACAAATAATTTATCAAGAAGATTGAGAAGGGATTGAAGGTGGAGGTAAAAAACAAGATATGTGATGGTGAGATAGACCTAGAGAAAATGCAGCTAAGAAAGATCGAAATAATCTTAGAAGATTATGCATTATGGAAAGAATATCAGGACAAAATGTAGCTAGAGAGACTCTCGTGATTATTCTATTTTGTAATTGATCCTTATCATTTTAATTATTCTCACTTATGTAAATCCTGAATGGGGAATTTGAAATGATGAGTCAGAATTGTCATCTGACTTGATGACAATTACTGGATGTAAATAATCGCTCTTGTTTTATAAAAGATGTCAGTGTGAGGGAGAAAGGGATTTTGGTCTATTGTATATTGGAACAATACGTTTCTTGTTGAATGAATAGAGCAAGAGACATCTTGGATATTTATGGTTCAGATATGTATGTTTAATATTTTTCTTAGTGCATATGTCTACTATGTGAATGTTAAGGAACACAATTGTATGAATTTTTTCTACACTTTGTTCCTCATATTTATGTTGTCATTTATTTCCTAATGAGCGTAAAAACAATGCAATGGGTATGCTATACAATTAATTGTTGTTATGTCCCTATCATTGTTATGTTAATTCTTTACTTGCATATATAAATTCCTTCTTTTTCTGGTAATAACATCTTTCAATGTGATCATACTCTGTTAGTTTTCTCCTGATCATGATAGGTTAGATTAATATAAAATGCACTTATAATAGTTTTAGATAGAATTAGATAGATACTTAGTTCATATTTTAATACATTTGAGAACATTTTATTCTCAGATTCATATTAGAAAACATTTAAGAGTGGAAACCAGGCCTGCATACTAGTCATAAATTCTATCCCAAACGAGAGTAGGTCTAATTGGGACTTGTCATCAGGCGTTATCCCTTAACTACTTGATAGACCATTTGAACCCGTTAGCACCAAGTTTGAACAATTGTTCAATGGGATTATTTATTTGGATTTTACAAAATTTGACGATTATGTCTTAAGGGTTATGACCTTAACACTTTTAATTGAAATTGTGATATGAAGAATTCAAATGATTAGATGGTGTTATATATTTTGATCTTGATGATTAGGTGATATTTTATAATGCTTAAACTTGAAAATCAAATCACTTCATCTTTGGGATTAAATTTGTCAAACCAAGAAATGCTTAGATTACAATTTTCATTGATCAAATTGCAATATGAACAATTCAGGTCAATTTTGATTTCTCATAAACTTCTAATATACAATTTTGAAGGTAGAAATATTGCATACTTTTTCCATGGAAAAATAATTTTCATTTTTACTCCTGAAAATAAAAATACATTCCTTATATACAATAGCATTCCACATTTCCTTGACTATACAAAAACACACACTCGCCATGAACTTGATCATTGCTCCCGAGTTTTCAATACTGATTGAATTTTTTATAAAAATATTACCATCTTGGCCCAACTTAACACTAAGCATACATATAGGCTACCAAAAAACATATTGTAAATAAGAACATAGTTAACCAAAACAAGAACACCTTATGACCACCTGAACTTGCACACCTTAAGTCCATAAGAGTTGATGAAACTCATGATTCCCCCCTTCTCATAACTACACCACATGAACTTCTCTCAGATGCAGAGAGAGACCCTCCTTAGACATGACATCTTCTTGTTGGTTTAGTTGTTGAAAAACATGTCTAATGGAGAAATATTTAAAAGAAGAAGCCACCTCTTTTAAATTGAATACCAAGTCCTTTAACTCTAAAATTGTGAATCAGAAAAATAATGTTCATCCAACTAACCACTAGTGAAGAATCCAAAAACACTTGCAGAGATGTTACACCAGACTTAAAATATTTTTTCAGAAGAAAATTTAACGCTAACAATTCCCTATCCCCCACAAACCTTTAGGGTAAAATAATGATACTCTAAAATGTGTAGCACCGCTCCCAAACCACACACATGATTTGATCCCCGACATGACCCATTGAAAAAACCCTAGATAGAACTCTTATCAATCAACAACTCTCTTACCTGACGTGGTCACCGAGTGGTAGTTTCCATATTAAAATATTATACAAAGTCATTGCATGTGACAAAACCTAAAACATAGGGACTTCTTTCCCAACAAATATTTGGTTATTACAACTCAACCAAACTCCCCATAAAATTAGAAAGTGTAAGGCTTTGAGAGGATTTAAGTATTCCCTATCAAACCAATCCTTGAGGAAAATAACAAGCTCACATTTTCTCCACGTATCTCAGTTCTTTTCCCACCTACCAACATCAGACTAAATTTGATGTATAAAAGGATACTAAAAAAAATATGTGTTGTCATTTCTTCTTCCTTCTTACAAATTATACAAATTCCAAGACCATGAAATTTCCTCTTCTGGCATGCTTCCCAATCCAGTAATTTATTTTTTAATGCCAACTACATAAAAATATCATTCTTCTTTGAAACCTTGATTTTCCATATTTGATTCCACCACCAAAGCGGAGGGTCCTGAGCAACTTTCAACAGAACTTGATAACCATCTTTCACCATATATTTTCCACCCACCTTATTCTTCAACCATACTAAACAATATGGATCTTCTTGAATTCTTAATTGATCTTGTTTCATCTCACTGATGAAGTCTTCCCATTCCAACATCTAATCTCCATCAATACCCAAGGCTTGGGATGATTTCTAGGCTTGATCCCACACCGAAGTATTGATGGGGTCACAATAGTCCTTAAGAGTTTTGCAGCCTTGTCCTTGTAAAAATTCAACCAATCCTTCACATAAACTAAACTTTGGTCCACAACCCATGATCAAATCGACTCCCACTCTTACTTGCTCCCCATTCCCAACCTTCCAACCTAATAATTCCCCAACTACCGAGAATAAGGTAACCAAATCATTCCAATGGGACGAGCCTCCTTTCCATCTCTTATCTACTCTACATATCTAATATAAAATAGAGTTTGGTGCCATATAATTAGATTTAGTCAAATGAATCCATATTTTTTGTTTAGTGATCAAGTTCTAGACTAATTTTCCTACCAATACTATCCCTAGAAAACATGCATGTTTTCTAGGCCCCATCCCCCTTCATCCTTGGTCCAAGCAATAGAATTCCATCTCTTCTAGTGGATACCTTCATGGTCATCTCTACTGCTCCAAATAAAGTTAAAACACACCTTTTGTATCTTCTCAAGCACTCCTTTTGGTATGTGGGCCATAAATTTCTAGTAACTAGAATTTCTTCTAGCACCAATTTTACCAACATCAGGTGGCCCCCTCTTGATAACCATCAATTGCACCATAACAACACATGTTTCTTAACCTTTCCTATGAGCCAATGTCAATAATTTTTCTTATAGGAATTGGGTTTAATAGTGTATCCCAAGTATTTAAAACCTTCTCCCAAATCAATTTCCTAAAATTGAAAACTCGGCTAGCATCTCTCCTTTGACCTTGTCTTCCAGTTCATTGAAACATCGTATCAAATTCTACTCATTTATCACCATTGTTTTCTTTTGTTATAAAAAAATATGATCTTGTTCATAACCCAACCCTTAATCAAAGAACCATTTGACATCAACAACACATCATCTACAAATATCAGGTGGGTTAAGGAAAGCTCCTCCCCTATCTTAATTCCTTTGAGTTTACATGTTCTTCTCACTTCCTTTATTTCTTGGCTAAGTCCTTTCTCCACAAAGGAAGAATAAATTAGGTGAAAACGAGAAACCCTGGCATAAACCCCTACTTGACACGATAAAAGGAGAATATAGCCCATTCAACATGACCACAAAGGAAACTTATGCGACACATGTCATAATCCAATCTACCAAGTTTAAGGAGAACCCAATGTGTATCAGGAGAATCTACAAGTGCAACCAATTGATGTGGTCGTAGGCCTTTGAAATATCCAACTTCATAACCATAGAACTTTGTTTCTTAGTTTTGATACTATGTAAACTTTGTTATGCACCCCCACCGCATCATGGATTTGTCTCTCCCTACAAAAAACAAATTTCTTTTGAGGAAATGAACAAGGATAACAACTCTTTCAACCTTACTTCCAGAATATTTGCAAAAATTTTGTAAAAACAATTGCACAAAGAAATTAGCATGAAGTCTCCAAAAACCTCTAGCTTATCTACGTTAGGAATAAAATTTATGAAGGTAGGATTAAATTTGGGAAGGATTCTTCTGATCACCCAAACTTCTTCAACAACCCTCCACAAGTCACGCCCGAGAAGATTGAAAAAAGAACTAAATAATTCAGTCGTCCACCCATCCGGCCCCATACTTTTTCCTTATTGCATGACTAAAAGAACCCCCTCTAATTATTCCAAAGTTATATTTGCATTCAATTTTTCATTAACTTTGTGGGAAACTAACCAAGGGAAAATTTGGAAGACCTTAACTATTTCTTCCAAATTATCTCCCTCGGTTTCCTTATAGAGATTGCTAAAATTGTGGACCTTGGACTAAGTCAATTCCTTCAAGCCCTAGGTGTGAACATGTTCATCATCCTTCAACTCCTAGATGATATTCACATTCTGACTATGATTATCATACTCATGAAAAAACTTTGTATTCTCATCCACTAACTCCATCCATAAATCCTTTCTTTTCATTCTCCACTCAACCTCCCTTTCCTAAAGTATCTTGGACTTATTAGTTTCTAAATCCATCATCTCCACTAGCTCAGCCTTAAAAAACCCCCTTGGATTATCATTGTATAAGGAATCAATTGCCTCCTCAACTATATTTAAAGAATGGTCCCAATTCTTCCTTATATTGTCATCCCACTCCACCACTTTTCTCTTGAATCGAAGCAATGATTCCATGGAATTATTTCTCGTTGATTTTCCTAACTATGAATTATAAACCATCATTCAATCTTAAATATTTCAACAAAGACATCAATCTCCAACCAAAATGGGTTAAATCTAAACATTCTTTGGGGTTTGTCCTAAGGATTGATGAATTCTAGGTAAATCGGGATATGATTAGATCCCTCACTATTCCAACCCAACCCTTGTAATATCCCCAAGTGATAAGAAGCCAATCCACCATAAGGAAGCAATCCAACCACTTCAATACCCCTGCTACCCAGACCTCTTGTTGTGCCAGATATGTTTTAATTTTTGTGGTTCCACATCTACAAAATTGGCACTCCTGATATGATGTGGGAAGTACTCCTCTCGTGAATCCACTCTATCCCTCATCCCCCAAATTTCCTTTTGACTCACTATAAAGTTAAAATCTTTGTCGATCACCGAGTTCGACATTGATGCTCTCTGTCATACCCTCTAAAAGGTCCATGCTCACTAACACCTTTGTGAACATCCTATAAGAGGAATATTGATATGATGGGTTAACCATAAAATATTTTCCAAGATAATTGCCCAAATTCCATAGCTCTAAAGGCATCCCCAAGAGCTTCACCCAAATTGTTATATACCTTAGACATGAAAATATAAGATAGAATCAAATCACTCACATAAAAGAATAAACAGGAGAGACATTATAGAGAAAACCCTCGAGGTAGGGTAACAACATATATTAATCCTTATGGAACAATAAAACTCCTCAAGAAATGCTTCACACATTCAAAATATTGTTCACCCTACTCCAATACGTTGCTTACACTTATTTATATAGAATCATCTATCTCCTAGGAACATTCTAGAGAAGGAAAATTCTAGTAGGTGGAGCCTTCTAGTAAGCCTTCTCACATTTATTGCTTTCACACTATTACATAGGCCTTATTTATTAAAAATGGATTCCATACATAGAAATATTTATTATTATTTCCATCAGGTACCTCCCTAGCTACCCCATATTACCCCCTAGGTATACTACATTCCATACCCCTTCGTATGTTTCATCCTCAAAACATGGGAAGAAACCATACAATATGATTGACTAAGAAATTTAGTCAACTACTACCAAGTATGAGAATCCATCCATCCTAATGGAAGTTGAACGTGATTTCCAACTACCTCCTTTCCACCTTGATCTTGATTATTTCCATGAATTTGGTGCTAGGGGGTTGTTTCTCTACTCTAATATCGCCCTATAGTGCTAGTATTCCTCCATGTCCCTCTTGAATCTTTTCTAATCTGGTGCCATGTTGGTCCATAATAAGTTTGTTGATGCTCCCACTCCCGCCTTGATGATTTTTGTTTCTTTGTGTGGTGTAGACGGTGATAAAAATCAACCTTAGCTCTCGGTTCTTCTTACTTCAAATCTTCAACATGGTGTTTCTATGAGTCATTGAGCTCATTGGATTATTTTTTATGTCCTTCCTAGGGTTGTCCTTTTGTAGATTCTTCTTTTGATTCTACTTCACACTCTACAATAAATTTTTTAGTTTCCCCTATGGTCCCTTGTTTCTTACTAAGAGACATATCCTGCAATGTGATTTTCTTTTTCTTGTACCAAAGTTTCACAAACTTCTTTTCCACATTAATATTAACTGTACCAATTGATGCCATCCAAGGATATCCAAGAATAAAATCCACATCATTCATATCAATGACACATAAATCAGAATGCAACACATATTTTTCCATGATAAGCTTCAAATATTTAAAAATTTGAACAAACTCCCCCTCAACTTGTGTGATTTGGATATGTTTTATAGGAACTTGCAATCTATTAGCTAAATGGACATTGATAAAATTATGTTGGCAACTAGGCTAATAGAGACAATGAGTTTTTCTTTATGAATACATTCATGAACCTATAATATAGAGTTTACACATGAAAATAAACCCTTGGTGCTCTCTTTATCTCTTTTCCCAACATGAGACCACCTATATAAAATTAATTTTTCCATTGCTTCATTGGGAAGTGCCATCATCTTGGCAAGTTCCAGTGATTGCCACCATGTGCTAGCATCTTTTATGAAACTATAGAGTAGTGAACATTTATACTTCTCTTTCCATACTGAATTTTGGGAATTTATGATTTATTCAATACTAGGATCATCATCTTTTCCAACAAAATTAATTTTTCTTTCCATAACCCAAAAATAGAACTAGGGTTTAAAAAAAAATCACTTACTTTTCAATGGAGCTCCTTGAGGATGCTAAATTAAAATGGGCATGATTGTGGCTATATTTCTCTAGTTGAATATTTTGAATACAATTATGAAATTCCACAGTCAATATGCATCCAATGGCACTGATTTCACTAAAATTTGAGCACTCTAGAAAAATATATCTGATCTGCAAATAACACGTTTCTCCCCGGAAAAAAAAACCATAAAAATTGTTGATTTAAAAATGTCAATAAAATCACTTCACATAATCCGTTTTGGATGATTTGTTTTTTGAAATCGAGTGTTTTTTCGAGAGGAATTCAGATATGTAACATGCTCCTACAAAATATACACACAAAATTTCACAATTCAATCTAAAGTGCGCTGCCCACTTTTTCCCTTGAAAAAATATGCAAAAAGAAAACAAATTGTCCCTTTTTGGCCTGAGAAAGTGATCTGATACCAAATCTTATGTATCTCAGACCCAAATACAAAAAACACATACAATATATCAAAGAATAATGTATAAATGCTTCACTCTTTATTAATACCAAAACCCTTAAGGTAGGGAAACACCTTACAAGTGATTAGTTTATGGAAGGAATGCATTCTTGTTCACTTGCCTCTTCGAGAGGGAAACCTACTAATGAGATAATATCCGAGTACAATATTGTCCAACCATGATCTAATACATTTCTTACAATTATTTATATAACACTATCTATCGCATTGGAACATTCTAGAGAAAGAACATTGTTAAGGTCCTAACCCGCACATAGGTAGATCAATGTATTCGGATGTAATAAAGGTCAATATTAATAAGACCTTTCAATAAAATAGAATAAGGTGGATGTAAGAAGACCT
>JZKD02S0068086.1:46834-60103 GCA_000966675.3 Picea glauca | reverse complement strand
TCCTTCGTTCCCCACACACTTCTTGCTCCAAGGATTCTGAGACCATGGATCTGATAGCTACTCACAATCTATCTTGACAAAGCAAATCTCAAAGCCACTCCAACAAAGCTGATAAGTCCAAGCCAACCAAAGCTAACCAAAGCTCAAAAGCTAACTTAAGCTAACTTTCTCCATGAGAACTCCTCTCCTTTTATAAGTTGAAGAGGATAATGTGAGGAGGTTAGGATGATCCCACTAAATCATGAAAGCGAGTAACATCCAAACCATTCGGATGCCACCTCACCATAGAAGTTTCTCCTTCTAGAAGATTCTAGAAAACGCTTGTTTTTCCCATGTGTAGGCATTCTCGCACCTTGCCTATAGAGCAACCTGCGAACATCTCGCACCCTAGCTATGGTGCAACCTGCAAGAATCAGGCATTCTCGCACCCTGCTTATATAGCAACCTGCGAACTTCCTTTTTTACAGGGTTTTTACAAGGGAAAATGCAACTTCTTTTCTCAGGAAAAGTTCTTCTCCCTTCTCTCTTCAGGAAATCGGGCCACTGACCCCTCTGAAGGCAACATATATGTTTACATCATTAACGGTCATAGGGATGACGAAAATAATGTGTAACCATACCAAGACGAAGATCACCGAGAAGAAGGCTAGAAATCTCAGTAAGATGAGAGAAAATATAGAAAAGTTAGAGAAGGTTCCAGAGGGGACTTTGCATAAGGAAGGTTTGCAAGACTGGAACTTCGTCAGGATACCATAATAGTGCAACATGGCACTTCACAATGGCGAAGCAATATAGTCATTGAAGGCATTATAACCGTTAGCCCGACGCCCTGAATGGTTAGAAAAAAAATTATGGCCAGAAATCTCGCCATCAGACCGTTGGGACCACGCCGCAATGAACAGATGAAGACCTATTGTCCGTTGGAGAGATATGTTACACCATTGCCTACTTAGTGTGTTGATTGTTGCACCGAAAACACTTTTGTGAATTTTATCCTAGCCAACTCATTGCTACCGCACTATGTTTAGTAAGATCGACACCGGTTCTATTGCTTTGATCACGCATTCATCCATCTGAGTTATCTGATCTAAGCATGCATGTCGGATAAGCTCAGCGCTGTAGAGAAAATCATAGAAGAAGTTATGATTGACCTCATGGATGAGAAAGTAATGTCTGCAGGTATTCAAGCGTCATCAATGAGAGGAGTGTAAGCCTCTCCGTCGACTACTCGCAGATCTGAACCATCCTGACTAGAAGAAGAGAAGAGAACCAAGCACCGAGATGACTTGGAAAACATGAAGCTAATCCCGACCATACTACCCAACTACATCCCGCCTCTGGCTGTCACGGTGAGTCGTGACAGTGTCCCAAGGGACTTTGATTACACCTTGGCTACTGTGTACCTCTCGAAGGGGATACGTGCAGTTAGAGTGCAGCAGGATAAGATCGCGACGTTGAAGTTCAGCGACTTCAAACTAGGAGACTGCAAGAACCATAGTATTCATGCTCCTTACAAATACTTGACCAGGACGAAGGCGAAGAACTTGAAAATAATCCCCCAACCATGGACTATGAACCTCGCACAGTCCACTCTCTTGAATGTGATGAAGATTCCACATTTTGGAAAGAACTAGGAGGTTAATGTCTGTGTTAAGCTCCTTATATCATGCTACCATGGTGGCTACCTATGGCTATACCGATGAATCACAGTCGATATGAAACCGATCCATAGGATTACTAGATTGAGCATGCGGGGACCCGACCCGCAAGACTTATACCCATGGAAGGCTATAGATCGTGCATTGGCATAGAACATCAAAGACACATATGGCGATGTAGAAAAGGGAACGCGAGGCTATAAGGTATCTTCCATCCAAAATGGTGCAGTGCGTCTGTCCTGCCGGTTGATTGCAGGAAAGCTCATGAGAAAGAACATACCTACACAGGTCACAGGATTCATTGTTGACCTCGTCGGGAAATGTCTAGAAGGATTCCAAATGAACTGGGAGATGTACTTCGTCAACCAGCTGGAATTAGACTACCACGAAGCTCAGGATCAGGACTATGAGTTCCACTTTAGCTGGCTCCTGATCCTCATTGCATTTACAACTTGGGAGATACTGGAAGGTGTGACCTTCCCAGACAATGAGTCATTCAAGTCGCTCGTTGCGAAGTTCACCACGCTCTAGTACTCGAGCGATATGGGAAAACAGTTGCACTCGAATGCGGTATTTCATACATATTATCTCCAACTGAAGAGGGTTATCAAAGTTGTCCCTCACATGATGCCAAACACTCTGCATCGGTTCTGACCCCTCATGAAATTTCATGCAGATCGACACTTCATTTATATCACTACACGCATAGATGAGCATAAAGAAGAGCTTCAGTCATACTACAAGCTCACAGAGGAGGACCTTAAAGAGATAACCAAGGACTGGTCTGCAAAGCTCCTCATCCCCGCTGACCCCATAGAAATGTCAGACCCTAAACTAATCGACAGCCCTTAGACCACTCATGAAGAAAAGGATACTCCTGGACCCAACAGAAGGAAGAATACCGAAGAGATCCAAAACATGAGCAGTGCATCGGAAGAAACTGTTTCAGTATCACCTGGCTAAGGGGGTGATGACGAAGTAGATCAATAAGAGACCAATGAAAAATAATACCAGTAGAAGAAGGGCGAAGTAACACTGCCTAGGGATCTTGTTGATGAGGTTGATCCCTTGAAGAAAAGGAAGGTTTCCCCCATGAAACCCACTTACCGAAAGAAATCCAAAGCCACCTTGACTAAGATGCAGACTGTGCTCACTGTAGATGACTTCAACTTCATCATCGCAGCTGTAGTAGATTCCTTGCAGGACATCTTGCAGAAACATGAAGCCAAGCAGGAGGAGATGTATGACAGAATCGAGGTTGAACTCATAGGGGTACAACGGGCTCTTCAATCTATCCATGTAGTATCCACTGTGCCCCCGCCATTATAAGAACCATAGTTGGGAGATGAGCCTGCATAACTCCACAGACTAGCTAATGTGACCAAATCTCACCTTCATCGAGCACAAGATGAGAAATACCAGGCCACAGCAGCCCTGAAACAAGCCCAAGAAGAAATGGTAGAGAAACGTCGGGTTGCACAAAAGGAGAAGGATGACATTCAAACCAAGTTTGAAGAGGATAAAGTGCAACTCAAGCAAGAAAAAGAGCAGTTTCTCGCAGAGCAGCTTGGATTCAAAGATGTAGTCAATATATCACTTCGCTCTATGAGTGGAGCATCAAATAGCGTAGCTTATGGAAGTTATCTAGTATATTCAACAAAGAATAGCAGACTTAGAGCTACGAACAGTGCCCAGCACTCCATGGGATGTGCAAGATCAAAGAGAAGAAACTGCTCAAAGCACAGTTGAGAGAATCAAGGCCCTCACCATGGAATATAAATAGCTAAGTGATCACAGTGCCTAGACTTATGAGCGACTCACTGAGGACCCTGAATTGAAGGCACTAGAGTCACATCTCCAATAGGCAAAGTAGCAAGTAGAAACAGTACAGGCGTAGTTGAAGCCCATGTCAGCAGTCAAAAGGATGAAGCGATCCCAAGAACAGTGCACTTCTCAACAGCAGGTCCACACCATTCAAAGAAAAGTCATGGAAGTGACTCAAAGGATCCAACCAACACAAGATGAGGCTTGCCAACTATTCACAGAGATTGAAGGCTAAGGAGTAGAACTGGAGCAAGTTGTCACTACAGTTGAATAGCCCTTAGAGGGACCTATCAATGAAGCAGTTATCCAAGAGTTCGTCGAGCAGGAGGTTGTGGTGCAGCAACAGGTCGAAGCATCTTGAGCCAAGCTCGAGGATTTTGAAGCAGAGCTACCCAGACTAGAGTGACATGGGACGAGTCACAGGTGAGTGTTGGGGGCTTGTTGGCCCTTGACCAAGTTTTGAGGATCCTTGGTCATGTTTGACCTGTTTTTGGGACTTCGACACACTATCGAAGGCAAAGCGCAAGTCAAAGCGGAGATCGCAAGATCTCGGGCCCTTTTTAGGGATTTTTGGGTTTTGGGCTTACGTAACGGGTATGAGGATGTCAACCCATGGGTTTACCCATGTTTAGGACCTCTTTGTATTGTATAAATAGAAGTCTAGGTGATGTCAGAAAGAGTCGAAGAAGATGTTTTTGGTGCTATGCTAAGTGCAATCGATGATTGTAAATGTTTTGTGCATACTGTGTGGGATTTGCAAGGCTAAGTGCAAGTGATTGTAAGAGACCGCGAAGAGGCTTTGTGTTGTAACTCAGGGAAGGAGGATCTAGTTGAGTGCACGCAGATATCCTATCCTCTGTGGAGTAAGATATCATGGCTTTGTGCATGTAGAAGATTGACAGAAAGAAATAAAGAAGAAGAGTTGGTGGACATAGCCCCAAGGTGGGGGTGAACCATGTATATCCTGCATTGTGGTTTCTTTGTTCTTTATGGTTGTTCTCTTGTTTATGTGGTTAAATGCTTAGTGCACTGATATATGCTTAGAATAATCTAATATGATATATTAGTGCTGAATAATGTGAATGAATGCTAGATATGATCTATGTTGGTATGCTTAGTGCTTGAATCTATTGGATCTATGTGAATACTAAGTTGATCTATTTTTTGGGTTTTGTTGGTGCATTGTTGTAAGCATTGAACCCTGGGTCTGCCCTTGTGCTAACAAGTGGAATTAAAGAAAAAGGGTAAAAGTGAAAGAGCACATGGTATGTGCACATGGTATTTGCAAACCATGGTGGTATTTACATATGGTAAGGTAAAAATTGAATTAAATCATGATAGTCAAAATTTATTGACCCAATTGAAAACATGACTAAATGATCTAAAAGGCACAATGGTTCATTGACATTGTATTAATTAAAATAGTATGATTAATATCTTATATTGAAAAGGCGCATACTTATAATGAAGAGATACATTCTTATATTGAAGAAGTGCAATTGTTCAGATGTACATGACCATTCGAAGACTATATAAATGGAAATTCTTGTTGAAAGAGGTTGTGTCTCTCGGCTTGAAATCTATAACAGTGTTAGAGACCAAGAAAGTAAACGAAGATATGCAGTAGAATACAAATAAAATTATGAATACTTGAAGATGGAAGTACTTATTATAAAAAGGAAGGTTGGGTGGTGTTGGGGAAGGTTGTAGCCTCCTTCCAGTTGAAGCTGGTAAAACAAGATGTTGCRGYATATTTTCAGCTATAGATGAAGAAACTAGGGATTTGGTGCTTCCTTCCAGTGGGTGCTGGTAAAATCTAGAYGGATTGCAGCCTCCTTCTAGTTGGTGCTAGTAAAACAGGGAATTGGTGTTTCCTTTGAGTTGGAKCTCATAAACTAAATGTAATCTTTATTAAAAATAAGMACATTTGTTGTTTTGGGGTTTTCCAYGTTAAAATTCTTTGTATTGCACCTTTCTATTGATTATATGTTTTGATTTGATAAAATTAATAATGAAGTTGTTTTAAATTGTGGAAAAAGGATAATATTGATTCACCCCCCCCCCCCTCTCAGTATCAAMCAATATTCCAACACTTTGTTAAGCCTCCCATCACCTCAATCTCAATCTAGTGTATGTTGCATGAGATCTTCATCTATCAATAGAAGAATTGTATTTCAAGTAAATCTTGTTKCTACAAGAATTTTTAACTTTCAATGGCAAAATTATCAAATTATCAAAGGGACTCGCTACCGGAAGTTCTAGGAATGAAATTTTAAAATCTTGTTCGATGGTTTTCYTATTTCTKCCATCCAAGAGAGAAACGAGAAACATGGTTCTTTCTTTCAGAAGCCATGAGAGATCATGCCCAAACCTCTTCAAAGCAACCCATACCTTTGGTCAAATATTTTTGTCATTCACGTCATTTTCCAGGAAGCAAACTTTTGAATTTATTTCTAGGAAAATGGTGATGAATAAGCCAAATCCAAGACATGGGTTTTCCCGGTGAGAGGATTTTCCAAATTCTTTATGGTTTGGGAGAAATTTGTGTTTTTCCAAAAAATTTCAACCCTGATTTTCTGTGTGGGACGTTTTGAATTCAACCAATGCCAAGTGGAACGCCTAGTCGATGTGGAGGTGGAAATAATTTTTTTTTTTTATTAAATAATGCTAAGAACAATCTTATCAACAAATCCATTCCAGCGTAAATCAGGATTGGGGATGGATCTCTTTTTCTATTTTCATAACACTGTCACCAAGAAGAAGGGATTCAATCTCATCATAAAATTTATGTTTTCCTTATATAAATGCTCTTCATCATTTTTAATGAAAGGAGAATCTTCCTGGTGAGGGAAAGAGGAAAAGATTGGAATTCTAGTAGAACTATGTGTATCATTGTACGCATGTGGAAATTTTTCTTTGTAATGTTTTATTATCATATATTCTTGAGAGCTTTATTATCAATCTGTGTACTCTTTGTTTCTCATTTCACTTCATCTTCTTTCTTGAATAAATTATAGTTGTTGAGCATCAATGGCTATCCATGAATAATATTTTTTTATGTAGTGAAGCCTCATTTTATATGCCTATCATTTGTGTTATTTATTAAAGTATAATTATCCTTTATTCATAATGCATTTATGTTTAGAGGATATTCTATCTCATGAACGTGAAAAAATGATCTAGCATAGGTCACTTTGTGATTCATATTTTTTTTATTTTTCTTCTATCTGCCATAATAACAAACCTCTTGTTTGATATTCAACTCAATTTCCTTTGATCCATGGGACATTAACAAATGAATCCATGTTCAATGGTATTGATCTATGATCTATATGCGCTTATTCCATTTTTCTTCTTATTGTTCTTCTTAACCTTGTCCACCTAATCCACCAACACCACTTAAAACCTTATAATCAATTTCAAGATGTGCTTGGAATAGTTCTAAGGAAGTCATTAGAACATATCAAGTGATAAAAACACTTATATAAGTGTATATGGTGCTATGAAGGATCCTCATATGCTTCCCTGATTTGTGCCAGATAAATTAGTGCTCCAGGAAGTAGCGCATCAAACCATAATCCATAGAGTAGGAGGGATATTGAACCGGGGTAAGAATGATATATGGCCACCACTACTACTTTATCTAGGAACTTACTCATTCCCAAAAACTAAGCAATCACAAGAAGAGGTAAACAGTCTGATGTTTTATCATTTTGGAGAAGAACGATTCAAAAGGCATGACCCTAAGGAGGTTGTAAAATATCATTTCAACAAAATGGGGCTCCCCTGGGAATACACAACAGATATTTGAGATGAGGAAGAAGTGCATCGCAATGCACAAGCCTATGATTATTTTATATTCCATATATGAGGTCAACCCATAGGAAGGATCACAGATGAAGAGAGAGCAAGAGAAGAATCCTGAAAGAAGGAAGGAGAAGAAGCAGCACAAGGATCATCTCTCGTTTTTGTTTCTACACACTCAGGATCGATGGAAGAATAAGAAGCAAGAATTGATAAGAAAAGAAGGTATAAAGAGAAGGTATCCAAGAAAAATAATGATGCTTCCAAGAATAAGATAAATATTGAAGTAAAAAAAGTTGAATCAGAAGCAAAGGCAGTTGCTCAAAAGGAAGAAAAACATAAAGCTGTAGTCAAGAAAGAAACAAACGATGTAGTAGAGAAAGCAGCCAAAGAAGTAGCTAATAAGGAAGAAAAGAAGAGACACAAAATAAATAGGTTGAGTCTAGGAATGATGACACTCAACCATTGGATACTGACATCCCAGGGGTATCAGCAGCAGGAACCAACAAACAGATTGTTTAGTGGTTTAGGAATAGGGCTTTGCACTCCATTTCAACCAAGTGGGGTCCCCAATTGAAGGAGATTCACTTATGACATAAATTATGGAACGATCATGCAAGAGAAAGTAAATAAAGTACTGACAACTCAAGGTATGTCGATCTCAGTCCTTACACAAGTTCCCAAAACAGGAGATGCGAGGGAAAATCTAATAGCCATCGCCTCAGTTGGAACTGCGTTCATGAAAACTAATGAAGACAATATTCAAAGGTTGTGTAGTAGAACCAAGAGAAGGAATAAAGAATAAGGGAACTATAATAGATACTCCAAAAAGTGAAGGTAGATGAAGGCAATGTCCAGAGCTTCAGAGAAAGAACTGAGAAAAAAAGGACAGAGATGGAAGAATCCATCATGGATATGTATGCACATCTACATCTCTTCTAGAAAGTGGCCACCACTATCATAGATCGACATATTTAGGTACAAGAAAAGATTATGAAATTTAACACGATCCGAGAAAGGATGAATTATATCGACAAATGGATCACAAAGAAACCTAATTCACCAACTGAGATTTATACCCCCTCTAGCATGGACAGGAAAAAAAATCTATATTCGTTAGAGTGTTGTCAGTAGGATGGGAAAAGAGTTGATAAATAAACTACCAATTCAATGGAAGGATGTCAACTTCCTCAATTAGAGGAACTTGGAAATAACCTAGTCATGGAGGATCTAGTGGACAAAGTTCAAGATAGCACAAACCATCGGTGAAAGGTCATCGAATCAGCTACCAAAGTGACCATAGACATGATAGAGCAACATATTATACATCCTAACAAAGTATAGACCATGATCCAAGAATTCATGGCTACTTTGTCTAGGGATATGCAATTCCTCAAAGAAAACATAGATATGCATGCTACAACACTAGAAGAATTACTCTACCAGAGGATCATTTCCTTGTATGACTAGCTAGAGGTGTGGACAGTTTACCTCAGGGGAAAGAGTCCTTGAATAAGACAAAATAGCAATAAGAAATTGCTATTATCTATCTTCGGTTTTGTCTTTTTCTCAACCAACCCCAATTTTTTTCCTTATTGTGTACACTTGTCGTTGATCAAAAGGAAACCAAATAAGTTTTGTAACAACTTCTTCAAGGGGAATACAAAGAGTCACTTAGCAATTACAAATGATTGTATAAAAAAAAAAAGATTTCCATTTTGGGGGGGGCTCTTCAAGCACTCTATAGATTCAACAACTAATTCAAGGACATAGACATTGTTAATGAATATTGAGAAGCCCTCGGGGCCAATTTTTGCAAGAAAGAAGAATTTATGTGTAAAGTTTTCTTTACTGTGAACTATTTCAAGTGGGATGTATGGTGTTCACATGGAATGTAAGAATGTTTGTTTTCTTATAGACTGATCTTATGCACTCAATTTTATTCTATAGTTTTGATTATTCTTTTATATATCTTAAAGTCCTAATCTTAATGAGTTGTAATGCATGAAGAAATATAATTTAGACTTTTCTAGTTATATGTATGTATGTACATGTTTCTAACTTAGCACCTTCATTTCAACTATCTGTGTTGGGGTTTTTAGCATATTTTGGTTTCATTTACATCCCACCTGGTTACTTTAGAAGACTCCTATATATGATAGGATCAGATATATTAGAAGTAGTGTTGGGATATTTTGGTCACTTGGGTGAGAAAAACAAATCCCTTTGGTTTCCTTGTTAGACCAGCAAGACACCACAAGAAATGGTTAGTTGATTAGTGAATAAAAAAGAAAG
Source organism: Picea glauca (assembly GCA_000966675.3). NCBI lineage: Eukaryota > Viridiplantae > Streptophyta > Pinopsida > Pinales > Pinaceae > Picea > Picea glauca. Next base: position 50,522 of record JZKD02S0068086.1, on the reverse strand, counting down.
TAAATAACAAACAAAAAACTAAGAAATAGAAGTAAATAAACATATGTAAACTCAAAGAGATGCATGAAATTGACACAAGAAATAACTACCCAAATGGAAATTGATCCTTGAATTGACAACACCAAAAGAGAAAAGTGGGACTTATGAATCCCCTATTCCTCCTTGGGAGGGCCCTTGAGTCCCCCAAAAATAGAGCTTTACTCTCTTATCTATAACTAACAATGGTGAAGAACTTCTTGGTCAATTTTCTCAAGAGGTGAGAAGCTTAGAAAATGCTATGGTTTCTCAAATAGATCTCAAGAGAATATATATCTTCTCTAAGATCAAATGGGCAGCATAATAATACAATGAATTCCTTTATTTTTCAGCATACCATGGCCATGTATTTAAAGGACCATAGAAATATATTGCATAACATATTCCAAGTGTGAATGGGAGACCTTTGGAGTTACTTCCCATCCCTTCAATAACCCCAAGGTGAGATTGTGTGTCGATCTTGAGGTCTTGTCTTGGTACACTTCAGCCTGCAAGTGGTTGAGGCTCGACCAATTTCATAAATTCATTGTTTCCACATCAGCATGGGTTTCTTCAGGGACAGTTGTGTAGGATGTGCAGTCTGCACATTTTGTGCTTTGTTGATCTACATGGATGTGTGTGCCCTATCTTTGGTGGAAGTGCATGGAAATTCATGGGATTTTGCATAGTTTTGGTATCTTGCTGAACAGGTTTTCTAAATGTTAGAAGTATGCTAATTACTGTGTTGTGTTGATATTTATTCAACCATTGTCTATTTAAATTGTTGTGAGCAATTTTTTGGTGATAACAATTAGACTTAGTTATTTTTCATACATAGTCTACATCTGCACCTTTGCATTGCATAACCACCCATACCCATCCTCATAACCAGCAATGGAAGTCGGGCCATATTCTGGATGGGTATCCTAAACCAAAAGATGCATAGTCTAATTGTTACTATGTACTGGGGAATACCCTTTACTATGGTAGGGATAATTCTACCCCGTCAACATAATTGACGCAAGAAGGAGGACCTGGATTGTATGTCTTACATAAACAATCTGCATAATCGCAATCAATCTTCATAAAACAACATTGGTCCTACTATTTTCCCTCGTATCAATTATGAACAAGAAATTACCTACGAAGATACAAACCCAAATTTCAAAAGTGCCACGGGTAGTCCTAAAACTCATTCATAGACTTGGTTTCGTGTACCACAAGAAGAGTTCTTCGAAACTCGTCGTATTACCCGTGCTTATGCAAAGTTACTTGGTAAGTTTCCAATACATTCTAAACTTCTGAAAAGGAAATCTACCCATGTGAGAAGACTCCTTACTCACCCCGATATCTACATTGACTCCATAGACGACCTCATCAAAACTACATTACAATAAGTTCCAGTACCCTTCATCTAAGTTGCATATACCATCATCGAACCCAAAGAAAAACTTGAAGGTGAAAACCCCAAGATAATTCTTGAAAAAATTATGGAGGAAGGATAGGATTGAAGGGAAGTGATGCCACCTTGTATGTGCCAAGGTCCCTTGAATTTAGCAGGACCCTTGCATGAAATTCCTCTAAAACCTGACAAGGTCCTTCCCAAGTTCGATCCATATAGACCTGGTTCACCAGAAGACCACATAAAAAACTTCTTCTTAGCCACTCATTTACTAAATAAAGGTCCAGTTCCTATCATCTCCTCTTCCAAAAATGACAATATTCATCCTAGGAAGATTACTCCTCCCCTTCCTATAATGAAACCAAATGTCCAAACCCAAGGTAAAATACGTAGAAAATTTGATAAGGATGTTCCATCCCAACACAAATAAACAAAGTACATCTAACTCATCTGGGAATAGCACCAAAATTAACACAACAATAAACAACAACAAAACATGTGATCCAAAATCAAACCAAACAATGAACAACCCAAGCATGCATTCTCTAGACTATAGCATTATAGAAGACATGAAAAATACAAAAAACATCTCTATGTTTGATATATGTTAATTACCACAACAATGTGACCTACTGCATGATTATTTCAACCCCAATAATTCTCATAAAGAGATCATCGCTACTACTAACAACATCCCTCTGAATGACGATTCAAAGGAAGTACACAAAGTGGAAATCACGACATCCATAAATGTAGCAATCATAGGTGCATACTCAAAGTCATCAGTTCCACCTTTTCTCCTCACTTATGAAATTTTCAATTTCAATGTGCATAATTGTTTAGCAGATTTAAGTGCATCCTCTAACATTATGCTTTATTCAGTCTGCCAAAGGATAAATGTTGTCCCACAAATGACTAAAATTAGGATCATACAATTGGATAGAACAGAGGTTAAAGTAAAAGGAGAAATCAAAGATGTGTTAATTAGGCTTGAATCTGACCCTAGAGTGCATCAAGTTAGAGATATCATTGTTGTTGACATACCGGAAATTTATGGTTTGTTGTTGAGAAGGGATTGGTCGACCAAGCTTCAAGGTTATTTTTTCCATCAATCGATCCCACCCGTGGATTCCTTATAAAGGTAAAGAAAATCAGTTTCAGGTAAATAGTGAAGCTCACATGAAACACATGGTAACCTAATTGGAAGGTAAGAATGAAGCTATTAGTTTTTTCGATTCCATTTTGGCTAACTTTTTCTTGGAAACTGAACATGGTTGTTATGCAGCACAAACATATGAAATACAACCATATTTACAATTTGAACTCCTTCCACTAACACATAATAGCACTTGTAACATATTAACTAAATTAGGTTTTAGCGAAACTAACAAAACAAAAAACTCCGACATGTGGTCCATTTTCTTTGATGGCTCTAGGACACAAGGAGTCGGTGTAGGATGTGTGTTGATCGATCTTGAACAATGTAAGACACTCATATCCTGTTGTCTAGAATTTGAATGCACCAATAACACTACAAAATACAAAGCCTTAGTCCAAGGTTTGAAAAAGGCCATCGAACTCAAGGTGAAGTACCTCAAAGTATTCAATGATTCATAAATAACCTTTTGACAAGTAAGAAATATCATTAATTTCCTATCACTACATCTAAAATCATATCAACAAGAGATATGGAATATGATCTACTCTCTCGATGCATTCAACATCACTTCTATACCTCATAATCAAAATATTGATGTAGATATATTTCCCAATGCAACATCTAGGTTCATACCTCGTGATGATGGTTTTTTCGTTGAAATGATTTTCATGCCTTCAATACTAGACAACATCACAAACTGGTGAGTATTCAATAATGATATTTAGATTATCAACTTTCTTACTAGTTCAGACACTTTCCAAGATTTTTTGATTGGCGATGAGGCCCATTAGCAAGACCTATAGAATTATCAAGATGAGGCAAACAAAGTAAAAGAAAACTGCATCCTGAAGAATTTCCTAACTCTTGAGAAGTTATTCGATCTACAATCTAAGTTCAGGATGCCTACTAATCCAAAGACCAAAATTTCAACCATTATGCATTTTCTGGTCAATCTAGGGACCTCTGAATAGCCCAAGTATGTTAACCTGGGCACCTATTATTCAGAGGCAAAAAAGCACACATTCACAGAGTTGTTCAAGAAGTATCGAGATGTGTTTTCTTGGACTTATGATGATTCGAAGACTTATTACACCGTATAATCCAACATGTAA
>JZKD02S0068086.1:0-16035 GCA_000966675.3 Picea glauca | reverse complement strand
TTACACAATTCAAAACTAGTCTCATTTTTAAACATGGATTCAAACTACCTTCTTTTAAATAGTTATTTTGGCAAGATTTTTTACCCTTTTGGGTAGGTTTTTTTACAAGTTTTTCTCTGAATCCAACAATTTCAATGTCAACGTTGCAAGTTTGCAATATATATACTTTTTATATCCTTCAAAAGGAGGACTATGGTTGGATGGAGGATGGGTTCTATAGAAACCCTAGGGATTAGAGGCCTCACTGACTATATATACTTTTTAGATCCTTCAAAAGGAGGACTCTAGTTGGATGGAGGATGGGTTCTATAGAAACCCTAGGGATTAGAGGCTTGACTGTCTATATATACTTTTTAGATCCTTCAAAAGGAGGACTCTGGTTGGATGGAGGATGGGTTCTACAGAAACCCTAGGGATTAGAGGCCCGACTGATGAACTGGATTAGTTCGAGTCCTTAGACAGGTACACTTGCTTGGGGGAACTAGTGGAATTTGGAGTGGATTTAGCGGATTCAGGGGATGTTTTTATTATGTGTATCTCTAACTTTTTAGTGGGGTTGAAGGATGTGGCAGGAAGCGAGGGAATGATTTATGCCAGTTTTGTGATCAAGGAGCGATCGATGGTGACTGAAGGCTCGTGACAACCTATGGGAAAGATTGGTGAGGTTAGCTCTGATACGCATGATCTACAGATGCAGAGGTGGATGTCTCTTGTGGCTTTGATTTGGATGAGCATATAGCTAATGTGGTAGGGCTTGATGATGATGTGAGCGAGACATGAGCCATGCATCTACCTGCATTCAAAGAAGGTACTATTTTTGGGTTCTGAACACAAATTGTCTTCTCTTTTCATCCTGTCATGCATTTTTCCATATCACAAAATGGTTTTTGTTATAGATCCCATGTTCTTTGGAGGAAGGAGATGGGGTGAGGAGTCTAGGCCTAAGACAGACTTTGTGGGTTTTCCCTAGGTTTAGATGAGTTGGTAGGAACAATTAAGATGAGGTGAGTGAACTCTAAGGAAGCCAAGAGGCCTAGGTCCTTGAAAAAGAAGAAAAATATGGCGAGGAAGAGAGAGTGGAAGGCGAAGGTGATTGTCAGTGTAGGTCTAGCAGTTAATTAGGTCCTTGATTATGCTTGAAAAAGATTGTGGGGTGATTTTTTGGGATTTATTTAACATAAGCTTATGTTTTGTATTGGGTGGATTTTACTTGGGAAGATCTTTTGGGTTACAAACCGACTTTTGATTTCCTAATAAGAGGGTGGTTGTGTTTTATTTTCTGATTCAAGGATTACACAGTGAAGGTTCTAGAGGGTTGATGGTTTTGGGGAACTTGTCCCCTTAACCTCAAATAATGGCATCTATGTTTTGACCCATGTCATAAGGTGATGAGTACTTCACCAATTTGTGTAGTATACCTAGGGAGTAATATGGGGTACCTAGGGAGGTACCCAATGGGAATAATGATAGATATTTCTATGTATGGAGGCAATTTTTAATAAATAAGACCTATGTAAGAGTGTGAAAGCAATAAATGTGAGAAGGTTTACTAGAAGGTTCCACCTACTAGAATGTTCCTAGGAGATAGGTAGTGTTATATAAATAAGTCTAAGCAATGTATTGGAGCAAGGTGAAGAATATTGTGAATATATCAAGCATTGCTTGAGGAGTGTTATCCTTCCATAAGGATTAATATATGGTGTTACCCTACTTCAATGGTTTTCTCTATAATTTATCTTTTTTTTATCTTTTATGTGAGTGATTTGGTTCTATTTTATATTTTTAAGTCTGAGGTATACAACATATGGTATCAAAGGACTTTCTTGGGCCAAAAATGGGGCATTTTTTTTTCTTAGAGAGAAAAACCTTGAGGTGGGATAACACCCTATATTAATACTTATGGAAGGATAACACTCCTCAAGCAATATTTGATACATTCACAATATTCTTCACCCTGATCCAATACATTTCTTACACTTCTTTATATAGCACTATCTATCTCCTAGGAACATTCTAGTAGGTGGAAACTTCTAGTCAGCCTTCTCACATTAATTGTTTTCACACTATTACATAGGCCTTATTTATTAAAAATGGTATCCATACATAGAAATATATACTATTTATTTTCTAGTCCAAAGAGGACATAGTGAAGGTGCTAGAGGGCCGATGGTTTTGGGGAACTTGTCTCATTAACCTCAAATTATGGCATTTATGTTTTGACCCATGCTGCAAGGTGATGAAGACTTCTCCTATTCGTGTAGTATACCTATCAGGGTAATATGGGGTACCTAGGGAGGTACCCAATGGGAAAAATAATATATATTTCTATGCATGGAGACCATTTTTAAAAAATAAGGCCCGTGTAATAGTGTGAAAGCAATAAATGTGAGAAGGCTTACTAGAAGGTTCCACCTACTAGAATGTTCTTTCTCTAGAATGTTCCAATGAGATAGATAGTGTTATATAAATAAGTGTAAGCAATGTATTAGATCATGGTTGGACAATATTGTACTTGGATATTATCTCATTAGTAGGTTTCCCTCTCGAAGAGGCAAGTGAACAAGAATGCATTCCTTCCATAAACTAATCACTTGTAAGGTGTTTCCCTACCTTAAGGGTTTTGCTATTAATAAAGAGTGAAGCATTTATACATTATTCTTGGATATATTGTATGTTGTTTTTGTATTTGGGTCTGAGATACATAAGATTTGTATCAGATCACTTTCTCAGGCCAAAAAGGGACAATTTGTTTTCTTTTTGCATATTTTTTCAAGGGAAAAAGTGGGCAGCGCACTTTAGATTGAATTGTGAAAATTTGTGCGTATATTTTGCAGGAGCATGTTACATATCTGAATTCCTATCGAAAAAACACTCGATTTCAAAAAACAAATCATCCAAAACGGATTATGTGAAGTGATTTTATTGACATTTTAAAATCAACAATTTTCATGGTTTTTTTTCCGGGGACAAACGTGTTATTTGCATATCAGATATATTTTACTAGAGTGCTCAAATTTTAGTGAAATCAGTGCCATTGGATGCATATTGACTGTGGAATTTCATAATTGTATTCAAAATATCCAACTAGAGAAGTATAGCCACAATCATGCCCATTTTAATTTAGCATCCTCAAGGAGCTCCATTGAAAAGTAAGTGATTTTTTTTAAACCCTAGTTCTATTTTTGGGTTATGGAAAGAAAAATTAATTTTGTTGGAAAAGATGATGGTCCTAGTATTGAATAAAACATAAATTCCCAAAATTCAGTATGGAAAGAGAAGTATAAATTTTCACTACTCTATAGTTTCAGAAAAGATGCTAGCACATGGTGGCAATCATTGGAACTTGCCAAGATGATGGCTCTTCCCGATGAAGCAATGGAAAAAATAATTTTATATAGGTGATCCCATGTTGGGAAAAGAGATAAAGAGAGCACCAAGGGTTTATTTTCATGTGGAAACTCTATATTATAGGTTCATGAATGTATTCATAAAGAAAAAGTCATTGTCTCTATTAGCCTAGTTGCCAACATAATTTCATCATTGTCCATTTAGCTAATAGATTGCAAGTTCCTATAAAACATATCCAAATCACACAAGTTGAGGGGGAGATTGTTCAAATTTTTAAATATTTGAAGCTTATCATGGAAAAATATGTGTTGCATTCTGATTTATGTGTCATTGATATGAATGATGTGGATTTTATTCTTGGATATCCTTGGATGGCATCAATTGGTACAGTTAATATTAATGTGGAAAAGAAGTTTGTGAAACTTTGGTACAAGAAAAATAAAATCACATTGCAGGATATGCCTCTTAGTAAGAAACAACAGACCATAGGGGAAACTAAAAAATTTATTGCAGAGTGTGAAGTAGAATCAAAAGAAGAATCTACAGAAGGACAACCCCAAGAAGGACATAAAAAAGAATCCAATGAGCTCAATGACTCATAGAAACACCATGTTGAAGATTCGAAGTAAGAAGAACCAAGATCTAAGGTTGATTTTTATCACCGTCCACACCACACAGAGAAACAACAATCATCAAGCCGGGAGTGGGAGCATCAACAAACTTATTATGGACCAACATGGCACCAGATTAGAAAAGATTCAAGAGGGACATGGAGGAATACCAGCACTACAGGGCGATATTAAAGTAGAGAAACAACCCCCTAGCACCAAATTCATGGAAATAATCAAGATCAAGGTGGAAAGGAGGTTGTTGGAAATCACGTTCAACTTCCATTAGAATGGATGGATTCTCATACTTGGTAGTAGTTGACTAAATTTATTAGTCAATCATATTGTATGGTTTCTTCCCATGTTTTGAGGATGAAACATACGAAGGGGTATGGAATGTAGTATACCTAGGGGGTAATATGGGGTAGCTAGGGAGGTACCTGATGAAAATAATAATAAATATTTCTATGTATGGAATCCATTTTTAATAAATAAGGCCTATGTAATAGTGTGAAAGCAATAAATGTGAGAAGGCTTACTAGAAGGCTCCACCTACCAGAATTTTCCTTCTCTAGAATGTTCCTAGGAGATAGATAGTTCTATATAAATAAGTGTAAGCAATGTATTGGAGTAGGGTGAACAATATTTTGAATGTGTGAAGCATTTCTTGAGGAGTGTTATTGTTCCATAAGGATTAATATATGTTGTTACACTACCTCGAGGGTTTTCTCTATAATGTCTCTCGTGTTTATTCTTTTATGTGAGTGATTTGATTCTATCATATATTTTCATGTCTGGGGTATATAACAATTTGGGTGAAGCTCTTGGGGATACCTTTAGAGCTCTGGAAAGATAAATTCCTCTAGAATTTGGGTAATTATCTTGGAAAATATTTTATGGTTAACCCATCATATCAATATTCCTCTTATAGGATGGTCACAAAGGTGTTAGTGAACATGGACCTTTTAGAGGGTATGACAGAGAGAATCGATGTTGAACTCAGTGATCGACAAAGATTTTAAATTTATAGTGAGTCAAAAGGAAATTTGGGGGATGAGGGATAGAGTGGATTCACGAGAGGAGTACTTCCCACATCATATCGAGAGTGCCAATTTTGTAGATGTGGAACCACAAAAATTAAAACTTATCTGGCACAACAAGAGGTTTGGGTAGCAGGGGTATTGAAGTGACTGGATTGCTTCCTTATGGTGGATTGGCTTCTTAGTACTTGGGGATATTACAAGGGTTGGGTTGGAATAGTGGGGGATCTAATCATATCCCGATTTACCTAGAATTCATCAATCCTTAGGACACACCCCAAAGAACGTTTAGATTTAACCCATTTTGGTTGGAGATTGATGTCTTTGTTGAAATATTTAAGATTGAATGGATGGTGTATAATTCATAGTTAGGAAAATCAACGAGAAATAATTTCATGGAATCATTGCTTCGATTCAAGAGAAAAGTGGTGGAGTGGGATGACAATATGAGGAAGAATTGGGACCATTCTTTAAATATAGTTGAGGAGGCAATTGATTCCTCATACAATGATAATCCAGGGGGGGTTTCTAAGGCTGAGCTAGTGGAGATGATGGATTTAGAAACTAATAAGTCCTAGATACTTTAGGAAAGGGAGGTTGAGTGGAGAATGAAAAGAAGGGATTTATGGATGGAGTTAGGGGATGAGAATACAAAGTTTTTTCACAAGTATGATAATCATAGTCAGAATGTGAATATCATCTAGGAGTTGAAGGATGATGAACATGTTCACACTTGAGGCTTGAAGGAATTGACTTAGTGCAAGGTCCAAAATTTTAGCAATCTCTATAAGGAAACTAAGGGAGATAATTTGGAAGAAATAGTTAAGGTCTTCCAAATTTTCCCTTGGTTAGTTTTCCACAAAGTTAATGAAAAATTGAATGCAAATATAACTTTGGAATAATTAGAGGGGGTTATTTCAGTCATGCAAAAAGGAAAAAGTATGGGGCCGGATGGGTGGACGACTGAATTATTTAGTTCTTTTTTCAATCTTCTCGGGCGTGACTTGTGGAGGGTTGTTGAAAAAGTTCGGGTGATCAGAAGAATCCTTCCCAAATTTAATCCTACCTTCATAAATTTTATTCCTAACGTAGATAAGCCAAAGGTTTTTGGAGACTTCATGCTAATTTCTTTGTGCAATTGTTTTTACAAAATTTTTGCAAATATTCTGGAAGTAAGGTTGAAAGAGTTGTTATCCTTGTTCATTTCCTTGAAGCAATTTGTTTTTTGTAGGGAGAGACAAATCCATGATGTGGTGGGGGTGCATAACAAAGTTTACATAGTATCAAAACTAAGAAACAAAGTTATATGGTTATGAAGTTGGATATTTCAAAGGCCTACGACCACATCAGTCGTTTGCACTTGCAGATGCTCCTGATACACATTGGGTTCTCCTTAAACTTGGTTGATTGCATTGTGACATGTGTCACATAAGTTTCCTTTGTAGTCATGTTGAATGGGATATATTCTCCTTTTATCGTGTCAAGTAGGGGTTTATGCCAGGGTTTCCCGTTTTCACCTAATTTATTCCTCCTTTGTGGAGAAAGGACTTAGCCAAGAAATAGAGGAAGTGAGAAGAACATGTAAACTGAAAGGCATTAAGGTAGGGGAGGAGCTTTCCTTAACCCACCTGATATTTGTAGATGATGTGTTGTTGATGTCAAATGGTTCTTTGATTAAGGGTTGGGTTATGAACAAGATCCTATTTTTTTATAACAAAAGAAAACAATGGTGATAAATGAGTAGAATTTGATACAATGTTTCAATGAACTGGAAGACAAGGTCAAAGGAGAGATGCTAGCTGAGTTTTCAATTTTAGGAAATTGATCTGGGAGAAGGTTTTAAATACTTGGGATACACTATTAAACCCAATTCCTATAAGAAAAATTATTGACATTGGCTCATAGGAAAGGTTAAGAAACATGTGTTTTTATGGTGCAATTGATGGTTATCAAGAGGGGGCCACCTGATGTTGCTAAAATTGGTGCTGGAAGAAATTCTAGTTATTAGCAATTTATGGCCCACATACCAAAAGGAGTGCTTGAGAAGATACAGAAGGTGTGTTTTAACTTTATTTGGAGCAGTAGAGATGACCATGAAGGTATCCACTAGAAGAGATGGAATTCTATTTCTTGGTCCAAGGATGAGGGGGGATGGGGCCTAGAAAACATGCATGTTTTAGGGATAGTATTGGTAGGAAAATTAGTCTAGAACTTGATCACTAAACAAAACATATGGATTCATTTGACTAAATCTAATTATATGGCACCAGAATCTATTTTATATTAGATATGTAGATTAGATAAGAGATGGAAAGGAGGCTCGTCCCATTGGAATGATTTGGTTACATCATTCTCGGTAGTTGGGGAATTATTAGGTTGGAAGGTTGGGAATGGGGAGCAAGTAAGAGTGGGATTCGATTTGATCATGGGTTGTGGACCAAAGTTTAGTTTATGTGAAGGATTGGTTGATTTTTTACAAGGACAAGGCTGTAAAACTCTTAAGGACTATTGCGACCCCATCAATACTTCGGTGTGGGATCAAGCCTAGAAATCATCCCAAGCCTTGGGTCTCGATGGAGATTAGATGTTGGAATGGGAAGACTTCATTAGTGAGATGAAACAAGATCAATTAAGAATTCAAGAAGATCCATATTTTTTAGTATGGTTGAAGCATAAGGTGGGTGGAAAATATATGGTGAAAGATGGTTATCAAGTTCTGTTGAAAGTTGCTCAGGACCCTCCGCTTTGGTGGTGGAAGCAAATATGGAAAATCAAGGTTTCAAAGAAGAATGAGATTTTTATGTAGTTGGCATTCAAAAACAAAGTACTGGCTTGGGAAGAATGCCAGAAGAGGAAATTGCATGGTCTTGGAATTTGTATAATTTGTAAGAAGGAAGAAGAAATGATGACACATATTTTTTTTAGTATCCTTTTATACATCAAATCTAGTTCGATGTTGGTAGGTGGGAAAAGAACCAAGATATGTGGAGAAAATGTGAGCTTGTTATTTTCCTCAAGGATTGGTTTGATAGGGAATACTTAAATCCTCTCAAAGCCTTACACTTTCTAATTTTATGGGGAGTTTGGTTGAGTTGTAATAACCAAATATTTGTTGGGAAAGAAATCCCTATGTTTTAGGTTTTTTCACATGCAATGACTTTGTATAATATTTTAATATGGACACTACCACTCAGTTACCACGTCAAGTAAGAGAGTTGTTGATTGATAAGAGTTCCATCTGGGATTTTTTCAATGGGTCATGTCAGGGATCAAATCATGTGTGTGGTTTGGGAGCGGTGCTACACATTTTAGAGTATCATTATTTTACCCTAAAGGTTTGTGGGGGATAGGGATCCAATAATTTGGTTGAATTGTTAGCGTTAAATTTTCTTCTGAAAAAATATTTTAAGTCTGGTGTAACATCTCTACAAGTGTTTTTGGATTCTTCACTAGTGGTTAGTTCGATGAACATTCTTTTTCTGATTCACAATTTTAGAGTTAAAGGACTTAATATCCAATTTAAAAGAGGTGGCTTCTTCTTTTAAATATTTCTCCATCGGACATGTTTTTCAAGAACTAAACCAACAAGAAGATGTCATGTCTAAGGAGGGTCTCTCTCTGCATCTGAGAGAAGTTCATGTGGTGGAGTTATGAGAAGGGGGGAATCATGAGTTTCATCAACTCTTATGGACTTAAGGTGTGCAAGTTCAGGTGGTCATAAGGTTTTCTTGTTTTGGTTAACTATGTTCTTATTTACAATATGTTTTTTGGTAGCCTATATGTATGCTTAGTGTTAAGTTGGGCCAAGATGGTAATATTTTTATAAAAAAAATTCAATCAGTATTGAAAACTCAGGAGCAATGATCAAGTTCATGGCTAGTGTGTGTTTTTGTACAGTCAGGGAAATGTGGAATTTTATTGTATATAAAGAATGTATTTTTATTTTCAGGAATAAAAATGAAAATTATTTTTCCATGGAAAAAGTATGCAATATTTCTACCTTCAAATTTGTATATTAGAGGTTTATCAGAAATCAAAATTGACCTGAATTGTTCATATTGCAATTTGATCAATGAAAATTGTAATCTAAGCATTTCTTGGTTTGACAAATTTAATCCCAAAGATGAAGTGATTTGATTTTCAAGTTTAAGCATTATAAAATATCACCTAATCATCAAGATCAAAATATATAACACCATCTAATCATTTGAATTCTTCATATCACAATTTCAATTAAAAGTGTTAAGGTCATAACCCTTAAGACATAATCGTCAAATTTTGTAAAATCCAAATAAATAATCCCATTGAACAATTGTTCAAACTTGGTGCTAACGGGTTCAAATGGTCTATCAAGTAGTTAAGGGATAACGCCTGATGACAAGTCCCAATTAGACCTACTCTCGTTTGGGATAGAATTTATGACTAGTATGCAGGCCTGGTTTCCACTCTTAAATGTTTTCTAATATGAATCTGAGAATAAAATGTTCTCAAATGTATTAAAATATGAACTAAGTATCTATCTAATTCTATCTAAAACTATTATAAGTGCATTTTATATTAATCTAACCTATCATGATCAGGAGAAAACTAACAGAGTATGATCACATTGAAAGATGTTATTACCAGAAAAAGAAGGAATTTATATATGCAAGTAAAGAATTAACATAACAATGATAGGGACATAACAACAATTAATTGTATAGCATACCCATTGCATTGTTTTTACGCTCATTAGGAAATAAATGACAACATAAATATGAGGAACAAAGTGTAGAAAAAATTCATACAATTGTGTTCCTTAACATTCACATAGTAGACATATGCACTAAGAAAAATATTAAACATACATATCTGAACCATAAATATCCAAGATGTCTCTTGCTCTATTCATTCAACAAGAAACGTATTGTTCCAATATACAATAGACCAAAATCCCTTTCTCCCTCACACTGACATCTTTTATAAAACAAGAGCGATTATTTACATCCAGTAATTGTCATCAAGTCAGATGACAATTCTGACTCATCATTTCAAATTCCCCATTCAGGATTTACATAAGTGAGAATAATTAAAATGATAAGGATCAATTACAAAATAGAATAATCACGAGAGTCTCTCTAGCTACATTTTGTCCTGATATTCTTTCCATAATGCATAATCTTCTAAGATTATTTCGATCTTTCTTAGCTGCATTTTCTCTAGGTCTATCTCACCATCACATATCTTGTTTTTTACCTCCACCTTCAATCCCTTCTCAATCTTCTTGATAAATTATTTGTCCAGCGTGATCAGTCTCATTGGCTTCATCAAATGTTCATTTAATACGTCTTTGCTAGCCTCTGTAATTTTTTCAATAACTTCTTGGCTAGCATCCCTTTTTTCTTCAACTTCTACTATCATCACTTCACTAGGGGCTTCATCACCAATGTTTGGCATAATCTCCATATTGAATTCTTCCATCATTTCATCGAAGGAATTCCATAATCTCTTGTAGGATTTTTTCACTGTCTTTTAAAGTCTTTTAATATCTTCTAAGAGGGGTTTTTAGGTATCAAACAAGACCTGGTCCTTTATTTTTTGTCTGCCAGTGTAGAGTGGCAAGATACTTGGTGGGTTTTGGTATACGCTTTGCCAATCCACAATTATATCAAAGGCATATTGACACTTATGATATTTTTCTCTCATTTCCTCCATTTGGTCCTCTAACTTTATTTGATCATTCATGTTTCTTTGGATATCGTTTAGTACAAAAAATCATTTATTTTGTACCAACTTCAATTATTCATTGATAGCCCTGGCTTCTCCCTTTATAGTTTCCAAGATGAGAGATCCTGTCTGATTTTCTTCTAAATCCTTTTCAAGTTTTTCTTTATCCTATTCCATCCCTTGGATTTTATGTTCCATCTGCTCCATGAACTTGTTGGCTTCCACATATTTTTTATACAATATATTCAATTCATGTGCATGATTGTTTTTCAGTTGTTGTATCTCTTTAAAATGTGTCAACCCAAGGGAATCTATTTCTCCCTTATGCAGACTTTCAACTATGTGGATATTCTTCTCAATTTTTTCATTCAATTTATCAGTTTGGGTCTGAAATGCTTTTTCCAACTCCTCTTTGTGATGTTTCTCTAGTGTACTGATCACCTCCTTGAATTCTTCAATGATTTTTCTTTTTTGTTTCCTCAACTCTTCCTCTAGCTCAACTATTATGTCTTAGGTATCCAATGCAACAACTAACTCATATACAAGAATTTCATTTTCTCTTGCAAATGCATTGAGAGAAAAGGCAGTATGTATGGAGTTATATTTAGGGTCTGTGCCTACTCTCCATTCTATGGACCTTTTGGAAGATCCATGGCTGATATTTATCTCCCATCGTTTCCTTTTTATTGACATTTTCTCAATTCCCCTACTCTTCTTGTTGTAGTAGTAGTCTCCCACTACCACCAAAACCTCATCCAATTCTAGCACTTGCAAGGAAAAAGAAAATTTTCCTAGTATTTCTATTAAAAGGGTACATTCCTGAGGAGGTATGTCAACTATACCCACACTTGGAGTTGTTGGACTATTTTTGGCCTCATCTAGTTTTATTTGTTTTTCACTTTCTGCTTCTTCATCAAACTTCATCTTTACCTCTACCTCAACAACCTTTTGTTGTTCTTCTTCTTCTTTCTTCTTCTGCAACCAACTTATGTTTCTCCTCTTATTTTTTTTCTTTCTTCTTTTACTCTACATATTGCAATGTCTGTGCCTCTCTTTTATTCTTTATCTTCCTCTCTTCTGCTATTTTCTTCAATGCTTCATCTCCCTTCTTCTTTTCATCCACTTTGGGTTCTTTCTTGTCTTCATCTTTATATTTCCCTTTTCCTTAGTCTTAGCTCTTTTTATTCTCTTCTTCTATCTCTTTTTTCTTTCTTTGGTATTCCTCTTCTGCTTATAGGTATTTATAAGATCTTTCCTCTGCTTTCCTCATTTATTCTTGTTCCTTTTCTTCTCTTTTTTCTTTGTCCTTCTCTAAAAGAAATAGGAATTGTTCCTTAGCTAGCTTCTTCTCTTCTTCTTATTCCATTAGAAACGTATCTTTACTTAGATCATTTGGAAACTCGTGGAGTGCTTCTTCAAAGAATAAAACTCCTTTGAATATCTCCTTTTCATATTTCACTTCATGAATTACAGGGTGAGTTATCCCAATAGCTTTGACATGATTGATTGTTATATATTTTGGGTCATGCCCTCTAGGTTCCCTTGTACATAGGCATATCTCCTGCAGGGATTCAACTTCCTTCCTAGAATGAGGACCATTGGATAATGCATATCTTCATATGTTATAAGGAATGTGGGTCAAAGTTTCTTACTACTACCTGAGAGGAACAAGGTTATACCAGTTTCTATTGTTTAGTAAGCAATTTCTCAGTCCAATAGCCTATCTAAAACATATTTGGGTAAGATATATGGAGCCTCAGAAATGCCATAAACCTTGATATATGTATAATAATTTCCCATATACCAATCTCCAATATTCTTCAGGGTTTCTAGAGGATCCTGTGATATTCTATATGGAGGATACCCAAAAATTATGGTGTGTAGGGGAGACAGAAAAAAAGCACAGATGTCATACATGTACCTCTTATAATTGACATCCCATAATTTTGAAAAATATACATGTACATGTGGTTGATTGGGTTCCCAATTCCATACAAAAGACGGAAAATGTATAGCGGAGCATATTGCATCAATGAGGTATGTAGACATGAAGAAGCTAAGATTTTTCATACCTGGGGCTTCTTTGACTTTCTGGAAGATATTAAATTCTAGTATATATGCCCAGTTGAATATTTTCCTGGTCTTAACCACTATGTATGCCATCGACAACCATCATATTTGGAAGTGAATTCTTGTTTCTTCATCATACAATCGACATAACATAGTATTCATCATTCAATAGGGTTTCTTGAGTTCATGAGAAAGGATTGATCGCTCCCCTTTTTTGACCTTTTTTCTTCATCACACCATCAATCCTCCATTAAATCTTCAAAATCTTTGTTGTCTTTCCCAAACTTCTTAAAAAATGGCTCATTCAAGGAAACTGCAGGCCCTCAGAGGTGATATTGGAGTCTTATTTCCTCCAACCTTATAGATGCTATACAAATCTTTTCTTTGCTCAATATGGTGGTTATATCTTTTTAAAGGTATGTGAGGAACCATATTGCTATGTTATTATAAGGGAACAACATTAGATGGGTAGCTATGAGGTAAATGCAACTTTTCCTGATATTTTGATAGACTTCCAAGTCTTCGTCCTCGGGTGGGAAATATCCAATGTTGAAAATCCTATAGATTTCATCGTACCAGGGATAGTGATCCATCTCATTGAAGAAGTTGGTGTCTGTAGCTATAATGTCATCTGAACTTATAGGTGCAGGTACATTCGCCATGGGGTTTTTTCCTCTTCTAGTCTTCATACACAACCTGATGTTGTCTTTGTTATTTTTAGTATACGAATCATGCATAACTCTACTGAATTAATACAAAATCCTAACCAATTCAAATTAATTTACTCACATACCTATCATTCAAGGATCCCAAATAATTATGATATCAACTTGAAGTCACATTATGCACAACAAAATTTTTACAAACTTGCAAAATAAACATGAGGCGTTATTTAGGAATTAAAAGGTTTTATGTATTTGTAATTTACCCCAAATATTTTGAAATTAATGCTCAATGGAAGACAAACTATGTCTATATGGAGGATTGTATCGTCATTAATGCTGTTAGAAGGATATATCTTCCTAGATTCGTGTATTGGGTGCATGGTAATCGAGAGATCAAACCTGAAAAATTTCCCCGATATTACTATCAGAAGGAGTCATTGGGATGCTCCATCGAAATGTTTCAAGTAATCCATTTCCCTTATTCCTTTTGATGGAGATTCTTAAGGAATATTCGATTTATACATTGAGAATTGTGCCAAATAAAACCTTATACATTTGAGCATGCTAGTCATGGATTACTCTAGTGTGCATAAAATGCTTGTTTAGTTCAACACTTTCCTATTTCAAATTAGTTTTACTAGGGTGCACCATCAGAGAGAGAAAAAAAAAGATGAAAAGATCATTCTAGTAGAAGGGTTCCCAATAGTTCTATCAAAGAGGGTCATCATAAAAGAACCATCAGAGAGAGGAATGTACCATGGTTAGTCCTCGTTCTGCTAGGAAAATATTGAGAGAATATTTGTGCCTAGAAGATAGTTCTTGTATGAAGAGCCTTACACATGGGGAGATAAAAAACGCTTGGACAATATTTGGTTGATCAACAAATCATCATACACCACGTAATGTCAGTGGTTATGTGAGGGACATACTCCATACGTTTGAATTTTACCATGTAGACCAGTTCTTTGGGCTAATAACATCTTAACACAAAGAAATGAGATAGGAACTTTATGAAATAGTGAAGCTATATGAATCGAGACAAGTTCATTAGAGAGGCTCCATCAAAGTTGATAATGTGAATAAAGTGTATTTCCCATGGAGAGGACTCCAATAAAACACCTCTTGATAATGTTATCGGAAAGGGTCCATCAGAGAGTAATTTGGATGTATATGTTATTTCACTCTGAGGAGCAATGTTCCAATGGAGAGTAATATGATATCCCTCAGGCATGGTTATATGAGTTAATATTTTATTTTAGGACCTAGTAGGAATTGCGGCTCACTCATTGAGAAAGAAGGATAATAGATGAAGGGTGAAAACTCAAGAAATCTCTGATTATCATAGGTGTTCTTTTGATAGGCTTGGGGCTGCATAAACAAAATGGTAGTCTCATATATTAGTAGCAAATCAAGTTAGTAATGATCAAATCCCTTGTTAAAATTTTGATAGGGGGTACCCACTGAAATCCTCTAAGGAAGGGAATTTTAGTGGGTAGTTGTGGGGGTACAACACTTGGTCCAAGGTTCATTTAGAGTGTTATTCTATTGTATACCAAACTTTAAGATATTCCAAGATTGGTGTGTCAATCCATGAGTTTTGTCACTTTTGTTAAGAATTTTGTCTTTCTTCAAGGGAAACGAAAAACAAGTTGAATTTAATATTAAATCAAGAAACATTATAAGACCAAACTTTTCTACACCTTTTCAAATGGACGATCACAACTAAGTGCAAAAAAAAACTTTAGATCCCAAGGAAATGAAGGTTGTAGAGTTTAGCAATAAAATCGTTGCACAAAGGGGGTCTCTTGTCCCACAAACAAGGGGGTCTTATACACCAATTTGGTGTCTATCTTGGCCGTGACCTTAAAATTAGATTATTATTATTATTTTATGAAACAAATCCAAACTTAGTAGAAAGGAATGCTTCAAACAAAATATATCAATCATGTTTTGTTCATAATGAGAAAATTTCAATTAAACATAACACCAAACTTATATATTTAGGAGATGATAACAAGAGCTTTGCAAGTCCTTTTTCAAATCCAAAAGAAGAGATTTTAAGCTATTCAAACATTCAATATATCTAGAAAGCCTAATTGTGCAAATGAACTATAACATACACGCAAAAATCATTCATAGTTTTCACAAGCTACCTCAATCTCAATTAAAATAGGATTTAACCTCACAATTGCTTTGATACCATGTCAGAAATCAAAGGTGGGAAACTCATGGAATTGAACACCAATAAGAAACAACTCTCACAAATCAAAGATCAAGCCAACAAAATTTACATTGTAAAACCCTTAAAGAGGGAAACATCCATGGTGAAAATAAAGACATATCGTTGTTTTGAGCACTCAACAACTACCCAATGTTTGCAAAACTTGGGGACCCCTACTTCTTACATTCCTTTGAGGTTTGGTTTTCTCTTGGTTTGCATGGGAAAGTGCATTTGAATCAAGTGTTATATTTGAGGTTTCAATTACTCAAAGGTTTGCATACTTTATTAGTTTTCTATTTGTTAGAGCCTTGTGAATTTTTGAAAATGTCGCTTACACCCAAGTAATTTTTATCATTCAAAGAAATGTATAAGTAGCA
>JZKD02S0068064.1:9438-25501 GCA_000966675.3 Picea glauca | reverse complement strand
AGGAGACTAGGAGGTATAATTACAACTAATGGCCTAAAGCCGACATAAATAAAATAACTTTACTAATATAATATGCCCCAATTAAGGGGTAATGATCCAATATTAGGGCTTAACAAAGATACGGGTCATCCCGCATCCGTTTCATCAACAACTCGGTTTGTTGATGTAACAACATACCCCTTTCTTGTGCAGCTTGATCTTTCGGGAGATCCCTGATTTGTACCGAGGATTCTTGATGAGTTCCCATAGCTTCAATGTCTTATTTAGGATCACTTATTCCTTCATCCAATTCATATGCAACTGATCCTTTTGGGTGTCGGCTAATTTCTTGAACTTCCTACTCCATAAACATTGTCTGTTCTTTGTAGCTCATAGCTCTAAACCTAGTTCCTCAAGGATTAACTTTCCTGGATTCCACCACATTCTAGTCTTGAGCGTTCTCAATAAAAATTTCATCCTCAAAATGGTCATGGGCATAGGGCCAATAGGATGATACCTGTGATGCGTGCTGTAAAACCAATCCCTTGGGACCATGTTTGCGAAATTGACCAATTTGGAACTGAAATTCCAATTGACCTAGCCCGAGTTGTTTAGCATGCATGGTATATTTGACAATGAAAAATCTTATATGAAACCCATATGGTATGAAATCCCACTTCTTGTATTTTACTAAAGTTGCATTGTATCCTTGCAGGATGGTTTGATAGCGAATTTCCCCTAACACTAGCCAATCGGGAACATAAATGGGTAATAATTGGGGTGCCCCTATGGCACCAAAAACCCTGATGTAGGTTTCTCGTTCATCTAAATACCAGTGGCCAATTTTGGCTATAACCTTCTTTGCTTCATCTGACAATCTAGGGCATTCTTTCCTGGAGATCAAGAAGTACGTGCATGCAATAAACTGATCACAGATAACATCATAGGATTTCTTGTACCTAGTTTCCCATAGGATGCTGAAGTATACTTGGACCACTGTTACACATTATTTTCGTCATCCCTATGATTGTTAATGATGTAAACATATATGTTGCCTTCAGAGGGGTCAGTGGCCTGAGTTCCTAAAGAGAGAAGGGAGAAGAACTTCTCCTGAGAAAAGAAGTTTCTTTTTCCTATGTAAAAACCTTATAAAAAGGGAAGTTCGCATGTTGCTATATATGCAGGGTGCAAGAATGACCCATTCTCCCAGGTTTCACTATAGCTAGAATGCGAGGTGTTCACAGGTTTCTCTATAGCTAGGGTGCGAGAATGCCTGCACGTGGGAAAAATGAGCGTTTTCTTGAATCTTCTAGAAGGAGAAACTTCTATGGTGAGGTGGCATCCAAATGGTTTGGATCTTACTCGCTTTCATGATTTAGTGGGATCATCCTAACCTCCTCACCTTATCCTCTTCAACTTATAAAATGAGAGGAGTTCTCATGGAGAAAGTTAGCTTGGGTTAGCTTTGTTTGTTCATGAGCTTGTTCTTGATTGGCTTGGAATTATTAGCTTGGTTGGAGTGGCTTTGATATTTTCTTTGTCAAGATAGATTGTGAGTAGCTATCATATCTATGGTTTCAGAATCCTTGGAGAAAGAAGTGTGTGGGGAACGAAGGAAAGGTGGAAGGGACCTTACGACATCAAGGTGTTGGCGACGGAAGTCACTCCTGGACTGCTAGCAGGAGTAGAGCCCGACGCCCATCAGTTTAATGTCATGATTTGTTTTAAAGAGGTGATCAAATGGAGGAAAACTCGAGGAGATATCACTCTAATGCAGGGACTGAGTCTGGTTCATATGGTGACAAAGGAGGTCTCGATCCAACTTCAGCCAGTGGGTTGATAAAAGGGTGAGTAGGTGGAAGACTTAGTGAGGAAAATGAACAAACAGCCTTGGGCAGTAGGCTTACAGCTATTTGTAAAAGAAAGACACTGAATACAAGATCTACTTGGTTCAGGGTCTCAAGAAACCGAGGAGGACTCGACTGGATCCTCCAATTCCATGTCACTCAGCGATGGGAAAACCACAAGAACTAGTTAGAAACATCATAACTGCTACAGTGATCCTACCAACATCATCCTATAACAACTATGGCTCGACTGGATCCTCCAATTCCGAGTGATTCAAACACAGTGTAACGAAGGTGTAAAAGAAGCTTCCATTCATCAGGAAAGAAGTCTCAAGAGTGCATACATAACCTGAGTATCGGTGCTTCATTAAAGATTTACAACCAGGAGCTAAGCTCAACCATCGATAGATACAAAAATGGCGAAGACGCCTACATATACTAAAACTAACAACAGCAACAAAATCGAGACGTAGCATTGAAAGCTTTGCATCTGCATGGCTTCTGACAACATGGAGCTACAATCTTTGAATGGTCGTGCAAATTATGGCAGACGCAATCGATCTTCTGACATTTTCTTCGACGACTCGACGTGCCATTAATTCATTGCAGAACCTTCCCATTATGGCATAGACGATGTCTAACCACCATCAACCACTTCAATAACTGCTTCTTGGGATTGAGGATGATCTGGCCAACTCAGCACTTTGGGATAAGGAAGGCTTCTCGCGTTGCCACCTAGGATAACTGAAGGGCTTGGTAGAGAGGCATGGCGGCCAGCGCAGAGAACGGGGCGCATGGCAAAAAAGGGGGGATGGCGTCAGATTATGAGGACGTGGAAGAGGAGTGGTGAGGTGTGAGGAGGGTGACAGAGGATGGTTCATGGTGAAATAACTCGGGAGGAAAGAGGGAAGGTGAGAGGTAACAAACTCGCCTTTTGGTGAGGGGCCGACGTGAGGGACACATGGCGAGTGGCGAGTGAACGACGAGAAGGAGGAGGGGACCACGTGGACCAAAGAGGGGGGTGGAAGAGTGACACACGACAGCATGAGAAAGGTGGAAAGGAGGATGACATGATGAGAGGAGGGCCCTCGCCAGTTAAACCCATAGTGGCTGAATAGGACAAGACTGTCCAAGCACCGTTGATTCAGGCACTGAAATCTCGGCCGTCGAAAGGTGCTCTGTCAATTCCGGACCCCCCCCCTCTGCTTAAAGATAGAAAGGCAGGGGGGTCCGGAATGGTCTTCATCGCCGTTGATCCGGGCGTGCCAATATGAATCGTTGGAGAGTTGCGCCCGCGATTCCGGACCCCCCCCGCTTAAAGGTCGGAAGGCAGGGGGGTCCGGAATTCGCTGTGCTCCATTGATCTGGGCGCGCAAATCCCATCCGTCCAAAATTAATTCTTGTTTAACATAGACGCATTACGCCCAATACTTAGGACAAGTGGGTTTTAACCCATTCCTTGGCAATTTAACCCCTTTGCAAGAAATATTGCTAACATTTGGCTCCATGGGGGATAGAGTCACCCCTGTGATGCTCTAAGAACTCTTTTGCAGATCCAGTGCCTTTGTTGTTGGTCTATGGAGTCATTTATTAGTCCGAAAAATGAAAAACAGAAACAATATGTACAAAACGACACAAAGAGAGCCAACTGTGGCTCACAAAAAACATTTTTTCAAGAAATGCCCATTTACTGGGCTGCTAAAAACTTCATTGCCTTCCAGATCCTGCAACTTGTAAGTGTTGTTTGGAAATACTTCAAGGATATTGAAAGGCCCAATCCAGAGGGCATCACATTTACTATGTTTTCCCTTTTCCTACCTGGGTGCATCCCATTTGAGCACTAGATCACCCTGCTCAAATTCCTTCTTCTTGTTCTTCCTGTCAAAAACCTGCTTGATCTTCTACTGACGATTGTAGGCTCTGTCCATGACCTGTTCTCTGTTCTGTTTCACTTCCACCATCTGATGAATCCTTCTGAGTACATGATTAGGTTCTCCTTCAAGGACCTAGAGGAAATTTTCCATAGGTAAGGCAAGCTGAGTGGGGAAAACAACTTCTATCCCATAAACCAGTTGGAAAGGTGAGAGACCCAGGGACTTCTTGGTTGTCACCCGATCGACCCAGAGAGAAAATTTGAGCTTTGAGTCCCAGGCCTTCTGATTGTCTTCCAGAAGATTTTTGATAAGCTTGATCAGGCTTTTATTGGAGGACTCTGTCAGTCTGTTTCCCTAAGGATAGTATGGAGTGGAGTGGACCAGCGAAATCCCAAATTGTTCGCAAAATTTGATCAGAGGCTCAGACCTGAAGGGGGAGGCATTGTCAGTGACAATTCTTCTTGGGAAACCAAATCTGGCTATGATGTCTTCCAAGAAGCTGATGATTACTTTGTGAGAAATGCTTCTAGTGGGGACAGCCTCTATCCATTTGGTGAAATAATCAGTCGCAGTGAGGATCCATCTGTGCTGGCCACTTGAGGGAGGGTGAATCTTCCCGATGAAATCCAATCCCCACTGCTAAAAGGGTGCAGAAACTACTACAGGCTTTAATGGAAAAGATTTGAGTTGTTGTTTACCTGAGAATTTCTGGCATTTGATGCAAGCCCTGACTTCCCTATAGACATCAGTAAACAAAGTAGGCCAGTAATACCCAACTCAGAGGATTTTGTGGGCTGTGGTCTTCCAAAAATGATGACCCCCGCAGAAACTGCTATGAAAATCAAACATCACTTTCCGCGCTTGCAATGGGTCCAGACATCTTAATAATATCCCCAGAGGGTCTCTCCAATACAAGGCTCAGTCAATGAGGCAATATTTGACCACTTTGAGCTTCAAAGATCTAGCCCTACTCTTTCCCAGTCCATCAGGGGGCTTTAATTCCTGCAGAAAGTACAAGATGTCCCTGTACCAGGGACAGGCTGCTAGTGGTATGGTGATCTAGGAATTACTGCTAGATGACTCAGCTTGCTCATTGATGCAGTTAATCTCCAGAGTTTTGTAATTGGATTCAACCAACAACTTGGACAAACCTTGCCCCTTTATCAATTTGGTGGGCTTAATCTCTAGGTCAAATTCCAGTATCTTAGCTATCCATTTGCCCCTCTTACCATCTATGTCAGGCTGTATGAGAATGTCTTTCACAGAAGTGGAAGGGACATATGCAGTGATTTTCGAGTGCAAGACATAGATCCTGAAATCTTTGAGAGCTTTCACCAATGCATAGGCCTGCTTTTCCATGATCTCATATTTTAGCTCAACATCTCTCAGTGCCTTGCTGAAGAAGGAAATGGGCTGCTCTCGCCCTTGATCGTTTCTTTGCAATAGGACTGCTGCTATTGAGTCGTCATAAGAAAATGAGAAAATAAGGAAATCTTTAGAATAATCGGGACTGATCAGCACAGGTGCCTCAGTCAATGCTTTCTTTATCTAGGCAAAAGATCCCCTGGATTTAGCAGTCCACTTTATTTCATGGCCCTTTCTGAGCATGGCTGTGATATGCTTTACTAGCTCAGTGAAGTTTGAGACGAATCTCCTCAGAAAATTAATCTTCCCCCAAAATGCCTGAACTTCTTTCTTGGACCGGGGAAGTGATAGGGCCTGAATCACTTCTACCCTACCCGGGTCAATCCTTACTCCTTCTGCTGACACTATGTGACCTAATAGCTTTCCTTCCTACATAGCAAACAATGATTTCTTGGTATTTAATGATAGGCCATACCTCTGACATTTCAGGAAGACTCTTTTTAAGTGACAGCAGTGCTCTTTATCAGTCTTAGAGAAGACTGTGATGTCATCTAGATATATCACCACAAACTGGTCCTTCTCCCTGATGAAGGCTATGTCCATGGCTCACTGAAACATTTCTCCTGCATTCATCAGTCTGAAAGGCATTTTGGCATACATGAATGTGCCCGAAGGAGTGATGAAGGTTGTTTTTTCTCTTTCCTCAGGCATGAATGATATCTGATTATATCCAGAGAAACCATCAATCATGGATATCCTAGACGCGCCAGTGACCCTCTGTAAAATGTGTTCCATGTTGGGCAGGGGATAATTGTCCTTCCTTGAACTTCTTTTCAGGTTCCTGAAATCGACACAGAGTCTGATTTCTCACCGGGACCAAATTGGCCACCCATTCAGAATATCTCAAGGGGACAATGATCTGGGCATCCAACAGCTTCTTTACCTCTTTCTCCATGACAGGCAACAACATGGGATTTATCTGTCTCAGCTTATGCTTGAATGGCTTAGCCTCCTCTTTTAGTGGGATCTTATGCTCGATGACTGATGTGTCATATGTTTTGAGGTCTTTGTAGGTCCATGCAAACACATCAACAAACTCCTTCAACAACTTGATATATTCGATCCTCTGCCCCTCAGTCAAACTTCTTGACAGCTTGAAAAACTTTGGCTCCTCAGGTGTGCCTATGTTGCATTCATTTATGTCATCATCATCACCTGAAACCTTACCCTTTACTGCCACATCATTCCCATCGAACAATATTTCTAACGGGATCAGTCCTCTCAGAATATGATTGCTCGGTAGCTGAATGATCTGGTGATCGACAATCCTATTCAAAAATTCCTCAGGGTGATGGTCGTCTTCCTCTTCAGGATCCTCATCTATGTGCATTGTGGAAAAGTGATCAATGGACTGGAGAAATTTCTCAATTTCTTGATCATCTTCAAACACCCTCCAATGTTTGACATTGTCTGGTATAGAAGGTCTGTATTTTATTTCCACATCGGACCTGGCAGTGGGCAGCTTAGGAACTTCGAGCAAACTAGCTTTGAAAGCTAAACAGTCGGCCGAGGCATTTTCCTCCCTTGAAATGTAGGAAATGTTAAAGGCCAGGAAGGAATCCTCAACCAGATCCCATACCTTGTTCCTGTAATTCCTGAGCCGAGGATGCTTAGTATGATAAACATTTTTGACCTGCTGGACAATCAGTTCTGCATCACCAAACACAACCATTTCCTTGATTTCCATTTCTTTTGCAGCTCTTAATCCCAGAACCAGAGCTTCATACTTTGCCATGTTATTGGTGACCTCGAATTCCAACCTGTATGACAGAGAGATGGTCTCATGACAAGGTGATATAAATATCACTATGGCACCGGCACCCATACTGGAGGAAGCTCCATCAAAGAACATCTTCCAAACAAAGGAAGTTGGAGGGGAGGTCTCCTGATTGAGGATGGGCTGCTTTCTGATCTAGAAAGAAGCTTCAGGGGTGTGGGTGAGCTGTAGTAAACGGGAGCCTAAATCGGTGTCCAAGGCATAGATGGGATGATTGGTAGGGTTGGCCTCGTCACTGACAATGTAGGCTAGTTGGGCTTCTCTGTATAATCTTCTATGTTCCCCCCCCAAAGACTGGAACGGTGGCATATGTGAGGTCCATTTGCAAGGTTCCCCCCAGTCTCTTTATCCAGGATCTTGACAACAACATGCCAAACTTAGGGGGGACAACGGCTACCACAATATCCATGACCATACTCTTCATGGGTAGCTGAAACAAAGAAACTGCTAGGTCTTTAATTACTCCCAAACATTGGACCCTTCTAGAGTCGAAAGAATAGAGATCATGATAGGCTCGGGTGACTTCCAGTCTTAATTCTTCCATGACAGCTTTGGGAATAAGGTTGTGAGAGGCCCCTGAATCCATAAGGCAATTATGCAGTACCTTGTCATGTATGTTCAGGGAAGTGTAGAAGGGAGGGGACGAATCATCTCTGTATTCTACCATGGGACCTAGGACAACTGCAGGCCTTTCATCTTGGAGGTTTATAGAGTCTGTGAGAGGATATGAGGCTTTGGATTTCAGTAGTTCAGAGAAGCATTTTTTGAATTCCCCATGTTTGATTAGGTCAGTAAGTGGCACCAGAATTCTTACTTTTTGAATTTCATGTTCGAAATTGAAAGAAGACGTAGGCTTTTGGATTTCTCTAATTTCAGGAACATGATTATGGACAATGGGGGAGAGGGGTTGAGCATTCTTACCTCTGTCTGCTACTTCATTAGAAGGTTTATCTATTCTAGTGGATGGCTTAGGAACATCAGGTGTTGCTGCTCTTTTTTCGGACCTCAGGTTGTACCTGCCTCGATCGCCGCCAGCTTTGTCTCCTTTGATCAATTTGCTCAGCTGACCATCCATGAGAGACTCTTCATATGATGATTGGGTCAGATGAGGGAAAGGGGGAGTGACTTTTACACTGTGTATTTTATGCTCAGGCTCATCTTCTTCCCCTTCTTCTTCATCGGCCACAAAATTGTTCTGGAAGGGAGCCTAAATTTTTTGGTCGTCTCTGTCTCTTTCCTTCTCTCTCTGCATAGCTGGAGGAGAGAAATTATTTGGCCTTATGAATCCTGGCCTGTTCTCGGTGTTCTGAGGGCCCTTGTTCATTTGTTTCCTTTCCACCTTTAATATTTCCACTTCTTCCTTAAGGAGGTTCATAACTTGGGTCAGCTCATTTACTTGAGAGTGAGGTAGTGATGGGCCAGAAGTTGAGGCTTCCGACTTGTCCTTTCTTCTGTCTGTGTCGGCCTGGCTTCTCAGTCTGTCAGCTACCAGTATGTTGGATTCCACTTCTACAGCTACATCTTGCATCTGATCCAAAGAGGTGGCTCTTCTTTCTCTTAACACGAGACATAAATTAGGGTCAAATGTGCCAGCATAGGAAATTTGAGCGGAGGCCTCTGAGGGTTTAATCTCTGCAGGAATCTCGTTGTACATTTTATTAAATATTTTGGAGAAGTCCGAGACAGACTCCCCTTGCATCTTCCTCAGAGACCCAAACTCTGTCATATAATACATGTAATCTTTTCTATCTCCCCACTGCCTCAAGAAAACGTTATCCAAGGCTTCAATGCCAACAATAGATCCAGGGGCCAGTCCCCGGAACCATTTCCTCACCTCCCCATCAAGGCTCTGGACAAAGACTCTCATCCAGACATCTTCACTCTCAATATTCAGGTTGTCTGCATAGCTGTAAAAGGAAACTAGGTGCTCTTCAGCAGTTACATCTCCCTCCCCACTGAACTTGGGCATGCATTTCAAATAGTCTCCAGCAGGGAGAGGGTTCAAAGGCTGGGGTAGAATCAAAGGAGCATATCTAGCAGCAACTATGGCATCCATTCTGTTCAGAGGGGGATTAACACCAACCATAGGGATATAATTTAGAGGAGAACTCGGAGGATAAGGAGTACGAACGGGTGAGGTCGGAACAGAGATCCTTGGAGGAGACAACGGAGAAAACAGAGAGAAAGGCAAGGGACTTGAGTGTGCAGATGCCTCTCTCTGTGCAGCAGTAGCCACAAAAGGAGGGGTGGTGAAATCTTCAGAAGCTCGAGGTCTGTGATGAGGCAAGACCTCCAGGGAGGAGGGAGTGACAAGGATTTCTCTTTCTGATATCAGACCAGGAGGAGAAAACTCAGCAGGAACACTCCCGAAATTTAGAGAACGGGGGACCTCGGAAGAAGGACGACTAGGAAGCTGCGAATAAGAAAATGGAGTTCTGACAGAAGGGGAGGGCGTATTACCTGTTTCATCGATGATGGAAACTTCTCTCGCAGAGCTCTTTCCCTTTCTGCGCAATGCTTCCGCGTCATCTTCTGGTGTAGCTAAAGGAAAGTGTGGGTTAGACCTTGTGTGTCTGCCTCTCGAAGCCACAGTTGATAGTGCAGGTTCTCCTCAGCGGAGTCGTCACAATGGAGTCGCCAGGTGCATAGTAGCAATATTCAAATTCTGATATCTGATGCACCTTCAGAATCAGTTGATCTTTTTCGTTCAATCCCGGGGAAAATATTCAACTTTGTCCCTGGCAGCGGTGCCAGAAATGTTGGCGACAGAAGTCACTCCTGGACTGCTAGCAGGAGCAGAGCCCAACGCCCATTAGTTTAATGTCACGATTTTTTTTAAAGAGGTGATCAAATGGAGGAAAACTCGAGGAGATATCACTCTAACGCAGGGACTGAGTCTGGTACATATGGTGACAAAGGAGGTCTCGATCCAACTTCAGCCAGTGGGTTGATAAAAGGGTGAGTAGGTGGAAGACTTAGTGAGGAAAATGAACAAACAGCCTTGGGAAACAGGCTTACAGCTATTTGCAGAAGAAAGACACTGAATAAAATATCCACTTGGTTCAGGGTCTCAAGAAACCGAGGAGGACTTGACTGGATCCTCCAATTCCAAGTCACTCAGCGATGGGAAAACCACAAGAACTGGTTAGAAACATCATAACTGCTACAGTGATCCTACCAACATCATCCTATAACAACTATGGCTCGACTGGATCCTCCAATTCCAAGCGATTCAAACACAGTGTAACGAAGGCGTAAAAGAAGCTGGCATTCATCAGGCAAGAAGTCTCAAGAGTGCATACATAACCAGAGTATCAGTGCTTCATTAAAGATTTACAACCAGGAGCTAATATCAACCATCGATAGATACAAAAATGGCGAAGACACCTACATATACTCAAACTAACAACAACAACAAAATCGAGACGTAGCATTGAAAGATTTGTGTCTACATGGCTTCTGACAACACGAAGCTGCAATCTTTGAATGGTCGTGCAACTTATGGAAGACACAATCGATCTTCTGATAGTTTCTTCGGCGACTCGACGTGCCATTAATTCATTGCAGAACCTTCCCATTATGGTGGATATGATGTCTAACCACCATCAACCACTTCAATAACTGCTTCTTGGGATTCAGGATGATTTGACCAACTCAACACTTTGGGATAAGGAAGGATTCTCGTGCTGCCACCTAGGATAACTGAAGGGCTTGGTAGAGAGGCATAGCGGCCAGCGCGGAGAATGGGGCGCATGGAAAAAAAGGGGGGATGGCGTCAGATTATGAGGATGTGGAAGAGGAGTGGTGAGGTGTGAGGAGGGTGATAGAGGATGGTTCATGGTGAAAGACCTCGGGAGGAAAGAGGGAAGGCGAGAGGTAACGAACTCGCCTTTTGGTGAGGGGCCGGCGTGAGGGACACATGGCGAGCGGCGAGTGAATGACGAGAAGGAGGAGGGGACCACGTGGACCAAATAGGGGGTGGAAGAGTGACACACAGCAGCACGAGAAAGGTGGAAAGGAGGACGACATGATGAGAGGAGGGCCCTCGCCAGTTAAACCCAGAGTGGCTGAATAGGACGAGGCTGTCCAAGCACCGTTGATTCGGGCGCTGAAATCTCGGCCGTCGAAAGCTGCTCAGCCAATTCCGGACCCCCCCCCCCCTCTGCTTAAAGGGAGAAAGGCAGGGGGGGTCCAGAATGGCCTTCATCGCCGTTGATCCAGGCGCGCCAATAGGAACCGTTGGAGAGTTGCGCCCGCGATTCCGGACCCCCCCCCGCTTAAAGGTCAGAAGGCAGGGGGGGTCTGAAATTCGCTGTGCGCCGTTGATCTGGGTGCGCAAATCCCATCCGTCCAAAATTAATTCTTGTTTAACATAGATGCATTACGCCCAATACTTAGGACAAGTGGGTTTTAACCCATTCCTTGGAAATTTAACCCCTTTGCAAGAAATATCACTAACACAAGGCCATGGTTGTAATCTCTCTTTCACATTTAATATGATACAGTAATATGATTCTTTACCATAAAGCTATTTTCACTTTATTGTATAATTCCTTGATCATATACATAGATTGATTGTTGAATAGATTGTGCTTTCTTCACTTCGGTTGGTTTGTATTGTTTTGGTCTTGACTACACAAGAGAACTGGAGTGAAGCGGGAGAAACAAAGACCATAGGAAGCGATAATAAGGTATGTTCTTTATTCTTGCCTCCTATTTAATTCAATGGTTAGAATCTAGGGAAAGAGTCATGTTCTGTCTTGCTTTGTTCTAGATCCAGGTGGATCTAGGGAGATCGGTTTGTGTCCGCACTCACGGATTTATCCAATAACAAAATTGGCGACTCCACTGGGGAACGGATTGTTTCCTAGTTATTCTAGTTTCCCTTGCTTTGATTGCTTGTTTTCTGATCTCTGAGTCTGTGGGAGATCCATCAAGACTCTCTGGATTTGAAAGTTCACTGAAAAGTTTTGTCCTTTTTCCAAATTTTGTGTTTACATACATTCTTGCACTGTACCCTTTAGTGGTCTGCGAGAATCATTTGAGTTTTCACCCTACTGTGTAATCCAGTGCAAGGTGTTCACACCCTACCTGTGTCTATCCTGTGAAATTCACTAATGTTCGCACTGCACCCTATAGCTAGGCTGTGAACCCATTTGAAATTTGTGTTTGGAATTAGGATATCCTATTTTTTGATGCCCAGTTTTGTTTTGATTAGCTGGATTGAACTTTTGGAGCCTATATTGATCTGTTTGCAGTCTGCTTGACATCCTTTGAGTTTCTTTTAGCCACTTTTACTTTATTTGGATTTGAAGGATTATTCTCTTTCTTTGAGTGTCTTCCAATTACAAAGCGTGTGTTTTCTTTAGAATTGTTTAGGGAAAGATCATATTTCTTCTGAATAGTTCGCTTTAAAAGAGAATTTTTTTAGTTTGGGTTTCTTTGTTTTAAGAAAGTTCATTATTGCTTTTAGTGAAATTTTTGAAACAAAAAGATTTAATTTCTTGCTTTATATTAGATTGGGGGCATCCTTGCATTTGAAGTAGAGAAATTGCATGATTCTTAACATTTTTTTATCTTAAATTATGAAAAAAATTCCCCCTCATGGCCTGGGGGGGCCATGAATCATGCATTGGTGTTCAGTACCTTTTTCTCATTTCTTGAGAATTTTTATATTGAAGAATTTAATGAATTTTGGGACATCGTGCATATGGGAATGATAAATGTTTTCTCCTTCTCGTAGCATAGATTTCATCGAAATGAAAAGATTGCATCTTCATATCTTTGCATAACTTTCGAGTCGATCAAAACACCATATTGTCCATGCCATTTTCCTTTTGAGTAACAACATCCATAAAATAAAGCGCTTATAAAAATTGATTAGACATTTTTATCTTTTCTGGTAGCAAACCTACATTAGATTAGTTGTAGGTCTTTGGAATAGGTGTGAAAGATAACTTTCCAAAGCTGCAAACAAACATAGAATCTTGTGATAGGGAGAGTTAAATCCACTTACTACATTTTGTCCTAGGAAGCCCTTCTCACACAAGGGTCAAGCACGAGGTCACATTGATATTGGCAGAGTCACTCACCCTGCTTTGTTGATATCAGTGTAGAGATTGCACGTATTACGGGGATCACTCAGAGGTATACCCACAATGATGAGTGGAAGGATTTTGAGTTGATTTTGGACTAGATACCCTGCCCTTGCATGTGGATTGGACTGTCGAATGTCCCCCCAAGCTTTATTGTTGTTGGTGGTAACCTTAGTGGCCTATCTTTCTAGGTTCTTTACATGAGGTGACTGTGGAGGGGCAAGTCTTCATGGTACCTGGAATCGACATTGGCCAAACTCACTCGAGCTCCTTGGAAGGTATACCCACGATTATGTGTGGGAGCTTGCACCAGGGTGTAAGTATGTTAAGCAGGTCATCAACGTAACTTTTCCACCCACTTTATCTCAGCCCCTTCTTACATTGTTCCCGCGATGTTGGATTTCATCACCAACTAGTGCGTTCATTGTGAGAAGGTTTTGTTTGTTTGCTTGCTTCCTAGATTTTTAGCGTGTGCTGTTTGTTTTCCTTAGAGGACTCTAGATTGGATTTTTGTTTTTAATGGCGTCAGTTCCTGAAATGACCAATGAAGGAACCCCTTCTCTAGGGGAACCTTTTCTTTTTCCATTTTATGGAAACATTGTCCCTCCTCACCTCGCTACTTTGAGCCTTCTAGGTCTCACAATTGGATTACCGGTATGGTTGTTTTCCACTCAGGTAATCCCGAATGCAGTAAGTGCTTCGGTCGTAAGCACTTCCCCCAAGAGCATAAACCTCATGTTGATCCTTCACCTTCTTCATTAGTAAGGTCTTCTTCACCTTCTTTGCTTGCAATGTCGCCTTCCATTTCATATTCTTCGATGGGTGAAAGTTCTGAAGCTAGTAACCCAGTGAATAAGAAGAAGAAGAAAAGGAAGAATAATAAGAAGAAAATTAAACAAGGGTCCAAACCTCCAACCACTGTCAAACATGTTGGAAAACAACCAGTTATTGTTAATCGTGCTGGGAGTGTTGATGATGTCAAGATCACCCAAACAACCCGTAAGCCCAAGTACCCTTGCAGGCTTTGTAAGGGTAGCCATCTTCTTAAGGATTGCCCTGGTCTATCCAAGGTTATAGAAGCATGGTCTACACACCCTCACCAACCCATGTCGTTAGCCTTTGACCAACATGCCGACAACCCCCCATCAACCAGTCATGATACGGTTGGGAAGAAGAAAAGTAGAGTCAAGTTCCCGTGTATGTTATGCAAAGGTAGTCATCTCACTCACCTTTGCCCTTGTATGGACGAAGCCTCAAAATGACTGGAAGACATGACTGTTTCACAGCCTCAACTTTCAGTTGCTTACTGTAAGATTTCTCTCAACCCTCCAATAGTTGATGGAATGATCACTCCGGTCCTGTCACCGGTCAATCCAGTTGATCATGTCATCAATCTGGTCATGTCCTTAGTTGAACCAGTTGACAAAGTGGTTGATCCTATACCATCCTTGGTCAATCCCACTCTCCCCTCAGAGAGTGTCACCCAAGTGGTCGATCTGTGTCCACCTGTCGACCCCAGTCTCCCCCTAGAGAATGAAACCCAAGTGGTCGATCTGATCTCTCCATCGATCGATCCTACTCTCTCGCTAGAGAGTAAATCCGATACTACCCATGTTTTTCTCATTGATACAGACTCTGCTGTGTCGGGGGGGTATTCCTCCTTCTCCCATGGAACCCCCTCCAAGTTATGAGGCTATCCATTTTGATTGGGGTGTGCTAACTGGACCTCGTCTTCCCTCTTACATTCCTTTCCAGATTACAGTATAGGTTTATGGTCGGGACGTTCCCCAAATGTTGATAGATGAAGGTTCGTCTGTTAGTATTTTGTCCTCTATTGCTTGGCAAGCTTTGGGTTGTCCTCCACTTGCCCCGGTTACACAGAATTTGTTAGCTTTTAACAGAAGAACTAGTCAACCTTTAGGGACCCGTCCTTAGTTTCCTGTAACTTTGGGAGGGAAAACTATCTTTATTGACGTCATGGTAGTCCAAGATCCCTTGGATTTCTCTTTACTCCTTGGGTGAGATTATGTCTATGCCATGAAAGCTATTGTGTCTACTCTTTTTCGTGTGCTATCTTTCCCTCATGATGGACGAGTTGTGACTGTTGATCAACTTTCATTCATTGACCCCGCCTAGATTGCCTCCCTGAATGGTTCTTATATGCAGACAATATCGCCCCCACCATAGGTCAATTATGTGGCGTTGTTGCCCATGGCTTCAACTTCTGATGATTTAGATCCAGCAGTTGACATGGTAATCTCTTCGATAGGGTTGTTAGAGCCTGATCTCTTAACTCCTGTCGCAACCCTCAACATGGTGTCCTTCCAGAGTATGTTTCTTCCTTCTAGTGAAGACCTCTTGGAAGCCATGACCAAGTTTTGTCCCTTGACATGGTGTCATTCCAGAGCATTGTCTTCTAGGGATCCATGATCCAGAAGAGAGACTTGTGAGGATAGTTTTTTTCATCTTTGCTGCAACCTTGTTAAAAAATGAAACAAAGGTCTTTGAGCATGGTTTTTTGATTTGAAGCTCATTAAAAAATGAAACCACTTACGAGGATAGATTTTGCATCTCTGAGGAAACCTCGTTAAAAAATGAAATAGAGGTTATGAGCATAGTTCTTGTTTCTGTGTCAATCTCGTTAAAAAATGAAATAGTTTTCCCCCTCTCTATTTGAGTCAAGTCCTTCATCTGGTATTTGAAGCTTCATTTCTTTCTCCTTTGTAGTTGGATGAAACGACGCTTTGGGGGGAATTTGCCTCAACCTCTGGACTTCATGCTAAAGTTTGAGCCGCTAGCTTCTTAAGCTGGGGGATAAGTACCAACCATGCGTTGGGAAGTCTAAGCATATTTTTCTATGGTTCAAGATTGTGTAAAAATGAAACCACCTACCTCAAGCATAGTTTCTTCTGGTTCAAGCTTGTGTAAAAATGAAACTAGGTCCAAGCATATTTTTGTTTAGTTTTTAAGCTTGTGTAAAAATAAAATCTATCCCAAGCATAGTTTTGTTTTGTTTTGAAGCTTGTGTAAAAATGAAAACAATCCCGAGCTTAGTCTTTGTTCTTT
>JZKD02S0068031.1:15212-25501 GCA_000966675.3 Picea glauca | reverse complement strand
AATCATCAATTAGATCTCATGGATCGTCACTAGAATACAAATCAACTGATAAGAAATACTTGTGATCAGAAGAATGGGTGTTGGTTTGCGCATGCACGGATAGATCGACAAAAAGTAGTCTGGCAGCTCACGGTAACTAATGTAGAATCCGAAAACTCACCCTGATGGCGATACTCGTCGGAACGAGCTGGAAGTTGTCTCAAAAGATGCACCCTGGCCTCTAGACTGGTCCTGATGATTGTCAGACTGAAGATACGATCTCTGAAGCTCCTGATGTAACCCCATGGGGGTTTGCGCACCTCCTGGGCTCAATGAGTGTGCCCTAGTGATTCCACTGGTAGAATCTAACAATACATAGCTCAAAATGATAGTCATGGTCTCCTCTGTAATGGGTCGGAAGGGATTCCTCATATTTGCCTCGGAAAGTTCCCTAGAACCCCAAATGTGCTTCCTCGTGAGTTGTTCCCTAAATGATTGTTTTTGGCTTTCCGAAATATTCCATTGTCGGAAACTGATGACAGGTGGACCAATAGGTGCACCATGGATATCTCTCTAATGGGTCAGAAGGAATCGGTCAGATCTGAAATGTCTCAAGCGGTCGCACAAACCCTCTCTCAATCACTTGCGCCCTCACTGGTTGAGCTACGCAATCATTGAACTGGACATTGTAATGCATAGTGAAATACCTGGATGGTATCTATGATAGGCTAGGGTGTGTCTCTCAACATCGAAATCAATCAATGGTGGCGGTTTCCTCCAGAAATCCACAAAACAACAAGGGGGTCAATTTCCACCTCCTCTGCAAATATCTCAACATCAAATCATAACATAATCCTGAATCAGGTTGCTTTACCCTTCATTTATAGCTTTCTGAAACCCTAAATCGTTGTTGACATTTTCCCTCCAAGTGACTTTTACTTTGTTTTATTATTCCTTGATTAAATCACTTAATTAATTAATTAATTAGCCATTTTACCTCTAAAAAGTAATTTATCCATCCTTATGGCTTCTCCAGCCACTGAAATTCACTTCTCATCATCTTATCATGTAATGCCATTTTTCGCGATTTCGATGAGTTATTACATTAAGAGGTTTCTCCAAGCAATATGCCCAACATGACCTTCTTATTGAATTTAATTAAGATATGACCCATAATAACTCAAAATTACAGAAATCGTCGGAATGCAACGGAACCAAAGCCAAGCTATGCGGAATGGATCATGATGATGAACAATGCAATTCGGGCCCAATAAAACCCCTAAATATTTCTTGAACTCTCTGTCACCCCTATATGGCTACTCTGGTAGGCATTACACTCTGTAATGTTATAATGTCCCAAAATGGGGACATTACATTTTAGGGGGTTAAGGGTTATGAGGGATGAGATGTTTTTTTATAGAAGGGTCCATGGAGGAAAACATAATGGATTTAGTAACTAAGTTATTGATCCGGCCGACGGGATTCCTCAAGATAGGTTTATATGAGGAAGAGGAAATAAAATGAGTAATTTAGCTTCATAAATGGAAGTGTTCATTATGATGGTTGCATTACCTTTATCGGCTTTTAGAGTAACCACATTCGGGTTATCATTAAGTTGATGAAGTGCTTGAAAATTTTCTTTATAAAGGTTAGGTTTGGGAAATTTAACATAACAAATCATCTAGGCACAATCTTGCCTAATATATTTTTCATCATGAGTGGAAAGGTGGTGACTAATGGACTAAATTGAGGAAGGAATTCCAAAAAATCTAATCATGATTATGGCTAACTGTGGAAACCTTCATTCTTAAGTCCTTTTAAATTGTTAACTAGGGATTGTGCAAATTTACGAGGAGTTGTGCAATGTATATGAAAAACTACAAAAATCCAATCTATCAAAGTCCTAATGATGTTGTAGCAAGGTGAATAACCAACTATGAGAAAACCATTCTAACTTGAATCCGCACATCCTAGAGTAATAGTTTTGATCTCCATCTCTCCCTATAGTTGCTATATGTCAAATAGGAGTGGTACCAAGTCCTAGTGAAATGAAGAGCTAGTGGAATGAGAAGGATAGGTAAGTTCGACAGTTATTGTCCATAGATCAGAATATGAAAATTAACGCAAGAATAACAATGATGCTCATAAAGATTCATAAATCCCATAGAACTAATCATTATGATTCAATATGATAAAATCAACATGAAATACACCAAACTAAAAATACCTTTTTAAACAGAAATGTCGATAACATTGAACTACCATGAAAGTAAATGAATTATCTACAAAAATGTGAGTAAATTCATAAAACAAAAATGGAAATGCACAAGGAGGTTTATGGGATCTCCCCTTAGATGGGTCGCACCCAATGGAGTTTAGAAACCTATAAGAACATTTTTAGAACAAAACTGAAATCAATTTTTTCTTCCTTGATCTTTAGAAATTACATATACCAAAACAATGTTGAAAAATTGCTCTTGAACACTTCGAACTAGTTTACTATAGGAGAATGTAAATTAGAATGGAATTTGGAACCTGGCTTTTTAATTCTAGTCCATATAAATACTAGAATTGCACTTAAGTGGTGCTAAATAACTCCATCAATTAGATGCTTGATTAACAAGAGGTTGTCTACCTAGTTATGCTTCTACCCAACGCAATTGAGTTTAGAGGTTTATTCTTGCCTCCTTTATCTAGTTTGAATTCGAATTACAGTTCAGATTTTGAGGAATTGAGCTAATCATGGATTAAGTGGTGCCTCATAGTGCTAGTAGCTTGGAGCAGTCACCTCCATAAATAAGTACAATAAGATTATTTGCTCCTTCCTTGTTCCTTGAATAAGATGTTCTTAGAGTTTTGAAGCTGGAGTAGTCATACAAGGGTTGAACCCCACTTTTGATTTCTTGGTGACATTAATTTTATATTTTCCTAGTTATAGGGGTTTAACGTGTTTCCCAGTTTTAGCACTAGCAAGGTTTTTTTGTCATGTGCGCATCATATTTTGAAGTTTTTTGACCTAGGATTTTTAACATGAACCCTTGATGCTCCTTGGAAACATATTTTTCTTGCTTCCATTGTTGTATGTTCTCCTGTGTTTCTTGCCTTCTTTTTATTACTTGTAAATCACTTTTCTTATGATGGGAACTTCATATCCTATATAATTAATAATATTGTCCTTGCTAGTGAAATTTCATGAAATGTTCTTCAAGGTTGGTGGTATAAGTGCCAAATTGCGCCAACCATTCAACACCTAACACCATATCCATATCATCAAGTGGTAAAGCATAGAATTATATTTGTAGTTCCAACTCTTGTATTTAGACTAAGACTTTATGACATCTTTCTATTCCCTTGACCTTTTGTCCATTAGTTACCATAACTATGAGGTCCTCTATGGGGTACCAAACAAGCTTTAGTTGCTTAGAAAAATTGATGTCTATATTGTTATACTTACTATAAAAAACTACAAGTATCATTACATTTATATTTTTAATGATTTGTTTAAGCTTTAGGGTCTTTGGTTGTAATTTCTCCTTCATGGGTGTAGGTGGAATTGTAACTTTCCTTTCCTCTTTTCTTGGGTCTTGGGTCTTATCAACCTTCCTTAGATGAGGTGGGATATATTTTTTAATTGGTTCTTGCATGTGTTATTTTCAATTAGTAGTTTCTTTTTTGGGGATCCCATCTTCAATCTTATTTTGTTAGGTTCCCAAGATTTCAGCTAATGACAATTTTGGCATTGTTGCATCATTTTTGAATTTAGAATTGTACAAGATAGTTATTTCATTTGTTGGGTTCAAATTCCTACTTATTTTTGTTCATTATTTTCAAATAGTGTAGTGACTTATCTTCACATCAATGTCCTAAAATCCATCTCCTATCACATATGTGACAATTTTTTTTCTTCTTTATTAATTCTAACCATTGTCTTTCATAATTTTCCATTGACTTGTCAATGTTATACCCTAATTATTTTTGTGACTTGTCAATCCTATCCATAATTTGCATGGTGTTATTGGCCTTATCTTCATAATAATGAGCATATAGTTGCATTTCTTCATTATAACCCATTTTGGGGTTGTTGTTTTTCCTTGTGGAATTCACTTTTAATTTTGATTTATATATTCTATATATAAAATATGAAATTGCCTTTATAAAAGTGACCAACTTTTTTATGTGACAATTCTAAAGTTTAAAAAAAAAATAGGGTAATTTATTTGTGGGGTTCGGCTTTAGAAAAAGTGTGTACAAACAATCACGTTGGATTAATAAGATCATATAGAATTTATATGTCAATGGAATGTATGTACTAGTGGCTATATATTACAATGGAATTAGTACGGTGGGTTGTTGTAGACTCTACAAAAATCATATGGTAGATTTATGGCTAAGTGTAGTATGACGGGAAGGGGGTTGAGTGCATGGAATAATGGTGGTAGAAAGTATGAGATAACAATATGGACTTCCGTATGGGATTTCAGGCAGTTGTGTCTATATGGAACAACAATTGAGGGCTATATAGAATAATAATTTGAGGTTCATGTAAAATTAAACCACACTTGGTCTTAATCAATGGCTTTGATATCAAATGGAATAAATAGATTCTTGTTTATTATGAGGTTGACAAAGTATTTATACAATTATAGAATAAATATTTAGTAATAAGTGTTTGATATGAATTTGATGATTACAGTGAGCCTCATGACAATATATTTATATGCATTGATTGGTCACAAGGTGAAGGGGTGTGTGGATTTTGACATTTCACTAGCTTTATTATTATTATTATTATTATATTCATATTTATGTTGATTACATATTTTTATTGTGACTCATGTTTTGTTATCGTTTCCATCTATCTCTCTTTTTTCATCACAATTTCTAATCACTACATCATGTGCTTATTAGAGTCTCAGTTACCAATTTGAGCTATGTCTCCTAAGAGACAATGTAACTCCATTCACTTACAACCTATAAAGATACTTATGGTGTACCTATCCTCTCTTGCTCGAAATTGCACAACACAAAGTCTTATTGTGTCAGCACTACATCTATCCCCTACTCAATAAATGAGCCAATTGCCTTCTAACTTCAACACCATAACTTTTCAAAGACATATCTTCATTCTTCATAGTCTTGACTTCTTCCCATGTTCCTCTACAACATTTCTTCACGTATTTCCTTTCTCTAGAAGCCTTACAATTTGTTTCTCTTTGGTCAACAACATATTTATTTTTTTAGTAGCTTCTCACTCAGCTTCTTCATCTTTCCCGGGATTATAGATCAACCCTCATTTTCAAGTAAGTAGCTTCTTCAATCTTCTCAATATTCATAGGCATTTTTTCGTCACACTGTGTTTTTCTCTTCTTCTTCTCTAGTCATTTATTCTCTTGTCCCAACATTGTAGATGACTTTGATACCAAATGATGTAGGGAAGGGGTGTCCCTACCAAATTTAAAATTAAACAAAATGAAAACTCTTGACACAAGCTTTTGAAATCTACAACATACTCAACAACTAAAATAATGAATAGACACCATTTTTTCATCTAATTATGACTAAAAAAAAGTTATAAGCATTCCCATAATCTCATAATTACATAGAGATCATTAAATAGTCACACAAAGATCTATATTTAACTAATTAAGCATAATTACACACAATAGGCTCAAGGCCCTTTACTCTCTAATTTCCATCTATAGGTCAACTCATGCATTCACTATTAGATCAAAGGCCATGACAACCTCCACAATCTAGCATCTGTATTCTTTCTGGAACATTCCTCCCATCCCATTTATGGATACTTGTATTTATTCATCCTCCTCGCACGTAAACGTTGTAACTTTTTGTGTCGATAACTACTTCCAAAGTCTCTGTTAGGGACCTAACCTCCCTAACCCCTCACGTAGGTAGAATAATATAATTCCATGTAATAAAGGCCAATATTAATAAGGCCTAGAAACAAGGAAGAACAAGTCAAATGTAAGAAGACCTGATAGAAGCTTCCACTTCTAGAAGGATCTTCCTCTAGATTGTTCTTTTGGATAGATAGATTTAGTATAAATAGAAGTAGAGGGTATGAGAAATATTGTCTTGGATATTATTGTAATAGAGATATGCTCTGTTGGAGGTTTCCCCCTCAAAGAGGCAAGTGAACATTGCTAACAGTAATCAAAGTGCTCATTCTGGTGTTATTCTGGTATTATTTTGGTATTATTCTGGTATTGTTCTAGTTATATCATTGTTTCTCTGCCATTTCTAGCTAAAATATTTATGTTCCGCATATTATTTTATATCTAGAATATTACAAGTGGTATCAGAGCACCTTCCTCGACAGAAAATTGTGGGTTAAATTTTTTCAGGGTAGAGACGTATTCCAAGGTCTTAAAGCTACAAATATCTGTCATTACATGCATAAACCCACGGTTGGGGAGTCATACACACGGGAAATACAAGAGGTACTTAAGCACACATCTGTTGGACACCCTTGTAAGCCCTGTTGGTACCCCTTCAAGTGGTAATGCATCAGACAAAACCTATATACGGATCGGCTTAGATTTCATGAAGCCCTCCATAAAAAAATTGATCAGTCGCCTGACTGTTATAGTGCCATTGAGAAAAACACTTGAGAATATACTCTCTAGTACCTGGGTAGTCGAGTAGTACGGCTAAGGGTATGGTCTAGCCTCCTTAGTTGGTGCCTTGAGATATTGGAAAAAGTACTATTGTTGGACCCCGGACGTATATCAGAGAGCTATAGCATAGGAAAAACATTTGTCTGTATAAACCCTGAATATCCTACCCCTATGGACGGAAACAAAAACAGAACAGACAAGATCCATTGCCACACAACTACACCTTCTGCATTTTGGTTGCAAAATTACTACATATTTCCTCATGTTAAGCATTTGGGAATTTTGTCAGCATTATTATTCAGGCTAGAGTATAACTCCATAGGAGTATAGTGGTCCCACCAGCACACTTATTTGGGACCTATCCCATTGGATTCCTCTCTTCACCCCGATTCCAGTGATACCTATCATTTTTAACACAACTTTTTTGTGAACCCGAACCTTCCCCGACAAACTTATTTGGCCCCTATCCCAGTGGATCCCCTTTTCGCCCCGATCGCAGTGGTACTTATCATTTGAAACCCTTCTTCGTAGTGGTCCCACCCACCCCTCCATAACCCTTTTGTTTCCCCTATACCATTTTCCTGCCCATTTTTCCAAATGGCTACCACCAAAGCCCAAGAACTCAATACCTTGATTGTTGACAACCACCAGAACCAGGGAGACATCGAGAATATCAATGCCAACCTTAGTTCAATCAATTCGGATATTGTGATCCTCGAGGAAAAATGTTCATACATCAAAGACCTCAAAGAACACTTCATGGGTCATTCCCAGAACCCTTCCTCTTTTGAACAACCATCTTATCAGGATGACCAAGACTCTTCCCATTACCAAGGTTCTCATACTAACCACTTTTCTCGAGACCTCCACCCTCCCAGGATTGAGGTGAACAAATTTGATGGGTCAAATCCCACAGGCTAGGTCACCCAAATGGAACATTATTTCTCTTTCCATGGCATTATTGATGATTTTGTCAAGTTTTGTTATGGTGTCTTACATCTAGATCCAGAACAATGGCAATGGTGGAAATAAAGGAACGTCGAGAGCATCTTTCTTGGACACATTTAGTGGTCGAACTTTATGACCTCTTTGACTCTGACACCCACCATTTAGGTCATTTGACCAAGTTAAAGCAGTCTGGGACAATGGGATACTTTATTGTCGCATTTGAGCACTTGGATTTCAGAACGGAGGGTCTGTCAGATGTTTTCTTTGGGGAATTCTTTATG
Source organism: Picea glauca (assembly GCA_000966675.3). NCBI lineage: Eukaryota > Viridiplantae > Streptophyta > Pinopsida > Pinales > Pinaceae > Picea > Picea glauca. Next base: position 17,658 of record JZKD02S0068031.1, on the reverse strand, counting down.
AATGGCCTTAAAGATGAAATTCATGCCCATGTTCTCATGGCACACCCCCGGACTTGGTTGGAAGCTACTCAACAAGCTAAGGAATCCCAACAGATACTTTATTGTCGCAAACCCTCCTTTCCTCCTCGTCCTAAGCCCACCAATTTTTCCCCTCATGCAACTCCCCTCAAGATCGAGAAATTAACCAGGGATGAAATGGATAAACTTCAACTCAAGGGTATTTTTTATAATTGTGATGACAAATATTTTCCACAACACAAGTGTAAGGAAAAAAAGCTTTTTATGGTTATGACTGAGGATCTCTTTGAAGAAGATGTTGTTGTTCCTCTTCTGGAGGAACTACCACCGCCATCTGACCTCACCCCACCTTCTGACCCACTAGACGTTGACCCCATGATTTCACTTAATGCCCTCACTGGCTTCTCTACTCCCAAGACTCTCAAATTAATTAGTTACATCAAAAATAGGAAAGTCATCATCCTTCTGGACAGTGGTAGCACCCATAAATTTAGTCATCTCCACATTGCCCAAGAATTCAATTGTTACATTTGTGTCGTTAATAATTTTCAAATCATGATTGCTAATGGTGGTTCCGTGAAATGTGGGGGATGATGTGAAAATGTGTGACTCCAAATTGGTCAGTATCACCTGAAATCACATATGTTTTCTATAGACATGGGTGGTTGTGACATTGTTCTTGGTGTTGAATGGTTATGCACTCTAGGCCCCATTCTCATGGATTTTAAGAACTTAACCATGAAATTCCAACAGGATGGACAACAATATAAGTTCCAAGGCATCGCAACAGGCTCCCCTGAGATCATCAGCTCCCATCGCATGGAAAATCTCCTCAAAAAAGGTCATTCGGGAATTATATCCCAACTCCACTCCATTCACATTGTTGAGACACCTTTTGTGCATCCCGACCTCCAATCTATCCTCTCCCGCCACCAAGTTGTTTTTACCACCCCCAAAGAACTTCCCCCTTCCCATGGAGTCAATGATCATTCGATCCCTCTCATCTCGGGCAGTCTTCCTCCCAATGTATGGCCTTATCTTCATCCATTTTCCCAGAAGAATGAAATTGAGAAAATTGTTCATGAATTACTAGAAGTCGGTGTTATCCATCCCAGTACTAGCCCCTATTCTTCCCATGTGGTCATGGTACTTAATAAAGAAGGTACTTGGTGCAAGTGTCATGATTTCCGCATCCTCAACAAACTCACAATCAAAGACGAATTCCCCATTCTTGTCATTGATGACCTCTTGGATGAATTGAGTGGTGCTCAGTACTTCACTAAAATGGATCTATGTTATGGCTACCACTAGATCCATATGAAATAAGAAGACATTCCCAAGACTACATATCACACTCATGAGGGTCATTATGAATTCTTGGTAATGCCCTTTGGATTGTGTAATGCTCCTTCCACTTTCCAAAGTCTTATGAATCATGTCTTCCGTCATTTTGTCTCAGTTTTCTTTGATGATATTCTCATCTATAGTAAAACTTGTTCATCCCATCTCTCCCATGTGAATCAAGTTCTCCATCTACTCTCTAAGCACCAACTTTTCCTCAAACAATCTAAATGTGCCTTTGGTGCCTCAGAAGTGGAATACCTGGGTCATATTGTCGACAAGGATGGTGTCTAAGTGGATTCTAATAAAATTGAATCCATGCAAGATTGGCCTCTCCCTAAAAATCTTAAGAGCTTGCATGGTTTTCTGGGTTTAACGGGCTATTATAGGAATTTTTTTCGAAATTATGGAAAGATTGCATCTCCTCTCACTTCCCTCCTTAAAAAGAATGCTTTCACTTGGAATTCAGTTACGAATAATAGCTTCCAAGCCTTAAAATATGTTATGTGTTCAACCCCTATCCTAGAACTCCTGGACTTCACAAAGACATCCGTATTGGAATGTGATGCTTCTGAGAAAGGAATTGGAGCCGTCCTCATGCAAGATGGCGGGCCCTTGGAATTCACTAGAAAACAACCTTTAGAGCGACATTTGGGCCAATCCATTTATGGAAAGGAAATTTTAGCTATTACGCATGTTGTAGATATCTGGCGTCCTTGTTTATTGGGTCAACGATTCCAAATCAAAACTGATCATCGAAGTCGCAAGTATTTCCTGGAACAACGAATTTCATCCCCGACGGAAAAAAAAATGGGTGACCAAGCTCTTTGGCTATGATTATGAGATCATTTACAAGAAGGGAAAGGAAAATGTAGTGGCCAATGCTCTTTACTGGAAATATAAAGAATATGGGTCCCTTTTCTGCCTCTCCTTCATTCTACCAGATTGGCTCCAAGTTGTTCGTCAGGAATAGTTGCAAGACCCCAAAATTTCTAGCCTGCTCCACCAATTGCAACACAATTCTTCAGTTTCTCCAGGGTACTCTTGGCATAATAAAGAGCTTCACTACAAAGGTTGTTTGTATTTA
>JZKD02S0068031.1:0-10607 GCA_000966675.3 Picea glauca | reverse complement strand
AACCAAATTTCTGGAAGGGAAAAGGTTGGTAAAGAATGGTTCTACTTCCTTGTCTCCTCATCCTCCATATAATTTCCTAGATATGTTTCTAAGGATGACTCTTCCCATCTACCTTTACCTCCAATGATCCTTTTAACAATGGATGATACCTCCTTTGTAAAGTGGCATGAAAAGAATATGTGAGAGGCGATTTCCTCTTGTTCCCTACATAAAACACATATACCCAAACCATTCCATGATCACTTTTAAACATTATCCCAAGCGATAAACTTGTTTGTAAGGCTTAACCACAAGAGTATGCTTGCTTTAGGGGTGATTAGATTCCAAGTATGATACCCTCTCCATTCCTCACTCACTTATCCATCTTGTTATACAGATACTTTGTATCCTAAAATGATCTCGTATATTCCTCCTCCTTTGTTTTTATCCCAAACCATTGTGTAATCATGTTCCCTAGGCATTTTCATTGTTGTAATTAGGGCATGACTGAAAACTTCCCACTCTTCACCCTAGGAACAATCTAAAGCTAAGTTGTCATGTTGTCATGAATACACTTTAGTACCCACAACCCTTTATCCCTAGAATGAAAATAAATAGGTAAACCTTGGGATAATCTAAGATCAGTTTCTCTCGTTATCCAATGAATATGTGGCGAGTCTTACCCTTTCACCTCTTCCTATAAGACATTCTAATTTACTCACAATGGTGTAAAAGGAATATATTGTAGCTCTCCAACATATGGATCCCAATTGACCTTTTTTCATCATTCTAATCCATTCATGTAGGATTAGAGAAGATGTGTATTTTTCTTTCATCAAATCCTTCCATAGGAAATCTATTTCCATCATTCCCCATACCCCTTTGGCGACCAGTGGTCTTGTAAAATGACTCAAATATTAACCCTAACCTCTTGTATTTTTTTTTCTTTGTCAACCTTTGTCATTTTACCAAAGGGGTACTAGTTTTATCCTTATTTCCCTATATTAGGTACACAAAACACTTCTTCATGATCTTGTTCAAAATACTTTTATGAATGGAGGCCACTGGCATCCAATAAAATAGAGTTTTTTCAATAACACTTTTTATTAATGTTAATCTTCCTCCCATGGATAAACACCTATTAAACCATGATTTGATCCTATTTTCCACATTTTTATATGTACACATCCAATCCTTCATAGGGTAGTCATTTTCATTTAGATGAAAACCTAGATAATTCATATTATCGTCGAAACTCTTTTCTTGGAATGGAAAAATAGTCTTAATAAGTTGGGTTTAAGGATTCTCCAATTATGAAAAACTAAGGTAGATTTTTGAAAATTCATTTATATACATTTTGTGGAGCAAAAGAGCTTAAGTGTATTATCCTAAACCTTGGATTCCCTTGCAGTTCCATTTCCAAAGAGAAAGTGTCAACAAAAAGTCAATGAGTGATAGAAAGATCTCTAGATACCTTTACTCATTTTAGTTGAATGTTTGTTTTTAACCTACTAGATAATTTTATCAATTATTTAGCCCTTGAGAGGAAAAAAGGGGGGAAAGTGGGTTCCTTTCCTAAGAACTCTAGTTTGTTTGAAAACATTTGAAGTTGTCCCATTTATTAGTACAGTGAAAGACACAATGGACAATGTAATACTATTTTTCTTTGGTACAATGAGGGAGAGTACTACTTTCAAAGAAATCATTTTCTTATATAACAAGGCTACATGGATGGAGGTGAATGGAGTAAAGTTTGTTGTTTATGTTTTTGGAGTTGAGGAGGTCCAGAGAGTTGGAATAGAGGGGTGTTTTCAAGTTTAATCCCACAATTTAGAGGAAGGAATAAAATACTTAGGTTTCAATTTGAAACCCGATAATTAAAAAAATGAGGACTGGCTTTGGTTACTTTATCGAATTGACAAGATAATCTCTTTATGGTGCAATCGTTGGATTTTTAGAGGAGGTTGTTTGACACTTGTGAAATTGGTCTTGGAGGAAATTTCGTTGTTTTGGCATATGTTGGCACATATCCCTGAAGGGATTCTTGAAAAGATAAGGAAATTATGCTTCAATTTCCTTTGGTAGGGTTGTAATGACTACAATTGTATTCATTGGGTAAATTGGTGATAGTTGGCACTACCAAAATCAATGGGAGGATGGGGACTCAAAAACATACATATTTTTGGTTTACCTTTGGCGACCAAATCTCTGTGGAATGTTCTCACTAAACAGGGGCTTTGGAAAAGAATCCTAGTTGAGAAATATATGTCCCCCAACACTTGTATAGACTGGATACGAAAATACAAAAAGAATATTCATTAAGTTTCGAATCATTGGAAAGCACTTACACTGGCCTTTATTTCCTATAGTTGGTTCTTTTTTGACCTAGTGGGTTGGAAATGGTTCACTTATGTGTATAGGGGTCGACACTATCTTGGGTTGCAGTAGGGATATCCTCTTACATGAAGAGATGATTCATCACTTAAAGGTAATTGGCAGAGTGACATTGAATAAAGTCTCAAATCCAGCAGAGACAACCCTTTGGAGACAAGGATGGGTCAATGCAGCAAATCTTGGTTTTGTATGAGAACGGGCTCAGTTGTGGAACAATCTCATAAAAGAGTTAAATAGATTATATATCAAATTGTGGAATGATAAGGATGAATTGATTTGGATGATGAATGGTGTTAGTAGACACTACTCTGCTAGAATTGGGTATTAAGCTTTGTCAAGTCTTGGACAGGTTGAGGTCAAGTGGTGGTGGAAGAAAATTTAGAAAGTAAAATCCTCATCAAAGACAAAATTAGTTATGTGGTTAGCACTAAATAATAAGGTGTTAATGCGGGACAATCTTCAACGAAGAAATAGACATGGAATAGGCATGTGTGCTTTATGTAGAGCCAGTCGTGAATATTCTATTCACTTATTTTTACAATGTGATTATTCCAAACATGTATGGATGTATATACAGAAAGCTCTAGATCTGGCCAATCTATGGTCGAAATATGACTTGGTGGATTACCTTTTACACTGGTTTTGTTTGTCAAAACTGAAATCATTAAAGGCAGTCCCATTTCTTTTCCTCTAGGGTATTTGGATTGCCCGAAAAGCCTTACAGTTTGAAGAAAAATTATGCATGTGTTTTTAGACTTCTGCACAAGTATTGGGTTTACTTACATACTTTAAAATATCAATGAAACAGAAAATTCCTAGAGTATTGGAGGCTCTCCAGATTGACAAGACATGGGCCTCGTGCTTTTTTTACGAAGATTGCAAGGGGATAGAATCATTATGTGGTTTAGGTTTCATCCTTTACTTATATGATGCACATTACTTTCAATTTAAAGCAAATACAAGTCAAGGAACCAATAATTTTGGGGAATTCAAAGCATTATAGTTTCACTTGAAATTTGCTCTAAAGAAGAATATATTGAATATTCAGGTTTTCGATGATTCTAGTATGGTTATCAATTGGATGATTAGAAGGATTCGGGTCAAAGAGAACACCTTATTGTCCCTTTCTTTACATATGAAGGATATTGGAGGGAAATTTTAGTTGATATTATTCTCTCATGCATTCAGAGAGCATAACCAATTTATCAATCATCTTTCTAAAGCAAGGTTATCTCTCCCTATGTTTTGAGCTTCTTTGCAATAATTTGGCGATGGTAGGGTCATCGATACTCCTTCCATTTCTTTAGGAGTCTTTTAAGTTGGTTTCTCTATCAAATATTTTTTATGTAATATTAATAGATACTTTGGTTTTCTGGAACTATTTGGATAGTTTATCAATTTTGTCTATTTAACTCAGTTATGATATTGTTTCACAACTAAGCATGTTCTCCTGCAAAACCAAGATTTGTTGCATTCACCCATCCTTGTCTCCAAAGGGTTGTCTTTGTAGGATTTGAGACTTTATTCAATGCCACTTTGCCAATTACCTTTAAATGATGAATCATCTCTTCATGTAAGAGGATATCCCTATTGCAACCTAAGATAGCGTCGACCCCTATACACATAAGTGAACCATTTCCAACCATTAGGCCAAAAAATAACCAACTATAGGAAAGGCCAGTGTAAGTTATTTCCACTGATTCAAAACTTAATGAGTATTTTTTTTGTATTTTCGTATCCAATCTATACAAGTGTCGGGGGACATATATTTCTCAATTAGGATTATTTTCCATAGCCCCTGTTTAGTGGGAACGTTCCACAGATATTGAAGCATAATTGAGTTGATGTTGGATGGGAGATCGTCAACCAATGACGAAAGTATAATAGCAAGCACAGTGAGCACTTAGGTAAGACTTAGAGAAGAAACTGGCTCAAAAGATGCTCAAAAGACCGAAATCGGAGCAGTTCTTACGAACTGTTCCAATGACTATCGGAAGGGTTAGTGTGAAAGGTTATGATAGGCTTAAGTGTGCAAATCAAAGAGATTAATGTCAACTTCGCCAGTGATGGACTTTGTGTATTGGGGGAGTTAGTGATAAGTTTTCTGATGAATGTTTGGTAGGTTAACGGAAAGGTCACCAATGTGCATCTATCAGAAGAATTGGAGCTAACTTTTCTGAAGCAATCGGGCGAGTTAATGCCAAGTTTTTCAAATAAGAGGATTAGGGTTTTATAGGTTTCCCCTTAGTCGAGGTTGTAGCGGCTCTATGACTAAGGACTCATGTAAGTGGGTGCTTTTGAGGTTGAGGGGAACGACGATAGCCCCGAGGGTCTGTCGATGAATGGATTCGAGGACTGGTTAGCTTGTAGATTTGTTAAGGTCTGGGAGAATGGACCAGGTTGAGGGACGAGTGGAGGATTGCTATTATGAAGGGTTTGGGGCGCAGGATTTGGAAGGGCATATACCAAGTTACAATACGACCTCAAAAACCATAAATCCAAGAACATTTTACTTATGCATGACAAGGCCAGATTAGGGCTTACCTGGTGATTCGATGATGCGTGGAAGGTGTTGGTTGGTCGAGAGCAAATAGGCTTCATGCTTAACTTTCTTTCGCTTGGGGTCTTCTTCCCTTTCCTCGAAAATCGATGAAACAATGAGGACTGAAGTTCGAAGGCCTATTTATAGTTTTTTGGCGATTTAAGCAATAAATGTGGTGGTTGGTTGGAACATAAATTGGCAGAGTTGATTGAAAGTTCTTTGATAGGCATCGGAGGACTTCGTGGGAAGTCCTTTGATGTATATCGGAGAACTTGGCATGAAAAGCGTCGAAAGAGAAGGAAGGAACTCTTATGATACATTAGAGGAGTTAATATGAACTCCTCTGATGTATCGAAGGAGTTGGCAGCAACTTGTGCAAAAAAAAACTTGTTTGATGGATATCGACGAAGTTGGAGGGAACTCCTTCAATGTACATCAGAGGAGTTTGTGTTAACTCCTCCGATGTGCATCGAAGGAGTTTTCATTAACTTACCCGAAAACCCGAACTTTAGCTTGAAAATTTTCTAAGTGTTCCAATTTGAAAGATACAAACTTGGTTGAGAAGTGAAGCTTGAAGAGCATGTTTAGAGCAAGGGGAAGAATCCATTAAGAAGATACAAGTTGAAGAGCTTTCAAAGTCGGAAAATACAAGGGGCTATATTTTCTTGGAGAGGTTTTGCAAGTAGATTACAAGAAAATGGAAGGTTGTAGTGCTTGGCACAACAAGTTATATGTTTGGTGTTCCCTTTCTTAGTTTCCCTGGACTATACCTATTTCATCCTTACTTTATTTATTTGATTAATAAAAAGAGTTTCATCCCATGCCTTCTATGTTGATTTCTATGTTACTTAGACATGATATGCTTACAATAATCCCCAAACTCTTTAATTTATGGCTTCATCTCTTGTTAAATCAAAATATAAATCAATGTAGACATTAGTTTTTCTTTTTCAGGATTTACTATATAAATATTAACACCATTTCTTTTTTAGATTGAATATGTATCTATTGATACCATATCTTGCTTGGTTCCCACTGAAAGAGTTTAAATATCTTCATCATTAAATGTTTAAGTGTGATTTTTCTTACATAAAAAGTGCATGGTTAATTGAAGGGATTTTTATTTTTTTTTGTGGAAAAATAGATTCTTACAATACTTGAAAAGAAGGTTCATGGTTCAATTTCAATTTCTCATACTTCCCATAATGTAAAAATTCTTCTCTTAGTAGTAGAGAAGGATTAAGTGAACATATATATGGAGAAGTGACAACCGACCCTTTCCCTTTCTACCGTTAATGAAAATTCGACGAGTGGGAGAGAATCTTTAATTGAAAATTATTTGGAGAAATATATGTCGACCATTTCCCATTCTTCCCCTATCTAAGATCCACTTTTATGGGTCATATGGATGACTACATTAAAATTTATATAAAGAAGGTTTATGTGAAAAATTATATGGAGAAGGGTTAGCTAACCGTTACTCATTTCTCTACCGAAGCTTATCTTATGTGAGAGGGGAAAACATTGAGATTAAATATTCGTGGAGATGCTTTGACCAACCCTTCCATATTTTCTCTCTATTGATAAAATACTCTATGAGTGGGGGAGCAAGATTGAGTAAAAATTTACATGGATAAGGTTCGACGAACCATTTACCATTCTTCTCATAATATAAAAAATTCTTCCTTGAGTAGGAGAGGATTTAATGAAAATGCATATGGAATAGTGTTGATCGACCCTTCATTTTTATTCCACCATTGAAAAACTCTTCTATGAGTGGGAGAGAAGGATGAAGTGAAAAATTATATGGAGAATAGTTGGCTTGGTAGTAGTTACTCATATTGTTCCCCACGAAAAAACTCTTCTATATGTGTAAGAAAACTCTTTTATGAGTAGAAGTAAAGAATTTAATGAAAACTTAAATGAGGAATGGTCATCCAACCCTTCTCCATTATTCCTCTTTGAAATAAATAGTTCTTTGGTTTGGGTAAAGTTGAAATTAAAAATTATTTGGAAAAGTGTTGGTAACAAAAACACTTGTACGAGTGGGGAAATCTCTCTTAATGAATATTAATACGTAGAATGGTTGATCAAACCTTCCCCATTATTCTCCTATTGATAAAACTCTTCTATGCAAGGGAGAGAAGGATTAAGTGACAATGTATATGGAGAAGGGTCAACCGACCCTTCCGCATTCTTTCCATATAGAATCTCTTCTTATATGGTCGAAGAAAATGTTGAAGATACAAATTATGTGGAGAAGTGTCAACCAACTTTTCTTCGTTTGTTTGAAAACAATAATATCCTTCTATGATTGAGATTGAAGGATTTATTAAAAACTTACATGGAAGGGTTAGTTGACCCTTCTCCATTATTCTTCTTTTGAATTTACAATTCTTTGGTTTGGGAAAAGTTGAAATCAGAGATTATTTGGAGAAGAGCCAATTGACCCTTTCTACTAAAAAGAAGTGTTCGATGAGTGGGGAAAAATATTTTACTGTAAATTAATAGGTAGAAGGGTCAGTCAACCCTTCCCCATTTTCCTCTAATGAGAATACTCGTCTATACATAGGAGAGCTTGATTAAGTGACAATGTATATGGAGATGGGTTAACCAATCCTTCCTCATTCTTTCATATAGAATTTGTTCTTATATGGTCGGGGGAAACATTGAAGAAATAAATTATGTAGAGAAGTGTGGACTGACCCTTCTCCATTTGTCTCTAAACAAGAATACTCGTCTACGAGTGAGATTGAAGGATTTAGTGAAAAATCATACGAGGAAGGTTTGATTGACCATTTTTTGTTATTCCTTTTTTTTATTATAGTTGTCTAGTCAAAGAAAGCTAGAAACTTGAAATTATTTGTCCAACCCTTTCTCTTTTTGCTACAAATGGGAAGTCTTCAGTGAATTGGGGGAAATCTTTTAATGAAAATTAATATTATGTTGAAGGGTTAATTGACCCTTCCTCATTCTTCTCATAACAAGAAAACTCTTCTATGTTAGTAGTGTAGTATTAAGTGACGATGCATATGGAGAAGGGTCAATCAACCCTTCCTCATTATTCCACTTTCGAATCTACAATTTTCTGGTATAGGAAAAGTTTAAATTAAAAATTATTTGGAGAAGGGTTAGCTAACCCTTCCTCCTCTTTTTGCTACAAATAAAAACTCGTAGGGTGGGAAAAAACTCTCTTAATGAATATTAATATTTAGAAGGGTTGACCAACACTTCCCTATTCTTCTCCTACTTCTCCATTTGTTTGCAAACAAGAATATTTTTCTACATGTGATAGTGAAGGAATTAATGAAAAATTATGAGTTAGAGTTGACTGACCCTTCTCCATTATTTCAATTTTGAATCTATAGTTCTCTAGTATGAGAAAAGTTGAAATTATAAATTATTTGGAGAAGGGTCTGACCCTTTCTCATTTTTTCTACAAAAGAAAAGTCATTAATGAGTGGGAAAATCACTTTTAATGAAAAAATAATATTATGTAGAAGGGTTAGTAGGAATAAGTGACAATGTATATGGATAAGGGTCAACCTACCCTTTCTCATTATTCTACTTCCAAATATACACTATTTGGTTAGGGAAAAGTTGAAATTAAAAATTATTTGGAGAAAGGTTGATTAACCCCTTTTTTCTGCTGCAAAAAAAATTCTTCTATAAGTAGGGAAAACTCTTTTAAAGAATATTAATAAGTGGAAGGGTTGGCTAACCCTTCCCATTCATCTCTTATATGTTTTTAAAAGAATGCCTAGTTTAAAATTTATATGAAGAAGGGTCAACCCTTCCCCTTTCTATTCCCTTGTGTAAATTAATGAATTATAAATATTAATACTAAATACATACAAAATTACAATTAAAATATACAAATATTAGCTATATAAACAAAATAACATTAAGAAAGATGCATACATGGAAAAAATTTAAAGTTAATTTTTAGTTTAACTTTATTATATAATACATATTTATTACATATTTATTAGAATATAAAATTCACTTAAAAATAATAAATTCATTATATTAATTTTACATAATGTTGAATATACTAATACCATAAACCCGTATAATTGTTTATATAGAGAGAATAACATTATAAAGTAAACAAATTGTTATTTTTATTTTTATATTTAAAGTAATCTTCCTTTAAAAAACAAGTTAAATTGAAAATAGGAAAATTAATTATAATAATTTATTCAATATTAAAAATGATAATAATACTAATTTCAAATTGCAAATATCATCAATGTTTGAAATTTGAGAAATCCTTTGAAAGGTGGATTTAAAATCCTTTTTTTGACATTTGAAAGATATTGTCTACATTTAAATTTTGAATTATCTTCCATGCTCAATAATAATTAGTATATAAATTGGTTTGGTTTTCATTGAGCCTTTAAAAAAAAAAAAACTAAAATCTTTATTGCACATTGATGGTAGGAAGAACAACATACCATTACAAATATTTGAGACGTTACTAATTGAATGGAATCACTAGAGGCGTCATCAAATGTTTGGTTTACAAGGATATTGTTGAAAGAAATTTTAGTTGAGTCAAGAATTAGTTGAATGAGTTTGGAAATTCTAAATCAATCTAAAAGAAATTGAAAAGTATTTCATATTATTTTACTTATTTGATTCAGAATATTATAGTTATCTTTAATATTACCTTATATTTTATGTGAATAGAAAATTTTGATTTCTATGAATCATAGATATTTTTTTCTGCATTTCAATGTAGATTAATGAAAGGAAAAGAGACAATAGAATACCTTTATGTTACGTTGTTTTATATTAAAACCTTAAAGTGTAAAATATCCTTCTATTCAATGTTTTGAATTGGCTCTTTGAAAAACTAGCATTGTAGACACAAAATCATGATATTTGAAAATGTCCATGCAATAATGGTTGACTCCACTTTGATTTTCATTTTCATAAACAAAATAACGAAAACTGCTCGAACAAATTTTTACACCTTTTATACTTTGCAATATATGCAACTTTGAAATATTGAAATGAGTAGGATGTTTCAAATTTGAAATAGGGAATTGTTTTTGAAATCATTAGGAATTTTTTATTTTTTATTTTTTTAAATTTTACTGACATTTTTTTTTTTAAATAAAAAGGGGAGAGCCTGCTATATTATATTATCAAAAAAAATGTAACAAGATATACAGAGTCAAGAGTCTGAGTCACCAAAAATGCTGCTGGAAACCGGAAACCAGCATAGGTGCATAGCAAAAAACAGTTGTAAACTAGTAGCATCTATCCTGCCCGGAGGAAACCAGGACAGATGCCTAAAGTCTAAAAGAGCATAAAACAGTAGCATAAAAAACTAAAAATCCAGAAAATCATAAAAACCTAGGTATCAGTCTTCCACGTGGGCCCAGCCGAGATGGCAAAAGACTGCGCGTAGAGTGGGCACTTTCGCCGAGCTGGAGCACCAGAGTAAGCATCGAGAAGCATGTCCAGGCGTTGGCCCATGAGGAGGGCACGATGCTCCAGGTCAGACATGTGGCCTTGGAGCTCGAATACCAGGGACAGATGCTCCTCACGGAAGAGGAAGCCATGCAGATCACCACCCTCGTCGTCGAGCATCCTTCTCTTCGCACCATCCTTCGCTTCCTTTCCCATCAGGCAAATTTTATCCACATCCAACGCCGCTTCAAGGTCCTGCCAGGGAACCTCT
>JZKD02S0067998.1:12581-25502 GCA_000966675.3 Picea glauca | reverse complement strand
ACCCCTGTCTGGGCTCTTTCGGCACCTCAATCGGTCAAAAAATGAAGAAGTTAGCCTCCTTGAAGTCTCCCTCTTCAACTTTGCTGTCTCTGGTTCTACAAATCGCACCCTTGCTCCTGCAAACCTGGCTCACACGCTTATTTAAGCGTAAAAACTCAGTCCCGTACACAACCGTGCATCGGTGCAAACCGTAGGACGATTAGGGCGCCTCCAGCCCCTAACCGCCTAGGGACCTGGGCGTATGGCCATAGGACCGCGCGTTTTGTTAAAAAGTGGTTAACTCCGTTTCTAAACCGTATAACCAACTCAAACCACGCGCAACATTTATTATGGTCACATGTTACGGTTTAATTCATGCGATACAATATATATAACACAATACAATGCATAAACCGCGCGCATATACATACACGGCTATACATATGTTTCATATGTTATGGTATAAACCATGGTTCAATTGTTATATACAGCCCGCACGCATATGTTATATAACATATGGTTATATGCGTTGTATAATGGAACCATGGGTCGGGGATTAATCCCCGGCTCACGCCCTTTTCCATATAATACAAAATGTAAACATAAATATATGTTTGTTGACACATCTAACAAGGAATAATGGCGGGAAAGTTTGGTTTGCGAGTGTTATGAAATGCTTTGTGTTTGGTGGGGGCCGGGGGTCGAACCCTGGGACCACCATAACATTTTATATAAACATAACTGTCCAATAAACAAAGGACACGTGGCGCCATTGGATTGGGCCACGTGTCTTCATATTAGTTTCCAGTCGGACACGTGTCCTCACCCAATTCGCCAAAAACCAACCAACCAATATGCACCACGTCATCACCGTACGGTCTGTACGGCCCTGCCACGTCACCGTACAGACTGTACGGACAGGTACAGTCAGCATCCCAAAATTTTGCCTGTTTGGCTTGGCAGACAGATCGCGATATCTCCTCCACACGGACTCCGTTTGCGAAAGTAAATATACCGCCAGAATCAGGAAGACGAGACAGGCGCAATGGCACTGTTTTCGTTGCATTACGAGCACTTTGAAAATTGAGCAAAATTTGATCCCCTGATCACCTAGGGCCAAGGAGGTGAATTGCTCTGAGTATATATACTCAGTTTTTGTATTTTTGTAAAGCATGGATGGTAGAGCAGATCTCATGACTGTAATGTTTTAATGAAGCACTGGTTTTTCTGGCTATGTATCTGTATATGAAATTTCCTTGTTTAATGTAAGGCAACTCTCTTTTTCATCTTGTTTCGATCTCATACTGAAAGGTTTCATGATTGATTGATTCACATGAATCGTCGTGATTGTGTTATGATAAAGGATTTATTATAATGTTGTTATGTTCTTTTAGTGTTTCTGTTTTTGAATATAAGAAGTTTTTGTGTTCAAAGTTTTCTTCTACAAGCTGTTGGAAGCTCGATGCCTACAACAACCCTTTACATTTCCTCATAGAAGTCTTCCTCCTACTCACCCTTATTACAACATACCGTCTGAAGTTGAACCAAGACCTCATCTGCTTGTGCATGCCTGGCCTAGTTTCTGAGTTAGAATGATATTGTTCCGAGTTTACTTCCATTCATCACCCTCTATCAACAAATAGTGACATAAACTGATGGCCTTCAGGCTTACTCCTGCTGCAATCAGGAGTGACTTCTGATGCCAACATTTCTGGCGTCGTTTCCAGGGATGAAGTTGAAAATTTTCCCTGGGATCGAATGACATCGAGTCTCTGATTTTTAAGGTGCATTAGGCATCAGAGCACTACGAGATTGCTATTGTGCACCTGGAGAATCCATTGTGACGACTCCACTGTGATGAACCTGTTGTTTTAGTTGTGGCTTCCAGAGGTAGACACACACGGTCCCATCCACAGCTACCTCTAGCTACACTTGAAGTTGATCCAGAGGTGATTATCAGAAAAGGAAAGGCCTCTGAAGGAGAAAATTCCATCGTTGAACTAGGTAATTTTCCATCTCCTTCTGTAGAAATTCCATTTTCTTCTTCTCAGCTTCCTAGCAGACCTTTTTCTGAAGTTTCCCGTTTCTTGAATTTCAGAAGTATTCCTGTTGAGTTTTCCCCTCNTGCTTGTCTCTTTGGTCTCCGTTGTAATTGATAGCTAGTTCATCGACAAACTAGGGTGGAAGAAGGGATGATTTCTTATGGAGGTAGGTGCAAGGATTCATCAAGTACAACTTGATTTCCTTTCTTAGTAACCTCTTTACAAACCTTGTAAATGCATGGTGCACTTGTCTTCAATATTTCTTCGAGTTCATGTCATTCTTCCAATTTTTTCTTAGTTGTTATATTGGTGTGCTTCATCCAAACCAAATAATTCATCTTATCTTGCATGGAGGCATCCTACATCTCTTGAATTTTTGGGTTAAAGTAATATTTCATGTGCAATAGTTATTGCTTAGCAACACAAATATGAGAAATTGTCAATTTCTCATATTTGTTAATTTCCCTTATTGAAACCATTCACTCTATTAATTTCTATTCTTGAAACCAATGTTGTAATTTGAGGGATTACATAGTTATGGTAGTTACTAGTAGTGCAAGAATAAACCATAATATACAAGCAATATCATACAAAGCATACACACATAGAAGGATAAACCATTTCTATGTGTTGATTTCACAATTTCCATATGTGTTAATTTCCCTTATTGAAACCATTCCCTCTATTAATTTCTATTATTGGAACCAATGATGTAATTTGAGGGATTACATAGTTATGGTAGTTACTAGTAGTGCAACAATAAACCATAATATACAAGGAATATCATACAAAGCATACACACATAGAAGGAGAAAGAGAGAAGAGAAGTAACTATAGAGCCAACAATAAATAGTCTTTTATTAATCCTTCCTAATCTCTTCTTCTATATGTAGTTTACAATGATGGATTCATACATATTTATACTTTTGATTAATGGAGGGTAGTTATAACTGCGATAACTACCTATGTTGGTTGAATGACTCAACTTCCTAGTCGGCCACATACATTCATATTACTTAATCGACACATTGACCTAGTTGATGAGTCAACTAGACTCCTCCAATAGTGCTTATATATGGCTTCGAAATATTTTTTGTTGATATATTCATCTTTTATCCTTACTTGATGGAAACTCAACCTCAAGTCTAACTTCAAAAATATTTTTTCTTCCTTTAGCTGATCAAACATATCATCAATTTTGGGTAGAAGGTATTTATTCCTCATAACGAATTTGATTCAATTGTCTGAAATCAATACACAACCTCAAGGTTACATCTTTGTTCTTTACAAGTGTATTGGTCCTCCCCAAGGATAGACACTTAGGCATATATAACCCTTCTTCATCAATTCTTATGATTGCATTTACAACACTTTCTACATCAGTGTACTCATTCTATATGGAGTCTTATAAATTGGGGTAGCTCCAAGCATCAAATTGATAGAAAAATCAATATCTCTTTTTGGTGGGAGTCCAAGTACATCTTCAAACACATCCACAATATATTGTAATACTAGAAAACCCATAAGACTTGGGCCTTTTGTCTTTTTTTGGCTCTTCTACATGGGTTACATACAATTGACACCCTTTTCTGAAGCACTCCTTTAATTATTATGTTGTGATATGCCTTATGGATATAGGTTTTGGAATGTATTTCACTACCATTTGATTTCCTTCCTCATCAAGAGGAGTGAAGGTGTTGTTATGACAATCTAGACCAAAATAGTGTTAATCTAACCATTCCATTCCAATGAGATCATAAGATCCAAGTGGAAATATGTTCATATCTACAAAATTATGGATTCCATTAATCTCTGATGGAAAAACTTCACCATCTCATTGATTTTCCTTTTTGTTTTAGTAGCTATTTGAACCAACCATGGATTATCATATTTACTCTGCTTAAGAACAATTCTACCAACAAGCTTATGAGGAATAGAACTATGAATTCTCCCTAGATCAATTAAAATTGAAATAGATTATTTTGTAATTTTTCCTTTAGTTTCAATTATATTTGATTGGTGGTCTACTTGATGATCATCCAATGCAACATAATATGAAGGAATGTTCCATGTGAAATTGTTCACTATAGTAGCTTCTTGGATGTTGTGAACAATCTTCACTATTTTTTCACAACATAAAAAATCGTTATACATATGTTCCCATTCACATCTCCAACATTTAATTGGATGGATTTCCCTTTTCCCTAAAGACTCAACCATATTTGATCCACTTTGAGCTGGTTGATTCTACTAAAAAGTGTTGGAACTATTTTAAAAGAAAGGAGGTTTGAAACCCTTCTTCTAGTTGACACTAAGTTGATGTTATACCAAGTTTAATATGAAAATATTGTTGGAGGACTTCACTTATACTGAGACTTTGTCTTCTTGTGTATGGTTTTCTTATCGTCATAGGTCCTAACTCATCGATGTATATCATTTCCACATTATTTGTCAATTGTAGGGCTCCCATACTAGCCTTTACATCTTGCAAATATTTATTCCAAAACAAAAACTAACACATATGCTTCCACTTCTATATCTTATCAATATTCACACCTCAACTTAGATAAGGTTAGCATCCCATCGACCTGATGTTTCATTGGATCTATAACCTTAGGAACTGTCATAGTTGCTTCTTCTTGCACACCTAATCGATCTTCATAACTTGAATCAGGTAGGGTTGCATCCTATTGATTCAATGAGCCGCTGCTTCTTCTTTTGTTATTGATTGACAATGGTTTGCAATATATCTTAATTTATATCTTATTTGTTGTCTCTTATCTCTTTTTGTTTTCTACAAGTTGAATCAGGGTTTATAGTCCTTCATTCTTTGTTCTGATCTTTTTTCTTTCTTTCTTCTTCCAATGCATTTTCTCTTTGTCCCTCATTCATTACTTTCTTACCTATGTTCCTCAACATACTTGCTTCTTTCATTGCTTTTATTTTGTCTTTTAAAAATGTCTAGACTAGGGATTCCTTCTTATAGAGGCATTTCATGAGTAGCTACCCCCCATTGTTGTCCCTAAACCTACTCTAAGTCAACGAGGGTGGACATATAAGTCATGCTCATGTTTAGCTTTCTTAATTTTGTAGGAAGTATTCCCACTCTTATTGCTTCCTTTTCTAGCCTATACACAATGGTGTTTGTAGGGGAGGTATTTCTTCTATGATGTGACCAACTCCTTTGTAAATGAGGAACTAGTGTAGTAAATGTGGTAAGTATAAAAACAAACCATTGTGTATGTTAGTGAAGAATATCATTTTCACGCTTTCTTAGGATTTTCATTCTTCTATTGCTTTTTCTTCACATAATTCATTTATGATATTTTCAACCCACTTGTACAAGTTTGTGATGTCCTCATTAAGTAGCTTTTGCATCAATTTTTCATCTTCTGTTGAACTAGTAATGTGATGATATTTTTGATTAACCTCTTTATCTCCACAGTTACCAAGTCTAAAAACTTCTGATGGGTTTTTGTAAAAAATTATGCCCTAACCTATGCAAGGGTTAGGTGACTTATTTTAGTGTAATTATTTAGACAATTTTCCAATTTCCTCTCCCACCAATCATTTATCTCCTTCTCAATCGCCATCTATGCATGCATGAGCCTATTATACAATATATCTATCCCAGATCCGTACTACTAGCATCAAAACCCATGTTGTAATTTGAGGGATTACATAGTCATGTTAGTTACCGATAGTGCAACAATAAACTACAATATAAAATCAATATTATACAAAGCATACACATATACAAGGAGGAGAAAGAGAGAGGATAAGTAACTATAGAGCCAAAAATAAGTAGTCTTTTATTGATCATTGATAATATCTTCTTCTATATATGTTTTACAATGATATATTCATACATATTTATACTCTTGATCAAATGGAGGGTTGTTATAATTGCCATAACTACTTATATCGATTAACTGAATCAACTTCCTAGTTGGCTACTTACATTCACATTACTTAGTTGACACATAGGCTTGGTTGACTAGTCAAATAGACTCCAACAATTGCCTAGAATTAGAGGTGAGGATGATTATATTTTTTTCATTGGTTATTATCTCCTCTTACTTGAGGGCCTATAAGAGATAATTATTCTTAGTTTGACATAAATAACAAAAAGTTATCAATATTGAGCTCGATCAGACTATTCAATGGCTTTAAAACAAACCTTTTGGTAAAATTATATAGGCCAAGGTCGTCGAGATTTGATAGCTTCTACAAGTTGACAAAGATCATCATGCTCGAGGTACTTAACCGAGAGCACTATTCCATTGCTTACAATTGGGGATTGACAAAAAATGATTTTTTATCATCCCTTTCCTCCAAGTAATCCGATGAAAAGATATACGAGTCTCTAATGTGAGGCTTGCCAAGCAAGAGGATATTTAGGGTGAGTTTGTCTCCATTATAGAATTTTGTTCTAATCTCAAGGCCTAATATAAGAACATAGGGTAGCCATGTAGACATGCCTTGACTTAATATTTCATGGTCTTTTGAGGTTGAAACAAGGATGTGCAAACAATCTCTAGTTTAGAATGAGGTTACAATTGATCTAATGCAGATGGTCACATACAAGTCATCTGGATTGAATAGTTTCTTATGCAAATTTGATAAGTCTACATAGGATTTTATTTGTGCATTAAACCTGCTACAAGTGTACAATGAAGTCATTAAAAAGGAAACATTGGGGTCCAACATCATCAAATTAATTATTTGATTCATACCCAATCCTAGGAATCTAATATTATTACTAATTGGAGATTGATTAACCTTTTAAATTTTTCTTACAAGTTTCTAGATAAGGCCTTGACCATGCAAATTAAACATATTTCACCCAAGATTATTTCTTTAGAATAAGTAGGCTTCATCATATTTTATTTTATTTTGGTTTGGTAAGTCATGGGGAAGTCCAAGTGCTTCTTCTCTTAATTAAAATTGACTTTGAGAAGGCTTATGACAAAGTTTAGTGGCATTTTATATTGCCCATGCTCAAGGCACTGTGTTTGACCACATGTCGTTGGAGGATTCAACCTACTTATTTATTAACATAGCCAAATTAGAATAAGTGGGCTTTTTAGGTGCATCTAACAAGGGTCCCCTCTATCTCAAACCATATACATCATGGTCGTTGAGGCATTGGGCTATATAATTTGTTAATTAGTGGGATAGGCATAATTAGAGGCATCTGCCTCCACTGAACAAGGAATGAGACAACTTAGTAAGGGGAATTTTGTAGGAAATTCATTTTTCACCATCTTAGAGGAATGGAAATCCATGAAGAATATTATGGGTTGCCTTCTAATTTTTTATAATGCTTACGGAAAGTAGAATTAATGGGACAATGCATAATGTTAGAGGTAAAGTCCTCATGATCTCTCTTCTTGGTTAATTGAGTAGGGTTGATCTTAGATCCAACCATGATACTTTTTTATGCTTTAGGTATTCTTTTCACTCCTCATACCTCTCTTAAGGATATTTGGTACATGGTTATAAAATGAGTGAAAATGAAAATTGAGAAATGTCTAACCAAGCCTTTGGCTCTTACTATTAATTTCCATAATTATATTAATATTTTTCAGCCATCCATATCTATTTATTTTCATGTTGGGCATCATTTGCCCATCTCTATTAGTATATTGAGATATCTCATCATAGTTTCCTTGATGGAAATATTGAGAGAGGTAAGGTCTTACATTGAGTTAAGTAAAACCTTAGTTTCACTTCTAGAGATTGGGGGGTATGGGAATCATCAAAACCCATACTCAGGCATGAGCCTTATGTGATAAATAGGTTATTAGGGAAATGAAAGGTAATGGAACTTGGGAAGTTCTTATATGAAGCTACATTTTCCAAGGGGACCCCTAGGTAAAAATTTATGGACATGCTTGAACTTTCTAACCCTCATTGTTACCCTAGTTAGTATCAACACGAAAGGGATTTTTTTCCAAGATCATCTATAAGGTATAGATTTCTATGAATCCCTATATGTGTTAGAATGACAAAGCTTCAAGTTTAAGTTGTCTTGCAATGACCAATCCTTATGGTGGTCCACATCCTGCTTCGAGAAGGTAACATATTAACAGAGGTTACATGGTTCTTCACCCTAATATTTTTAAGAGAGAAATCAACATAGTTAAAGACATTGATCTTTCATACCATCTACACAAATTGGATACTTGAGAGGGGATTGAGGACAAGTTTAGGTTTGTCAATCTAAACATATTATTTTTTAAACAAATCAAGAATCCTCTCTTTGTGAGGCTAGGCCTTTGGCCTCCTAAATCCTAGAAAAAAGATTGGAATTGGAACAAAGTAAAGGCTTATAAAATGCACAATCCAACTAATGACTATAGGTTGATCTACCATAAACCTATGTTGGATTCTAAATTTCTTAATATTTAGATACTCAAATCCAAATAATTGACTTGGTTCAAATCCAAATAATTGACTTGGTTATTTTTTCTATGTAGTGTTTAAAAGTCTTTAGTCAAGCCCAAGAAGGCATTTCTTATCTAATCCTTTGTTCTCGGGGGTTTAGTTTTCAACAATATACTCGTCTACCATGGCATGACCCAAATTTCAAGTGCTTGGTCACCTAAAAAATATAAAACACACATGTTCTAGTTATTTTCTATGTTAAGTCATCCTAGAATTGGATCACTAAATTATATAGCCAATTCCTCCCTGCTCCCATATCTTGGAAGGACACTCTACTAGGGGAAAATTTGTCTCAAGTCATAGAATTTCATGCATATTGGTAACTTGTTAGGATTGAGGTGTTGTTTCTCATATGGAAAACTGTAATGAGTCTATGTAAAACTATGTTAAAACTAGAAGTGCTCTTATTAAACCTACTAAGTGATTTTTTTGGCTTGACAATTCTCTAATATGTGCCCAATTTTATATCCAAATTACTATTTGGGTGAAAATGGTGGATTTGGATATGATGCATATGATCCAATTATTGAATTATCAAAGATGATTTCCTTACACCATAAGCAAGGATCCTCCAACTACTTATTTTTAATCTCTCTCAATTCATTTCAGATAATCACAACATCTAAAGGTAGATCAAGGCATAAAATGGGATATGATGTTCATGAAAAGTGAGATAATTTTAACAACTAAGCTAATATCCCCCAACATGACCCTAAATGACAAGTTCTAAAACCCACCCTTGCTATCTTATAAAATAAAAACTACTCAAAGAATCTAAATGCATTAATGAAGTTGGGGGCCCACTATTCTAGTTATTGAGTTGACTAATAATGGCCAGGGGCCCACTCATAATGACAAAGATGACCCTCTTCTAAAGCAAGACTCATCCTTGCAACTACCTAATTGACCATCTTGATCATGTGCGATCCTTGATTTTGGTTCCTAAAGGGGAATTTTTTTATTAGTTTTATGGATTTGTGTCAAGTGGATTAGGGATGTGTGATTTATTGTGTGACCAAGTGGTGTTTTTTGATAGGTAGTATGCTTATGAGAAATTTCCACAATTTGAAGGGATTTAGAATAATACTCTCTAGGATGTGGTCATTGGTGAATTGTTTTTGCAAACAATGCCCAAAATGTATATAACACACCCCAGACTCACTTCTGGGCATATGTCACGAAAATATGACTTTTGTCAAATACTAAAATTTTCAAATTTTACTTTTAACTCACTCATTAAAACTCTGATACCATTAATTAATTACATACAACCTTCCTGAAGGCTCATATAATTTAACAATAATCTTTGATACCCTTTAATATCATACCAAGACCCCTGTTTAGGATTCTAATACCAACAACATTAATATGCCATGCATATGAAATAGTTATGTAGTTCTAACAACATACAATTCCATGCATAATTATAGACAATTTAAGCATAACACAATTAAATACAAATAAATACACATCATCATAAAACACATAACATAACAATTATCCTTTTATGAAATCACCAATTGGATGCATACCTTAGATGTTCCTCCCAACCATAGACTTTTTTGTTCTAAAACTCTCAACAACATGTCACCCTCGAGCTGGGGCTATGACTTTGTAATGTTCTTGACTTGGCTAGTCTAGGAAACTCTGCTAATGTGTGTGTATGGTTAATTTTTTACAACATATATATTGCACATACAGTTGGTAAACAAGACAAAAGACTATAAATCATATATTATGATATCATCGGAGTACAATGTCGAATGCGGATGAAAATAAAATAAATCACTCGGCTAGATCAATGGAAAAAAGATCTTAGTTAGAATACATTAAAAAAACTAAAATGACAATACCCGATGATAGATGAACACTACGGGATCAATGGATGATCTGTAATCTATGGAAGCTCAAGCGGTAACTACTGCAAGTTCGAAAAGTTTTCCCTGGTGGTTAGATATCTCAGATCGTCTCATAAACTATGCCAAATAGTGCACCATGTTGTCCCTCTCAGTCCTGGTGATTGAACGACCCCTCTGCTAGTGTGTCTGGACCCCGGATGGACCCCCCTATGGGAATGTGCTCCTCTACTACTGGAAAACTGTGTCCTAGTGATTCCACTATCAGAATTGGCTGAGATGTATCTCAAACTGACTGCCCTAGCCTATTGTGAAATGGGTCGAAAGGTTTTCCCTGGATCTGATTTGATGATCGCTCGAGAACCCCAGATGTGTCCTCCCTAAGTGTTGCACTCCCAATGTCTGAAAAATGCGTCCTTGATGATTCCCCCTTCGAAAATTGATGAGAAACTAGGAAAAAGATGCATATGCCCTACCTCTCAAATGGGTCAGAGGGGAATCTATGAAATCTCCCTAAATGGGACAAGTCGATCCACTAAACCTCCTCAGAAGTTGCACCCTCTCCCTACACAAGTGCACCCCTGTTGTTGAATCTTGTAGAATTGATGTTGAAAACTGATGGAAGACCTGTGTGATCTCCCCGATGACTAAGTTGTGTCTCTCAACCTCGTAATCAGCCACTGGTGTATTCCTCCTGAAATCCACTGAGCTCCCTCTCCCGAGATGCGCCTTTCTCCTTAATGACAAGTCAAAATCTTCATAGTCCCGAATTAGTTCATTGTACCTTCTTTTATAGTTGCTCGAAACCCTAATTCGATGTTGAATTCTAATTTTATCTCATTTTTTCTATTTTTAGCTTAAGTTGGCTTAAAATCTCTTTTATCCACTTTTAGATCAATGTCACTTTCCGATTATAACACCTTTAAATAGGATGACCTCTAGTAACCCTATTTACCCCTTTATAGCCCTGTCTATAGTCTAATGGGGCTATTTAGACCATTAATAATCCTCTCTGGAAATCCTATTTGGAAGGGGACATTACAATCCTCCCTTCTGAAATTGCTTGTTCTCAAGCAAACCAACCCAGAGTGCTACAACACCTGCTCGCTCTCCCAAGTAGAATCCTGTACTGGAATCCCTTCCCATCTAATCAAACACTCTCTGATGACCCTTTTCCTCATTTTCCACTCTCAGAACACCAGTACCTCCTCTGAAACCAACTCCAACTGTCCCTCCTCATCCAATGGGGGAAGCTCCTCTTATGTGATGATGAATTATCCCACTTCCTTCTTGAGGCAAGATACGTGGAACACGCTATGAATCTTGCTCCCATCTGGAAGATCTAGCTCATAGGAAACCTCTCCTACCTTGCACACGATCCTGTAAGCTCCATAAAATATGGGCTCAAGATTCTTGGCCCCACTATTATTTAGAGATGATTGTCTGTAAGGTTGGAGCCTCAAGAAAACCAAATCCACAACCTCAAAGTTGCACTCTATCCTATGCTTGTCCGCAGTCATCTTTTGTCGATTCTGTGTTGTCTGCAGGTTCTCTTTTAGCAATTTGAGAATATCCCGACTCTATGTGGTCCAGTCCTTGGCCTTGGGAGATCTTCTCTTTCCGAAAACCAAGTCTATCAAAGTGGGATCATCATACCCATATAATGGTTGGATGGGTATCATACCAGTGGAAAGTGGTGTTGTAACAATGCTCTCCTAAATGCAGCCACCTAACCCATGTTCGATGTTGTCCACCCACATAGTTCCTCAAATACCCTTCAACCCACTTGTTGACGATCTCTGTCTGCCCATATGTTTGAGGGTGATATTTGTTGTTGGGTGTCAACTCGGTCCCCACCAATCTAAACAAATCCCTCCAGAATGTCCCAATAAACCAACTGTCCCTGTCGCTGATGATGTTCATCGAAAACCCATGAAGTTTGAAGACCTCTCTGAAGAATAACTCGGATACCTAAACTGCATTGTACTATGTTGGTATGGCATAGAATTGAGAAAACTTGGTCAATCTGTTGACCACTACATAGATGCAGTCCTTACCCTAGACCTTGGGTAGGCCTGTGATGAAGTCTATTGATATGCTCTCCCATTTTTGCTCTCGAATAGGAAGTGGTTGAAGTAGCCCCGTTGGAAGCATATGCTTTGGCTTGTTCTTCTAGCAAGTCACACACTCACTGATGTATCACATAATGTCACATTTGAGGCCCTTCCATGAGAACCTCTCTATGATCTACCTATAGGTTTTGAAAAACCCTTGATGGCCTGCTAGTGGTGAATCATGAACTGTTGCAAGGATCTTCTTCTTGAGCCTTGAATCTGATACCAAGTAGACTCTGTCCTTGTAGAATATGACATCGTTAATGACCATGTACATGTCATCCTGAATCTATCCATCCATAATCTCTCAAGTGAATTGGTTCCTGGAATATTCCACTAGCAATTGGGATTGCAATCCGCTGAAATCTCCATCAAAGAACATGTCGTGGGTCTCCTATATAGCGCATCGTCCATGATGTTCTTCTTCCCCTTGACGTACTCTATGTTGAAGTTGAATGCACGTACCTTCGTTACCCATTT
>JZKD02S0067975.1:353574-366141 GCA_000966675.3 Picea glauca | reverse complement strand
TGCGCCCTAGAAGTTATAAAACGGTTTCCCTGCGTTATGCACAAATTTAAATACTTTGATGCCAGCTATTGGGTTTTGCCAGCTATGAGCACTCTGTTTAGCTTATCTTGGCATTCTGCATATTGCCCAATAACCCCAGAAACTGAAGTAAATGATGACTTTAACCATTTGCACATCTTGAATAATATTGTTGAAAGCATTCCCAAAGAAAACACAAACATACCCTGGTCCTCCACTAGCACCACCAGGGTTAACAATAACCCCATGTCTTTTTGCAAACAAATTTAACAGCACCACTTGGTAACTTTGCCCAGATTTGTCCACTGATTGAAACAGTTGTGCTCCAAGGCCCTTGACTTCATAAGGATATGATATCTATCCAATTTGCCAGCCCATCATAAAATAATCATAAGTATTATCCTCTATAAGCCAACACCCTGCATTCTTGCAAAGTTCAGCTATTCTCCGCAGAAGAGGATTATTGTTGCATTTATAGTTGAATTCTTCGCTCATTTGTGGCTTTGGAAGCACTTCATGGTTTCTGTATATAATGGAACATATAGGTGTAATAGAGTATGAATAGCACAGAAAGAATGCCATTTGCTTAACAAAAGTCTTCAGGAGAGTAGACAATGTCTTCAAGAACCAGCAAGAAAATGTTATAAATCTGGAGCCCAACAATCCTTCGCATGTATAATTCAAAGAACCCTCGCACATGGGATGAGAGCCTTCCCTATGTCCAACATAGCTACAACTGAGCCTTGCATAGCTCAACTGACCATATCCCCTTTCAAGTGGGGTTGGGATTCCAACCATTGGGTCCCATAGATGTTGCACTTTCCCTTAAGGTGACCTCGACTGACTCATCTCCTGCTCCAACTGAAGCTGACAAAGCCACCCAGTTCATTGAGCGGATCCAGCACATCCACCAACAGGTTTAGGATATCCTACAAAAGTCCAATGACAAGTACAAACAGTGCCATGATCAACATCGGATGTTGCATAAGTTTCAGGTGGGCGACAAAGTCTGGTTACACTTGCAGAAAGAATTCCTTATAGGACCCCATTAGAAGCTTCACCCACTCTGTTATGGACCATACACTATCACCAAGGCCATGGGGGATAATTATTTTGAGCTCAATATTCCTCCTTTCCTTGGCCTACACCCAATGTTCAACATGGATCTCCTTCGCCCTTATTTCCCACCATTATTGGACACCTCAGAAGTAGCAAAAGAGATGACACCAACAGAGCTCAACCCCGACTGCATACAATAGGAATCTAATGATCAGATTGTGGATAGACAGATCAAGGGCACTTGGCAACAAAGGATCCAGCTTTATCGAGTCGTCAAAGCAGGGCAGCTCCTGCACCAAGGCAAGTGGCTCACCCGGGGCCAAATTCAGCAGAAATTTCCTCATCTAATGGGGGACCTCAACGCAATGGAGACAATTGCTTCCTAAGGAGATTCAAATGGATATCGATGGCCACCCACCTTTTCCAACTGGCTCAAAATAGTTTTCTGACATTTTTGGCAATTTACTATTTTTAGCAGTTTTAACTTCTGAGGCCATTATGAGGGCCTAAATGAAGGTTTTTCGGTATCAATCTCCTCAATGATATCCAAAGGCATGATTGAGACCCCAAAATGAATCTCCTCAATGATACCTTTCCAATGGGCTATCACACCCCTAAAACGGAGATCGTATGCAAAAGTTACGACCCCGAGAAGTTGATGTACTAACTTACCCAAACGAGGCCCACATGACTTTTGGCGCTTCATCTCCTAGGGTTAAGTTTTTGGATATCTAGGGTTTTGGGCATTCTTTATTATTGTAAAAAGGCCTTCAGATCCTCATTCTAACCTTCTTCTTATGAATGCGCGTTGCCGTCACATCTCTTCTCAGAGAAAATCCACCACCATTCCAGCAAGCTTGTTTCCGTTGCATTTTACAATTTCATCTTATTTCGTTACTGAATAGAAAACTAGTTTTACTGTATCTCTGTTATTTTGTGTTAAGCACCTATTAATAATCTGTATTCATTTTGTTCTGCTCATAAAATCTAGATCAATAATCTTTTGCATCCCATCCTGCTACAACCATTGCTTCCCCTCGCCTATGGATAGGGGATGTACCCGGGGGCCAGAATGGCCCTACATCTGCATGGTTGAAATATTTTGATTAGTTGTTGGATTGAAAACATAAAAAGAAAAAAAATGTTTTTAACATTTTGAAAAATTTACAAAAACACCATAAAAGAAAACTGTTTTTCTTACCTAGATCCCCCCACTGAGAACCCTTAGGTAACACCAAGTCAGGATCATGGCAGAAATCCATCCCAACATACGCATAGTCATCGATCATAAAGATCTGGGGATCCATCCAATCAAAAAATGTATCATCATATTTAATAATGGGCCCCACTACATGCCGGGACATGAGATCACACCATCGTTTCATCTGTGGATCTCGTGGCGCTAGTATATTCCACTCTACCTGTAAGCGTAGGTGAGGGACTCTTTCTAGGAAGAAAGATGCCAAAATGGATCCATACCCAAATCTTTTTAGTTCTCCATTCTTTCTCTTGGTCAACTGACTCTTCATACTGCAGAGGATTCCATCGCACCAGTTGAACACATGAAGTTCCATGCATTCCATGACGTACTGGAAGTATCTCTGCAAAGGCATGTGTGGAGAAGCACTCCTTGCCATCCATGAAATGGTGAAAAGAATGGTTCTGAGCATCAAATCACGAACCCCTCTGATAGCCACTTTACCCTTGTGTCGCTCGACCTCAGGTATGCAATAGCGTCTGATGTATTCACTCATTGGTAAACCACCACCTCGACCTCCTATTAAGGTCACTTGCACCCCATGAAGGGATAGCCCCATCAGGAAGTAAATGTCTTTGATGTCCAAGGAAAGCACATGAACACCCACATGAAATACTTGTTGGTCTACATCCCACATATGGACCAAGTATTCCAACAGTCTTAGTTGGGCTCTCATGCCCTGGATCTTGAAGAACTTTAGAAAACCACATTGTCATAGGGAATTTATGGTGCCCGGATCATTCAAAGCCATTGCATCATCATATTCATGCTCTCTTTCTCTCCACTCCAACATCTTTGCAATCAAAATACCTGCATAAATATGAAAGAAAGAAGTTATCACCTTTAGTCATGATTTTTTGGAATTCATTTTGGTCCAACGCATCATTTTCCTTGTGGGTTTTTGGCCACCGCAAATGGGCTTCACTTATAGAGCGGGGTTTCCACTGGTGAAACATTGGGCACCTGTGGAAATCCTTGATTTCCACAGGCCCCAATATAGGGCACCTGCGGCGGCCCCAGTGCACGCCTACGGCCCAAAAATTCACCCAAAAAAATCATATTTTAACCGATTAAATTGAATTTTGAACCATTGAAAAGGAAGAAGACAAGGTAGTCATCATTTTCACACAAACCATTTTTCGAATGATTGCTTGTGCTCCCTGCAATCGGCTACCAAAATATGAGGTGAAAAAAGGGCTCTTAGACAAGTTTTTGACCAAATACAAATGAAATAGTGAAAATGAGTTCTTACCTCTATTTATCTCATTTTTTACTTTTAAAAAAAATATATATATATCATTTAAATATATTTTTCTCAAAAAACCTACTAGCCTAATGGTCTTGTGAGTGTTTTGTTTCTCGCATATGGGTAGACTAGGGTTCCGAACAATGAAGTATGGACAGTTTTTGTGTTGTTGCAGATCTGATTCCACAAGATCATTGGAGTGAAGCAGGGACAACAAATATATAAGGAAGCGATTCATAAGGTATTTTATCTATTCCTCTTTTGGTAGTAAACTCAATGATCACAACTTAGGGAAAGCGTCTTGTTCCATCTCGTTTTGTTCTAGATCCAGGTGGATCTAGGGGGATTAGTTCATGTTTGCATCTACCGATTTACCCAATAATAGGGTGGTGTGCACACACAAAAATTGGCGACACACTAGGTGAAGCCAAAATCTCTACTAGTCTTCCTTAACTTATGAGAAAAAATGAAGAGGGTCATATAATTACTTTTAAGATGAGAAATTATGGAATAAATGTGCAATAGTTACTTGAAAGATTCCATTGTGGTGGGATCGTCGGTGAATCTTGCATAATATTAGGGACCTAACCTCCATAACCCCTCACGTAGATATAATAATGTATTTTTCATGTAATGAATACCATCATTGGTAAATAAGGCCTATTTAATAAATGTGAACAAGTCAATGTAAGAATACCTAATAGAAGCTTCTTCTTATAGAAAGATCTTCCTCTCGAATGTTAATTAGAAGATAGAATTAGTATAAATAGAATTAGGAGGAATGCGAAATATTTGTATTGAGAATTATTGTAATGGAGCATTGTTCTGCTAGAGGTTTCCCCCTCAAAGAGGCAAGTGAAAATTGCTTTCTATCAATAAAGGTTTCATTTTTTGTTGTGGTTCTCTACATTTTGTTGTTTCACCAATATTTTCTACAACATTTATGTTTTCCACTTAATATAATATATTGGGTACCTAACAAGTGGTATCAAAGAAATTTCCTCTGCGAAAACTATGGGAAATTTTGTTTAGGGTAGAGACATGCACTATCGGTGTCTTTAAAGCACAAAGATATATCTTTTAGTGGGTAAAATTGTAGTGGGGAAGACTACATGTAGGAAGTACAAACAGTTTCACGGGGTTTTCTAGAAACCAATGTTTCACCTTATTGGAAACATTTGTAACACATGTTGGTACCCTTCGAGTAGTACCACATTATATATAATCTATACACATCCATTACTCCCACGTACTATCAGGTATATCGAGAGTCCCCTAGGACTTTTGAAACTAGCTCTAGATCAATTGATCGACCGCTTAACTACTATAGTGACACTGAGAACATCACTCAAGAAGATTTTCTCTTTAGAAATTGGGTAATTGGGTAGTACGAATAAGGGTACGATTGATCCTCCTTAGTTGGTGCCCTGAGATATATTGTTGAGTACTAATATTCAACCCCACATGTATGTTAGAGAGATATAACACATGGTAGACTCTTGTCTGTAGGAACCCTGTAAATCGTAACCCATGGGAAAGAAACAAAACAGAAAAGGAATAGATGAGATATATTGCTATGCAACCTTACCTCATGCATTCAGGTTGCGAAATTCCAAGACAATTTTTCTTATTAACAATGTGGGCCATTAGTTACTGCAGTATTGTTTAGTCCAGGGTATAACTTTTCACGAGTAATAATAAAAAAAAAGTATGGTGGTCTCGTTGACACCCTTATTTGCGACCTTTCCCATTATATTCCTCTCTTCTCCCTGACTGTAGTGGTACCTATCATTTTTAATCACTTTTTCCCATGGATCTGATCCCCTTCCTGGCACCCTTATTTGGGACGTCTCTTATTGGATTCCCCTCTTCACTCTGATCCATATGGTACCTATCACTTATCAGTTATTTTTCTGTGGACCCACTCACCCTTCCCTATACCTTTATTTGGCACATATCACATTGGCATCCTCTCTTTTCACTGATCATTGTGGTACCCTTCACCAGTAACCCCTTTTATGTGCAGACCCACCCACCCCTTTCCCTCCCCAATGACCCAAACCTGTAACCAAGACTAGGATCAATGCATCACTTCCTTGGACAAAGTCAATGAGAAAAATAGGAATAATATCTCTGACCTTACTTCCAACATTGCTATTATAAATTCTCGTCTTGCTCCACTAGAATAACTTCCCGTGACAGTGATCCACTTGACAACCATGTGTCAACAATCCCAAGAAGTAGTGAACAACTTGACCACAATGTTTAAGTAATCCCAATATCCTTTCTCTTATGCACCACCTTATAATCCCGAAGACACTAAATCCTCCCATTCCACATCCTTTCATTCCAACCACTTTCATTGGGACCTGCATCTTCCTAGAGTGGAGGTGAACAAATTCGATGGCTCAAATTCCACAGGTTGGGTCACTCAAGTGGAACATTATTTCTCTTTGCACGACATTATTGATGAGTTGGCCAAAGTTTGTTATGGTGTCCTATATATAGATCTTGACTGATGGAAATGGTGTCAATGGAGAAAAAATGCACACCAAGGATATGTGGCTTGGACACAATTTGTTGCAAAGATTTATGAATTATTCAACACTGACACCCACCATATAGGTCATTTGACCAAGTTGAAATAATTTGGCATAGTGGAATATTTTATAACTTCCTTTGAGCACTTTTATTTCCGCATGGAGGGCATGCCAAATGTTTTTTTTCAAGAATGCTTTATCAGTGTCCTAAAGGACGAAATCTGTGCCCGCGTCCTAATGGCTTGACCCTAGACTTGGGTGGAAGCTACTAAAAGAGATAAGGAAGAACAACATGTGGTATCCTCCCAAACCAAAAAAAAACCTCCTTTATTCCTTTCCCTAAACCCTTCAATCTCTCCCCTCCTCCCACTCAACTAAATATCCAAAAATTGACCTAGGAAGGAATGAATGAATTCCAACTCAAGGGCCTTTTCTATAATTATGATGACAAATATTTTTCGGGGAACAAGTGTAATGAAAAAAATATTTTTATGGACATCTCTAAGGATTTTCTTAAGAATAGGTAGAGGCTCCCATATGGTAGATCTACCCAATCTAACTGATATTACTTCACCCTCTAATCCACTAGAATTCGAACTAGTCATTTCATTGAATACCCTCACTAAATTCTCTGCTCCCCAAACCCTCAATCTAATTAACTATATTAAGCATCAGAAGGTCATCATCCTAATTGATAATGGTAGCACTCATAATTGTATTCATCATTGCATTTCCCAAGAAACCAATTGATATATTCATGCAGTCAACAATTTTCAAATCACGATTGCCAATGGAGGTTCCATGAAATGTGGGGTGCGTTGTGAAAATGTGAGTCTCCAAATTGTTCAGTACAACCTAAAATCTCATATTTTTTCTATTGACATGGGTGGTTGTGAAATTGTGCTTGGTGTAGAAGGGTTATGCACTCTCAGCCCCATATTCATGTATTTTAAGGAATTAAACATAAAATTCCAATAGGAGGGACAACAATATAATTTTCATGGCATCACAATAGGCTACCCTGATATCATTGATTTCCATCGAATGGAAAATATCCTCAAAAAAGGTCATTCGGGAATTATTTCCAAACTCCACTCTATTCAAGCAGTTGAGACACCCTCTATGCATCCCAACCTCCAATCTATCCTCTCCAAACACCAAGTTGTTTTTTCCACTCTCCATGGACTTCCTTCTTCCCATGGTGTTCATGATCATTACATTCCTCTAGTCTCATGTAGCCTTCCTCCCAATGTTCACCCTTATCATCATCCCTTTGCCTAGAAGAATGAAATTGAAAAAAATGTTCAAGAATTTCTCGACGCAAGTGTTATATGTCCTAGTACCAACCCCTATTATTCTCATGTGGTCATGGTACTCAATAAAGAAGGCACTTGGTGCATGTATTCCAACTTTTTTTCCCTCAATAAACTCACCATCAAAGAAAAATTTCCCATTCCTATCATTGATGATCTATTGGATGAATTGAGTTGTGAAAAGTACTTTACTAAAATTGATCTTTGTTTTGGCTACCACTAGATATGTATGAAAGAGGAATACACTCCCAAGACTACATATAGAACTCATGAGGGTCACTATGAGTTCTTGGTAATTCTCTTTGGCATGTGTAATGCTCCCTCCAATTTCCAAAGTCTCATGAATCATGTCTTTCGTCCTTTTCTCCATCAATTTGTCTTAGTTTTCTTTGATTATATTCTCATCTATAGTAAAACTTGGACCACCCATCTCTCCCATGTAGATCAATTTTTGCATCTACTCTCTCAACACCAATGTTTTCTAAAAAAATCTAAATGTTCCTTTGGAGCCTCGGAAGTGGAGTACTTGGGTCATATTGCCAGAAAGGATGGTGTACGGCTAGATCCTAATAAAATTGAAGCTATGCAGGATTGGCCTCGCCCTAAAACTCATAAGAGTTTGCATTTTTTTCTAGGTTTAATGGGCTATTATCGCAATTTTTTTCAGAATTATGGAAAAATTGTAGCACCTCTCACTCCTCTCCTTAAAAATAATGCTTTCACTTGGACTCTAGTAACTTATCAATCCTTCCACACCTTGAAAGAGGCTATGTGCACCACTCCTGTCCTGGCCCTTTTTGACTTCAAAAATACTTTTGTTCTAGAATGTGATGGTTCAGGGAAAGGAATTGGGGCAATCCTCATGCAAGATGGCAGGCCTTTGTCCTTCACTGCCAAACAAATTTTGGAGAGACGTTTGGGCCAATCAATCTATGAAAATGAAATTTTGGCCATTATACATATCATGGATCTCTAGCATCGTTATCTATTGGGGAAACAGTTCCAAATTAAAATTGATCATCAATCCCTCAAGTATTTTTTGGAACAACGAATTTCATCCCTGGAGCAACAAAAATGTTGGGTTGTTATATTATTTGCAGTGAAAGTCTATTCGAGTTGGATCGTCTAGCAGATAAATTCGAAGGTCAAGGTGGTTCGATCAAGTAAATTTGAAGTTGAGATTATCGACAACAATTTGAAGAGGACGACAGGTGATCATGTAGAAATTGACTGAAGACATAAGGGAGGTCGACTAGTCATCGACTGGTAAACTGACCTGAAGTCGATTGTAACAGAATCCCAAGATTCACAAGATTTGTATCTAATGATCTATGTGGATCTATAACTTTTTTTGGGTGCCTTTATTTAGGGTTTTGTCTACTATAAAGCCTATAAATAATTCATGTTGTAAAATATAATATTTAGATAAATCATTTTAGATGTTGTTGGTCATGTGTATGTCAGTCAAATTGGCTACAGGGTTGTTCTTGTGTAAAGAAAGAAGGTATGATATTGATTGTGTCTTAGGTGTAGACCAAGGTTAGGCATGTAAACGTTTATTCTGAATGAATAATACAACAATAGAGAAAGATGCTCAAGGAATGTTGGTTTTCCCGTTTTGGTTTCCAAGGTAAAATCTATGTGTACTATGTGTATTCTTTGTCATTTACTTTCTTGATTTAATATTTATTCCTCTCTTCCACTAGGTTTAGTGTGGAAGTGTTTCTCATTTCCTAACATGTGGTATCAGATATTGGTTTAAAAACCTTGGATATGAGCTAAACCTTAGGTTTATTAAGAGGCATAAGTCAAATATCTTTAAAGTTGTTCTTAAAGATTGGTGAGTAGCTCGAGAATAGAGATTGAAAAATTCAATGGCCATAATTTTGAGCTTTGGAAGCTTAAAATTGAATATCTCCTTGTAGATCGAGAACAATGGGCAGTAATTTGTCCAGGTACCATTCTGGAAAGTATGTTGAGGGAATAATGGGATAAACTCAAGAGAAGAGAAAGGAGTATGATTTGACTTTGTCTTGTAGATTCGTGCTTCTGAATGTCTCAGGTGAAGATTCGACCAATAAATTGTGGGAAAAATTGGGGAGCTTAAGGTCTGAAATGTTTGTCAAAGTTACTTGGATATGTTGTCTCAACATCCTCCAGATTTCACTATTTGAATCATTCTAGAAAATGATTTATTGTGAAAATGGTGAGATGACCTATAAATAACATACCTTAGAAAGCATCATTAAAAACTTTTTCCTCCCTTGAATTTTCGACCTTCTTTACTTCACCTTCCCTCTAAAATTCACCTTAGATATCCTTTGGTTACCTCATTCACTTGTAGATATTAAATATTCTCAATATATTCTTATGGGGGACCCTTGCTCTCTTATTTATACTCTCCAAGTAGCTTCCTCTAGAAGTATCAAATTTTGTCCACTTAACCACTTTGTCCACTTAGCCACTTTGTCCACTTAACCACTTTGTCAACTTTATTATTTTGCAACCAAATTGACTAGGAATATTCTTGAATACTTTCTATAATAATTGACTTCTTGTTGACCTTCTAGGGGCTTTTAGAATACTCTTGGGGGTCCTCCAACTTCACATGCCCATAAATCTCTATCTATGAGGATTTATGTGATGTTCCACATATCACTGGAAATGGCATGACATCTACTATCTGTCTGGAATAGTTTCTCCTGCAAATTCATTGATCTCCATTACATTATTCCTTAATCAAACTTAGTTTCCCTAACCACACTGTTGGGCTACTCAACCACCTAACCATTTGGACTTCACAAAGAGTCTTTCCATGAGGGATTTCACCATAAGGGGGCGACTTTGAGAACTTTATACAAGAGATTCTTCCCGTGAGGGATTTCACCATAAGGGGACCACTTTAGAATTTGTCCATTTGGTTCTTCCTATCAACCATGACATGACATTGATGATACAACTCTCTTTAATATCAACACATCATTATGACACCACTTGTCATCAACCCTTTGACAAAAATTACATCAATGACCATATAACCAATAATCAATATATCAATGATACAAACACATCACTATGACAATACTTGACATCAATCCTTTGACATCAATGACAACATAGTACAATAGTTTCAAGTAAAATGCAACATAATATAACCAACTAAATAAGTAATTAATAAATATTTTCCATGGGCATTCTTTGATAGTGCTTCTCAGGGAACCCATCCCATGGGTGGGGCAAGGGGAATCATTCATATTTATATGTTTCATAGTATATCTTTCAAAGGTGGAGTTGTCCAAGCATCAAATAACTTCTATGAAATAATGCCACACTCAAATTGTTTTTGATGTTGGCTTGAGAACATGGAGTAACACATATTCAAATATTTGGGGATTCACTCCTTGTAATCCAGTGGATGAAACAAGGGTTGGTCCTGATAAATTCCATACTCCAACCTTTGTTTCTTGATGTTATGTATTTACTATTATCCTTCACTCATATTTCCTTTCAACATGTCTACAGGGACAAAAACAAAACAACAGATGGTTGATCAAAAGCAAGGTTAGAGATGGACAAAGGAGTCAAGAAAGTCTTCAAGAATCATTGAGTACAAACTTCTAAATATTTACATGATCCTTTGATATAATTTTTACTATACAAGACAGTTTTGAGTGGAATCACGAAGGTGGGTTACACTTTCGTGACAATCTGGTCTCCAAAATTTTGAAAAACCAATTTTCGGCCGAACTAAATATATTTTTCGTCCGAAAGAACATATTTTCGACCGAAAACATATTTTCGGCCGAACTATTGTTCGGCTGAAAACATAAACATCAAATCGAATGGAGCCATTACGGGGCCCTCGATTTGCGTGTAAAAATTTGGTCGGCCGGATATTTTTTTTCCGGCATTAGGTTTTCGGCCGAAAAATATCTCGGCCGAAAGAGTGTTCGGCCGAACTATCTTTCGGCCGAACAATAGTTCGGCCGAAAGGTTTTTCTATATAATATCCACACATCGGTTTCAGACGTTTCGAATTTTTTTCTTTGTGTGAGGCTCTGTGTCTGTCGTGGGAGCAGTGGAGCAGTGTGAGGCTTTGTGAGTCTGTCGTGGGAGCAGTGGAGCAGCGGACGCAGTGGACGCCGAGGACGCAGCGGACGCCGAACAGTGGAGCAGTGGAAGCAGCGGTCATGGAGGTAATTTACATCTTCGCGTTTGGTTTGCGTTTGTATTACATTTTCGTAGATTTTCGTAGATATAAACTGTACATTTTCGTTTGGTTTGGTTTGCGTTTGTATTACATTTTCGTTTGGTTTGGTTTGCGTTTGTATTACATTTTCGTTTGGTTTGGTTTGCATTTGTATTACATTTTCATTTGGTTTGCATTTGTATTACATTTTTGTTTGGTTTGGTTTGCGTTTGGTTTGTGTTTGTATTACATTTTCATAGATATAAACTGTACATTTTCGTAGATATCAAATGTAAATTGATTTTCATTTTCGTACATTTACAAATTGATTTTCATTTTCGTTTGGTTTGGGAACTGTACATTTGCGTTTTCGAACTGTTCATTTTTGTTTGGGTTGCGAACTGTACATTTGCGTTTGCGAACTGTTCATTTTCGTTTGGTTTGCGAACTGTACATTTTCGTTTTCGTTTGGTTTGTGAACTGTACATTTGTGAACTGTAGATATAAAATGTAAATTTGCGAACTGTACATTTGTGTTTGCGAACTGTTCATATAAAATGTAAATTTGCGAACTGTAGATATAAAATGTAAATTTGCGAACTGTAGATATAAAATGTAAATTTACGAACTGTACATTTGCGAACTGTAGATATAAAATGTAAATTTGTGAACTGTACATTTGCGTTTGCGAACTGTTCATATAAAATGTAAATTTGCGAACTGTAGATATAAAATGTAAATTTGCGAACTGTAGATATAAAATGTAAATTTGCGAACTGTAGATATAAAATATAAATTTGCGAACTGTACATTTGCGTTTGCGAACTGTTCATTTTCGTTTGGTTTGCGAACTATACATTTTCATTTTCGTTTGGTTTGCGAACTGTACATTTTCATTTTCGTTTGGTTTGCGAACTGTACATTTGTGAACTGTAGATATAAAA
>JZKD02S0067975.1:333109-353564 GCA_000966675.3 Picea glauca | reverse complement strand
CCTCATCAGTTATGAGAGGATCCTTTGTATTTTGACTTATAAATACTCCTTTTTCAATGTATTGGGGGTTGTTGATTTACACACCCGAACTGCTATTAAGCTGTAACACTTGGACATGATCCACCATTAATAAAGAAGAAGGTTTTTCACAGGATTCCTGCGCATGTTTCACTGGTGATGTGATTTCTTGGTCATTTGTTTTCTTGCTTTGTGATCATCTTGTATTTCTATAACTAATCTATACGAATAGCGTTATGTTTCAGGATTTATCACATATGCCCTGTCTCCGATTCTGTAGATTTTAATGTTCATCTTCTAAACATTTTCAGTTAAGATATTCTTAAGTGCTTGTTAATTGGAAGTGTTTTTCCTGTCTTTTCTTCTGTTCATCGCTTAAATTATTAAAGATCCAGTGAGGGGTGTTATCTCGCCTTGTGAAAGATTTCTTCAGCGTTTCTGGTTGCATCTCAGTTTTCATCAAGCACAGACCCCATAGCCCAATGGATGTGTGATTTGTCTCAACCTATTTTAAAAAATACTTCACTACAAAACGAAACTCGTGCCTCTAACTAGCCTAATATCTTAATTCAAACAAAGCTAAATTACATAGAGAGATCCCTCTCTGAAGCTGGAAAGGCTAGATCCTAGCTTTAAAAGCGGTTGGTTAAGGTTACCTTTGTGTATTTCCTCTTTTCAACCTCTAAGAAATTTACAGAGCGATAACACCATCAT
The DNA here is from genome assembly GCA_000966675.3 of Picea glauca. Taxonomy (NCBI): domain Eukaryota; kingdom Viridiplantae; phylum Streptophyta; class Pinopsida; order Pinales; family Pinaceae; genus Picea; species Picea glauca. The sequence goes on along the minus strand of JZKD02S0067975.1, from coordinate 352,832 downwards.
CTTTATTTTCTCCTACCATGGGAGGTTTCTTGGGTGTGCAAGAGCTTCTATCCTCAAGAGAAACAAGCTCGAGACTCAACTCTTTGTACTCTGACCTCGTTGGGGACATGCATTAAGACGACAAGGAGCAGACCGCTTTAATACCACTGATCCAGATTTTATGAGCATAACGAAATGAATACAGATTATTAACAGGTTCTTAACAAAAAATAATAGAGATACAGTAAAACTGGTTTTCTATTCAATAACGAAATAAGCTGAAGCTATAAAATGCAGTGGAAACAAGCTTGTTGGAATGGTGGCGGCTTATCTCTGAGAAGAGATATGACGGCATCACGCATTCGCAAGAAGAAGGTTACAATGAGGCTCTGAAGGAATTTTTACAATAAGAAAGAATTCCCAAAACCCTAGACATCCAAAAACCTAACCCTAGGAGATGAAGCGCCAAAAGTCATGTGGGCCCCGTTTGGGTAAGTTAGTACATCAACTTCCCGGGGTCGTAACTTTTGCATACAATCTTCGTTTTAGGCGTGTGATAGCCTGTTGGAAAGGTATCATCGAGGAGATTCATTTTGGGGGATCAATCATGCCTTCAACTATCATTGAAGAGCTCGATACTGAAAAACCTTCATTTAGGCCCTCAAAATAGCCCCGAAAGTTAAAACTGCTAAAAATAGTAAATTGTTGAAAAATGTTAGAAAACTATTTTGAGATAGTTGGAAAAGGTGGGTGGCCATCGATATCCATCTGGATCAATTATGAATCAATAGAGAAAAATTTGGAGGGTTTGACTACAGGGATCCCAGATATGTCGATCGATGAGGTCCCGAGGCGTTTCTAGCGCCATACTATAGGCGTCGCTGGTCCATTGAGACGATTGCTTCGTAGGGTAGCACAAGAAGTAGTGTGTTACTGAGAGCAACATCCATGATGCCATTTTGTAGAAGCTATGAGGTTCATATTTTGATATTTTGGTCTTCGAACGGAAAACAATCTCTTTGTAAAACACTTTTATCGTTATATATACACACATGAGGCTTCTACCGTCTTATTTTGATTTTTATAACACATGTGATGTGTGATTGGATTTATAAATGTCTCATATGTCTGTCTAACACATAATTAGCTAATGCATCATTTAATGTATGTGTTGATACTCGATATAATCAAAATGACGTTCTAAGAGGTGAATTCGTAAATATACCCGTAATAAAGTAGGACTTCAGATAACATAGACATTACTTAACTGTAACACTACAAGTTGTGAATGAATTCGTATAACCAGGTGATGAATTCCAAGTGAGATAGCATCGGTCAACAATTCGATGACTATGCTATACTTTGCTATATTATTGGTTGCACGACCGAGGCAAACACCATGTTGACTGATAAGTTCGTTCGTGGGTGTATAGATTTCCCACGCAGCAAAATCTACGTTTTGAGTGCTACGACTAGTACCATCGGCGAAGCCAAAATGGGGTAACGAAGACTCTAACATCTAGAAACCAAGCACAAGGCAAGGTAAGCGGTTGAGGGTAGAAACTAAATATTGAAAAAGGACACAAAAGTAGAACATAATAGTATGATACAATAAAATACAAGCACTCATGCGAAGATAGTTTAAGCATAGTACTTCTTCAAGTAAAGCTTGTTTCTGGGTTCACTCAAAGGAATTCCATCATAATATACTAACTCGTAGGCTCCCTTCTCCAACACTTGTTTGACAATATAAGGGCCTCGCCACATAGCCTCAAATTTTCTGTCTCCTAGCAAATCATGATCTTGTTCATAGAGGAGAACTAGATCACCCTCAAAGAAAATGTGTGTCTTGACATGTTTGTCGTATTGGGCTTTGACGCATTTCTTCTGGGCTTCAATAACTAGGGTGGCATCATGACCAGTCTCGTCTAATTGCATAAGATACAATAGATGTTCCTCTTTGGCAGAGGTGTTGGGAAGGAGTTCGAAGGCTAGCTTCAAAGATGGAATTTCACATTCAATTGGGAGAACAACTTCAATGTCGTAGACTAGTTGAAAGGGGATAAATCTTGTAGTAGAATTCACGGATGTCTGATAGGCCCATAATGCTGAGAACAACATCGTGTGCCAACTAGTTTTATGGATTCCTATTATCCATCAAAGCATTTTGATAAGGATTTTATTGATTGTTTCAACTTGGTCGTTGGCCTGTGGATAGTAGGAGGTTAAGTTTTCATGATGAAGACCCAACTTGTCGATAAGTTTGGACATCATAAAGTTTCAAAAATGGCTATCATGATCTATAATGATAGCTTGCGGGATCCCGAATAGAGTAATAATGTGATTGAAAATGAAAAGTGTAGCAGTTTTTCCAGTATTTTCGAATGTAGGCATCGCCTCAACCCATTTGGTGAAATAGTCCACGACTATAATAATGTATCCATGCCCCCTATTTGAGTGAGGGTTACAAGTCATAAAATCAATGCCCCATTTTGTGAAAGGTCCAATGGAAACTACAGGGTGTAAGGGAGCGAGATGAGATCTTATCTTATGATTGTATGTTTGGAAAGCATGACATTTATGGACGAAAATTATACAATCTTTAAATAAAGAAGGCTAGAAGCACCCTACTCGCAAGATATTTTGGGCAGTGACATACCTGAACATATGACCTCCACATGCTCCAGAGTGGCATTCATTCAAATTTTTCTCGACCTCATCAAAGGTGAGACAACGTTGGAATATAGATTCAACACCATGACGATAAAGAGTGTCACCGATAATGATTTATTGATGGGATTGGTAGCGGATGCAATGATGGTTTGTACTAGAGAGGTCTAGCTGGAAAGTTTGATTTTGGAGATAAATGATAATATATCCATACTAGGCATCATCATAACTGATCAAAAAAAGGGATTCGTCAGGTAGGGAATCCTCTGCCACATTTTATGTTTCAACAGAGGAAAGGTCACATATTAGTTCGGCAAACACCAAATATTTCTTGGACTCAGTGCATTTGAATTCTAAGTCAAAATCCTGGAGAATTACTATCCATTTGGAGTATTTTACCCCTAGCAATTGATGTGTAAGAATGTGTTTCATAGGGTTGCAATTAGAAATTACAATGGTCTTGCATTATAGAATATAGTGATGGAAACGTTGGACAGCTTGAATAGCTTCCAAGGCCAGTTGTTCAAAATGTAAGTACTTGGCTTCGGTAGTCGTGAGACTCTGAATCAAATAATAGATGACATGCTCATTGTGTAAATCATCTTCTTGGACTAGAACCATGGCAATGGTAGAGTCTAAAGAAACAATATAAAGGAAATAATATTGACTATAATTGGGTGGGAAACGTAGTGGGGTACGGGTTAAAATCAGTTTCAAAGTGTCAAAGGCTTTGTTGGCAGTGGTGTCCCATACAAATTCAAAGACCTTCTTTAATATTTGAGTAAATCCGAGTGTTAACTCAATGTAGTTTGGGATAAAACGACGTAGAAAGTTTGCCTTCCCTTGCAAACTTTGTACCTAGCAAAGTGAGGAAGGAGGAGGGAGATTGAGTATCGCCTCGACCTTCAAAGGATCTACCCTGATCCCCTGATGTGACACAATAAAGCCCAAGAGTTGTCTGGATTCCACACAAAAGACACATTTATGTGGGTTTAAGCGTATACGATAGAACTGACAACGAAGGAAAATGGCTCAGAGGTGGGCCGGATGATCACTACGATGCATGGAATGTGCTGGTAGGTCATCTAAATAGGGTTGTACAATATGCCTAATATCATGGAAAGTGTAAGACATCTCACGTTGAAATGTTGCACCTACATTCTTCAAATCGAAGGGTAGTTTCCGGTAGGTAAAAGTGCCCCAAGGACAAATGAAAGCAGTTTTGTGTTGATCCGTGGGTAAGATATTGATTTGATTATATCCGGAGAAACCGTCCATCAAAGAGAAGATTTAACTTTCGGGGAAATCATCGATGATTTGGTCAACGAAGGGGGTAGGAAAGTTGTCCTTAGGACAAGCTTTGTTGATATCCCTATAATCAACACAGACATGGATCATCCCTTGTTTCTTGTTAACTGGAACTAGATTGGATACCCAATCAGTCAAAGCCACTAGATAAATAAAGTCATCTTTAAGAAGTTTTTCGACTTCAAGTTTGATAGCAGCTGCTTTATGGGGGTGGACTGGGCGAAGTCTCTACCGGATGGGTTTAGCATCTGCGTAGTTCTTATTTTCGTGTACAACAATGTCAGGGTCAATACCTGGCATCTCTTCATAGCTCCACATGAAGATGTCACAAAATTCTTGAAAAAGTGACTTATACGTGACAACCTCATCGGTGGAACATGAAGCTCTGATGTGGACATTTTCACAACTTTGGGTTTAATAGATATCTCAAGGGGGATGGTGGGTGAAATGTTACTTAAGTTCCCTTCGTATAACACATTGTGTGTGGATTCAGGAACCGAATAAATAACGACAACGGTCAACAGAGTCGAGATCCGTTGGTAACTCTCGATGGTGTGTTGTTCGAGAAAGAGAATGGAACAATGATGCCCATCATCCCAGGGGTTATCTTTCATCGACATAACTGACATGATCATCTCGTCTGTGGGAAAAATGACATGGAATGGATCAGAAAACGAATCACCAAGAGAGGGAGTAGAAGGGTCAGCCGATTAAATGGCTTGGTAAGCGGATTCAACCAGAATTAAAGGCATCTGGTTGCCATAGTGAAGAAAATCACCAGGTTTGGGTATTATCCACGGGTTAGAAGACACGGGAGTTTTGCGGACGGAGGTGGAAATCATATTAATCGAGGCAACCAAAGGAGGTGGAACATCAGGTGGTGGGATTTGAAATGTGCCCATTAAATTTCAATCTTTGAGTAGACCCACACCGACATTCTCATACCCAAGGGGTGTCTTTACAATGAAAGGTACATTATTGGTACATGTATCAGAGTTAAAGAAGGCCAATTGGTCTACTGTAACTACTTTTCCCTGATGTGGAAAGCGCACAATACGAAAAAGAGTAGACATGATTGCATACATGGAATAGATTCAACTATGACCAAGTAAGAGGTTGTAATCGAGAGGTGCGTCAAAGACCTCAACTTCAACGTTGACCATTTTTCCTTCTAATTTAATAAGCAATGAAGGGAGTACACTGTAAGGTTTAAATCTAGAGACAATAAAGGCTTTGAGCCTGTTGTGTGATTCAGTTAAGGAAGGAGAGCCAATGGCTTTCCAACAGGCAATAGACATGACACACGTCGAGGCACCCTCGTCAATAACTGTTCTACAAATGTTCTTGTCAGTGACAACAACTTGTATTTCAAATGCGAGTTGAGGGGGTAACCTTGGAATGTGATATTCCAAGTCAAATATTATTAAATTCGTATTTGTAGGGTCGATTCCACCAATAGATTTCAATACTGCCTTCCGTTGTGTAGGAAAAATATGAAGGACTTCGAGGGCTGACATCGCGGACGGTGCTTTCTCTAGATCCTCTACCATACTGTAGTTTTGGGCAGCACGTGCATGAGGATTGAAATAAGACTTTCAGACCACACCCTTCGGAGGAGGGTGAAGGAATGTATTGGGATTTGGTTGTTTGAGATGAAGAGGACTGGCGAGAGGTGGAGTTGAGGGAGATTGTTGAACCAATGAAGGTGGTATATCGTCAACTTTCTCCTTGGAGGAAGACTAATCTTTGGCACGAGTGGTAAGTGTGATTTCATTCTTCTTTGAATCACCATTACATATAAGTATGTAGGAGGTAGTGGAGGAAGAAGGTTGATCATGGATGACCAATTGAGCCTGTTTTTGAGAAGGAAAGGATTGAGACAAGACGACAGGTGTAGAAGGTTTTGGGGTCCCTTGAAGGAACTTCGTGACCTCAACACGTCTCAGACAATCCTTTGTGTAGTGATCATCACCACAGATAAGGCAAGGATAGCAAGGTTTGTGTTTATCCTTATCATCAATAGGCTGTGTCTTGGTCTTATTGGATTTTTGGTTGTTATTTTTATCCTCCTTATTCCTACCCTTCCCTTTTTTGGATTTATTCTTACCGGTAGAAGTCGATTGAACGACGTTCACTTATGAAGTTTTACTAATGGGAGGGGTTGGTGTCGAAGCAGTTTGAAAATTAGAAGCATGGGATTTGGTAGTGGTGTGAGAGGCCTGCGCAGATTGAGGTTGAGCATGGAAAGTACCTATCACACCATCAATGGCATGAGAAGTTGCTGGGGTTGTTGAGGTGGTTGTGGTAGAAGGATAAGGTGCATCATGGAGGAGATCGTAAAGAGTACCCATTTGTGAATAAATGAGATCGAGGTACTGGGCTCAACTAATCGCCTATTCTTCGGTGACAAATCCACCCATGGAAATGTCTTTAGAGATGTCATTCACGAAGGATTTTGTGAACCATTATGCCAATAATTGATCGGGAAGATCGAGTTTGATTAAACGTCGTCTTCATCTCCACTCATGAATGTGATCAGAGATATGAGTGTCTTTACTTTTCTTGAAAGAACTCAAAATATCGGTTCTCGTTTCATAACATATTGGCAACTGGTACTGAGTGAGGAAAGCCATAGCCAGGGTATTGAAATTGGTGAAGAAACCTCGTGGTAATTCTATATACCACTTCGCGGCTGAACCTGTGAGATTTCGTTGAAAAAGACGTAACCGAATGGAGTCATCCATCAAAGAGTTGGATGAACACCAAAAGTGAAAATTCATTATGTGATTTTTCAGATCCTCTCCTGGTTTACCATCGAACTTGGGAATGTCATACATTAATTTGGATGGTATAACGGGCCAGTGGGGGGAGTGAGAGATAAGATCATTCAAAATCCTAGACAGATCAATGAGGTCCAAAGTGGATAAAAAGGGAAGCTATCTATTCACATGAGGATACTGGTAACTTTGGGGAGGGAGTTCCGTTGGTAAACCAATAGAACCGTAAGCAGTTTGCATATGATGCAAAGATCCTGGCAGATTCAGACATGTGTACGGAGGATGGTAACTCATAAGGTTGAACGTAGTGGGGGTATTCCCTTGTAAAGGAATACTAGATTGAATGTTCGAACCCCAAATGGGATTGGAAGAACCAGGATATGCCTGGCCTGAACTAGGGGGTATGAAAGAGCCAACTTGAGGTTGTTTCCCCCTAGACGATTGTGAATTCCCTTAAATAAGATGATTCCAATACTAAGCCAGTGATCTGGGAATGTTCTGCCCACACTGTGGATTGTATCCTCTGGGTGGGGTTTGTCCTCCGAGCAAGGATGATGCCCTAATTTGGGTTTGACCTCTAAATTGAGTGTTCCCCCCGGGGTTATATTGCCCCCCAGTGGGAATTTGGTAACCATAAGTGAATAATGATGTAGACACTCCAATGGTGGTAGAGCCACTGGGCCGAAATCCTCCCATAATAGGTGGAAGGGACCCTCCGAAAAGGAACTGGGAAGGTGTTGGAATAGAACCGAAAGTAGTGTTATACCCAGGGGGAGTGAAGACTCTATAAATTATGGATGGAACTGGAGTAGGATTGGGAATAGAGGCGTTCAAAGCATTATACCCAAGAGGAAGTTATGGGACCCGAATAGATAAAAGCGGTGTGCCAATAGGTGATTGGTTGTCCACCGTACTCCTGACGGGAATAATTGTAGTGTTTGGGACCATTGTGAAATGTTCCTGTTGAAGAGGGATGGTTGAACTGGGACCAATTGATAGGGTTTTCAAAATAGGGAAATAATAGCACGTTGTATTGTTAAAGTGATCTAAGGGTATCGTAAACGTGTAAGAAGTTTCAAGTGGTTTATAAATGATAGGTATGTCAACTCCTATTTCTGAGGTGGGAGGGTTCCATCTAGAAGTTGGAGTCTGAGCTATGTCAGTGGTCCAATAAGGATCTTCATTAAGGCCGGAAAAAATTTCTGGAGGTAATCCAGAAGTGTTGATAACAAGTTCTTTGGACGAATTGAGTCGGAGAATACGTCTCTTGTATCCATGAGGTAGGCAGAAATATTCTAGAGGGTTAGAAACAATCCAAAATATATCTAGAGAATCGGTCCTTTCCCGTTGTGAAGGTACGTGGTCCTGGATCTCACTCTGTTGAGGAAAATCCTCAGGTGGGTTAGGGGGAAAGGGTTGAGAAAATTTCAGATCTTCCGGAGGTAATCCCTACATCCTACGTGAATGACGTGGAGGGTCAATGTTGGTCGAACCGAAAATTCTATGAAAAAAATCTATGGCCAACTATGTTAACAAACATCACTCGCTAGTAGAATCTAGGAATTCAAACCAAGCAAACAAGACCTTCCTATTCTGAAGTCACTAGTTGGTGATGAAATCCAACGTCATGAAGTCGGGACAAGAAGGCGATTCACTAGGGTGGAAAAGTTATATCGACGATCTGCTTAACGGACTTACACCCTGGTGCAATATCCCACACATAATCATGGGTATACCCTCCAAGGAGTCCGAGTGAGTATGGCCAGCATCGATTCCAGGTACCGTGGAGATTTGCCCCTCCACAGTCACCTTGTGTAAGACCCTAAGAATATAAGAAACTATGGTTACCAAAAACAACAGTGATGCCTGGGGGAACAGTCGACAGTCTGATCCATGCGCAAGGGTAGGGTATCTAGCCAGAAATCAACTTGAGAGGCTTCCACTCATCATTGTGGGTATACCTTTAAACGACCCCCATAATACGTGCAATTTCTACACTGAGACCAACAAAGCAGGGTGAGTAACTCTACCAATCTTAATGCGACCTCAGGTTTGACCCTTGTGTGAGAAAGGCTTCCCAGGACAAAATGTTGCAAATGGAATTTGACACTCCCTATCACGAGATGATATTTTGTGTTTTTTGATTTGGAGAGTGTGTCTCACTGCCTATTCCAAAGCTCTAGCCTAGCTAATGTTGGTGTAAAAGATGTTGGGTATGTGTTATATTCTTTGCATGTGTGTGTGTGGGCACATTAGATATGACAACTACGTCTGACGATCCCTTGTACTAGTGCTCTATTTGTACCATGTGCACTAGGCACTTTCCTAGGGGGTCCCAGGGGGGGGGCAGGTATGCCCCCCCTTGGTTACGCGCAACGTTCGGGGCAGCGCCCCGATTTAGTTTTTGGGCGGTTTTTTCTATTTTTAGCAGTTTACTAAAAATAATCCTGGTTTTAGGGATTAGGGTTTTGGTATCTACGGAATACCTAAAAACATTGTATATATTGTATAGTGAATGGTGAAATTCTAAATAATGAATATAAGAAAGGTTTTCCCGGTTGAGGGTTTCCGGTATAAATCTTTGTGTACTATGTGAATGAGCCATTGATTAATTTATGTTTTTCTTAAGAATCTATATGCATTGCTTTACTTCATAGATTTAAAACTTACAAAAGAGCCCTAGAAAAATTACTAGTTAAGTTTTAGATTTCCGCAATATTATTAAAGGTTGTTGTTACTCAAGAGGGAGATGGGAATGAAACCAATGTTGTGTAAGACCTTGACCCAACAATATGCAAATAGAAAATGAATGATGAAACTTTTTGTTCGATGAATTCTATATACAGTAAGGAGAAGGTACTTCTGGAATGGTGTAAACTACGAAATATACTATCTTTCTTTGAATGTAATACCAAACAATCATCAACAATGTAATTTCACTATTCATTCTCTTTCAAATTTTTGAATGCCAATATTTTTTGTACAAATGATTACCTAAAATACTGGAAGACTTTAATATTTTCCTGTCAAAAACCAAAATAGGGATGGAATCGAGAAAGGATAAGCAATCAATGAAAATAAAAAATTCAATAAGCACCCAAATTGATCTTTCAATGGAGATAAAAATAAAAAATGACAAGAAAACATTTCATTAAATGTGAATCAAAAAATGGTATTTCGATCGTTAAACAATCCAAAATGTGTAACCAACCTACAACTTCAAATCAATTGAATATTTTTAATCGAGCAAGTACTCAAACACAAATACAAAGATTAAAACCTTGTCGATAAAAAATCAAAAACAAATTTGGAAAAAGAATCAAAAGAGAGGTATTCGATTTCCGAAACCAATCAAGAGAAAGCTTAAACAATAAAAAACATTTAAGAACTGGTATTAAAAATCCTTTCCCAGCTAATTAAAGCAAAACTGGGTAACAACAGAGGCCAAAACCCAATCCAAAGAATTTCTCAAATGTCGTCGTAGGCTGGTAGTATGACACAATGCGGAAATGAATGGTTTTCACAGGCCAGAAACATACAGGGTGCGGAAATCCTGCACTGAAATAAACCAGTAGGGTGCATAAATGAATGGTTTCCGTAGACTATCTATAAAGTGCAATGCATAATTGTTTGAAAAATCAAGAAATTTGGAGAAAAGGACAAAGCATCCAAGTGTATTTTCAAACCCAGAGAGTCTAAATGGATCTCCCATAGACTCAGAGATTGATTTCAAGAAAAAATAATAGGTGAAAAGCAAATGGCCAACAAAAAACCACAATAAAGTTGTTCTTCCCTAGTTGAGTCACCAATTTTGTTATTGGGTAAATCGATAGATGCGGACATGAACTAATCACCCTAGATCCACCTCGATATAGAACAAAACGATATGGAACAATATGCTTTACCTAAGTTGTGATCATTGAGTTTACTACCAAAAGAGGAATAGATAACATACCTTATGAATCGCTTCCTTATATCTTTGTTGTTCCTGCTTCACTCCAGTGCTCTTATGGAATCAAATCTGTGACATCACAAACCAACCAATGTGAAAGAAGCAATAGTAGAATTCAATGACAACCTAAACATGTGATCAAGGAGTCATGTAATAAAACACTAATCATTTTATGGGAAAGAGACGTGCCACCGTATTATATTAATGAATGGTAGAAGATACAACCAAATTTCCTTGATGTTGCAAGTTCCCTTTTAGTGGTCGTTCATTCCAACACACACATACACCTTCTCCAAAATTCGCATGAAGATGATCCACAAAATCTTGATGGGAAAATGGTGGCCTCAAGCATCACTAAGAACATGATTATTCACACAGTCTTCAGCCTATTATTTCATCAATTCTCTGCTTAATCTTGCTTAACCTTTTCCATGAGAAGCCCATGATTATATAAGAGGAGGTGAAGTGGTTTAAAGGGATGAGGATGATCCCACCAACTCAGAGAAACCAGTAGGATCGCAACCATACAGACACCACCTCACATTCTAGAATATTCCCCTTCTAGAAACTTCGTGAAACCTTTTTTAGCTTTGGAATGCCGCCACACCCTGTCTGTATAGCAGCCTGCAGAAATCTCGTGGGCCAGCTATAGAGCAGCTTGTGGAGATGATAGATTTCCACACTGTGTAATATGTGAAGCCTATGGACCCTTTCTAAAAAGCAGACTTGTAGAGGAGGAAAGAAGTTGTTTTTCTCAGGAAAAAATACATGTTAGAAGCTTGAACACATGTTTGTGAAATCATCACTAGGGTGACCAAAATTATGTATGACAAACCCTCCCTAGATTATTTTACTCACCATTAATATAAGAGAATAAATTGGACCCCCCTATGAAGCTTTTGCTACTGGAAAATATCTTAATCTCTATCACGCAAATGTTAAATCCCAAGACTCTCTTTTTTCTCTCCATACTTTACCATTTATAGAATTTTCTTAAGATCACTCTGGCTTACCAATACACGATGTATCACCGGGTTCCCTATTTCTTCTCTGATCCATTGTGTATCAACAAGAATCCTCTTTTCCCTGTCGATACATCCTATATCATTGAACATCATATTTCCCCCAACGATACAGTCGATATCAACAACATTCTCTTTTTTCCCACCGATACAAAGAAGAAACACCACTTAGATATTTTTCCATCTTCTAGTGTATTGGAAGTGATAATGATTTGAGCGCCGATACACTGACTTCAATCATTCCTTGAGTGCTGATACATAGGCCAAACCAACACTTAGAAAATTTGTTTAATGTTCTTACACTTCAACACCCGATCAATCATTTAACACTGATACATATTGGTGAAGTTGCCACTTCCCATGCCAATACACAGATTAAGCTAGCACTTAGAGTTTTTTCACATAGTCATTTTGTATTAACACTTAATTAAACATAAAGTATCGATACATTGACAAACATCCCCTCATGAATTCCAATACAACTGGTGATAATACTCTCTCAACCGCCGATGTACATCGACGTAGATCCCCCATATTCGTCAATACATGGTCTATCGGCGAGGTTCATCTTTATTTTTCCGATACATAATTTATCAACAAGATTCCTTTATTTCTCTCTGATATACAATGTATCTATGAGGTTCATCTCTTTCTCTCCGATACACTGCTTATTGGCAAGTTTCCCTCTTCCATCGCTAGTATGCTAGCAGAAAGATGTTGATCCCTCATTGACATTGGGCCTATTGATTGTGATTTTACTTTTCTCACTGAAACATACCACATCAACAACACACTTTCATCTCGAGGCCTCTCCTATTTTCCCTCTATATCAGATCCTTTTCACTACACCCATTAAGCAGGCTCTCTTGATTGCATGCTGAATTTAATCTATGTCATGTTGTAGTTGTCATTGAGTTTGTGTGTGTTACTAGAAACTTTTATTAGGCATACCATACCAACATATATATTTTGTGCCTTTTGATTGTGTGACTAATCTTGATCATGGAAATTTTGTTTATTATTAGGTGAGTTAATTGCAACATCTACAGGACACATATTGGATTTGAATTACATCGCAGAGAAGAATTGTACTCTTGTCGCATACTCAGTGGAAATTTCTCCAAACATCAGTTGGTTTTTTTTGTGGGATAATGTTTCGTAGACACTAACATATTATCTAGTTCCAATGGATGGATTATGATTCTGTATAACACAAATGTTGTAGGAATTGATGGAACTGAATTTGGGCAATGCAGTAGTGAGAACAAGGTATGAACTTTCATTAAAAAATGCCTTTGCTCACAATTTTGGGTATTGGTCAAACTGTATTTTTCACTCCCAAAATAGATCAGGTATATGTTTTATGATATTGTGATTCCAAATCCACTGATGGAATCAAAATCCAAGGTCAAGAAGTGCCAGAAATATCGCCAAGAATTTCCTCTGAAACAAGCCTCGTTAACCACGAGCTTCATTAAACATGAATATACTCAAATAATTGAATCAAACTGTAAGGTATCTCACTAATTTCCTCTCCATGTTCTCTCCGCGTTGAAAAAAATGGCAGCTCAATTGGAAATCATATGAGAAAGTTATGGACTTTTGAATTCAAGCTCTTATTGTTTCTTGTCGTTAAAAAAGACACTTAGAAAATTTTCGATTTTTCTTGTAGAACTGACTTTCATATTTTTTCCATAAATTTTAATTATAGAAACTATTTCATGTGATCATTATAACATCGTAAAGGTCACATCGAGGTATAAAACTTACTAGTTATAGGTTTTAGGATATTCCTCACTATTTAGCCTGTATGTGCAAGTTTTCATATTGGAGCTCAATCCTTAGGGAATTCATCATCCTTTTGAACCACAGATGCACCCAATGTCGGTGGAAGAAATATATTTATCACTGATACAACAAATGATATCATCCATTTCCCACTGATATGCCCGGTGTTGGTGAAATCATCTCATCTTCACCAATGCGGCAAAGGGGTGCAACACTTTAATTAATTAATTTGTTTGCCTTCCCTTAGACATCAGAGCTTGATCTTTCTTTTTGCACTGACATATCAGATATCAATATTTCTTTTGGTTCCAACCTACTAGAGTTCAATCCTTCTTTTTACATCGACATGTCAAAGCTGGTCGTTCTTCCAGTGTCGACACATAGACAGAAAGTTAACTTCTAACCTTTGATACTACGACGAGTACTGTAAAAATGCATGTCATATTTTACCCATAATGTTTGAATCTGATACCCATTTTTCACTTTTTCCTTATACTGTTTGAAAGGTGTCGACGAGGTATACAACTTCCCGGATATAATTTTTAGGTTATTCCTCAATGTTCATTGTATATTTTCTACTTTTCATGCTGGAATGTTGTCTTTGCCTAAAATACAATAACAAAACATTGCAATGGGCGATGCTCATGAAACAACCATCAAAGGCACTGACTATCAAACTCAAGGAAGTAGATCCAAACTTATCACATAATTTTTGATTAATTTTTCATGGTTAAATATGTTTTAATTTATATTTTGAAATGTTATGTATGGGAAACTCATGTATTTGGTGTTGAATGGCACCTAGGTACCATCTATATGAAGGACAAATCTCATGGTAGACAAATTTCAAGCAAAGAGGAAAATGGGACTAGATTAAAGACTAAGTAATAGTAGTAGCAGAAAAGGGAAGAGTAGATAAAGGAAAAGTGAAGCGTAAGATAAAAAATTGAATTTATATATCTCATCTTTTCTCAAGAAGAAACTGAATGTGGAAAGTGAAGAGTTTTTAGTTGTTTCTTGGGAATACAAGAAGTCCTAAAGAAGGTTTATCAAAATCAGCCTTAATAACCCATGATGACCCACAAGCACAAAAAGAACAAATTTGAAATACTAACGTATATCATGCATGATATATTAAACCATGAACACTTGTGTTGTTTTCTTTATGGTTATCCTCGTTTCGTTCAGATGCATGCATCTTAGATTAGTTTCGTTTCATTCTTTAGTTTAGAAACCTTCATTTGTGGAATGAGCCTTAACTAGTAAACCCCAAAGAAGAAATAGTTTTTGGGAAAGAATCCAGATGGGTTCCCTACTCCAAACAATGAGAGGTATAATTGGGAATTCATATCAGGGGTAACCCCTACTATTGATAAAGGTAATTTTTCCCACGTCAATAGGATGGAAATTAAGCACTCAATGTGACACTGCCACATGGAACTCTAAAATAACTACACATGTGCTTATGGGTCATGCATTGTTGATGCCATCATGCGCACATGGAAATATATTATTGATGAGCATTCATGGCATTATTTCTCCATGTAGTTGTTGATGATGTCATCATGGTTGATGCGGATATGTCATATGATGTCATATGGTAGGATCCTAGGTGTGTAGGAAAATCATAAGAATTTTGTAGTTCATGGCATAATATTTTAAATCCACTTGTCTTCCTTAGATATGAAATATTATATGACCTACTAAAAAGGTGTGTTGGACCCATAAGAATAGTTGTATAATATGAAAACAAAGAACCCCTAATTTGCTTGGATCTAGACCTAGAATATTTATAAACCTAGTTTAACCCAGGTTGAATCCAAAGGTCTAGTATTTAGTAATTTTCGATAAAATAGGATTTAATGTGGCTAAATGATGTGTGTTAATGCCATGTATTATAACTTAGGAAAATCATAGGTTATAATTTGGTGCTAATGACATCATGATAGTATGGTGGATTTTGAGCTTACATACCCCTGAAATGGGTGAATGGGAATTCTCAAGTGATTAAGGTGATAGACACATCAAATTAGGAAAGAAATTACTTGTGTTATATTTTTTAGGAAGTGACATCACTGAATTCAGAGGCTATCATCAAGAAATACATTTTTGAGTGAATATCTCATCCTTGATGGCTTCAAACTCAAATTTTGTTTACAAGGTGTAAATGAAAATGATATTGGAGAAAAGGAAGGTGGGACTAACATGGAAATGGTGGTCAAAATTGGGAAGAGAGATTGATTGGTAAGAGTATAAATCATCATGTGGTCAAACAAAGGAACTAGAGATATTGATGCATCTAAAATCAACATAAATAAACTCACCCATTAAACATGGATATCCAATGCATGGGAAAACAAATCAACCTATCCTCTAAATCCATGAATGATAGTGGGAATATCAACCAACCATATTTCTAGGCCATTTCTTGAATCATGTTTACATTTGAAACAACCAATGTATAACAAGGAATAAAGAGTTTGTATGTTATATTTTATATTTGTTGATCGTTGTGTTTCTTAACGTGCAATGATTACATGTGGCATGCATGATCCTTATTGATTGATTGAAATGTTACAACATTGTTTGAATTCATATATTCTTATCTTGTGAAATTCATCACTTGTGATTTTATGTTGTTGAAAGGGTAAAAAAACCGTCTTCAAAAGAAGAAATGAGTAGGACATTATTGGGAATCTATTGATGCATTTCTGGTCATGCGTGATGTTAGAGGTCTCAAAATATGGAAATGAGAATACATGAATTAAGATAATAAGAAACTTGGAATGATAATATATTGGATTTGGGTTGGCATGGGTGAGGATTGAAATGTTGATCACCCATGTGGGAAAGATCTATGTGGTTATGGGTTATAATTGCATGTATAGATTCATGGGATCGTCTTTGTCAATGTCGTTTGTTGTGGGAAATATTAATAAATTTAGGAAGAGAAAGTGTGATCAATCAACACTAAGGAATTAAATCATGTTGTCAAAGACAATGATTTATAATGCATTCTCAACAAGGATTGGTTGACGTGTTGTGAATAATTGGAAGTTGGTGTCCATTATCAACAATATGCATGATAGGGCTACAATCTCAATATATTCAATATCATAGATGAGAAAATGACCAAGCCATATTACCGCATTGACAAGGTTTGAATCCAAATATCAACCCTAGAAAGTAACAAGATATACATGAATTCACATCCCATAATGGTTTTATTTCCATATCGTGTAAACAAATGGGAGAAATTGAGCTTATGATTCGATTCTTGTGTAACTCATTGATTGAAATATTGCATGTGTAAACACAACCCCTGCTTCCCAATATGCATTATCTCTATCCTATGGGACTACAATAATTAGGACATGTTCAAGACCCTGGCCATGAAAATCATCACTCTCAAGTTATGTCAATTTTTAGATGCAACTCTATGTGACTAATTTCAAATATGAAAATTTCTTCCTAGTGATCTAACTATCATTGAACAACTTTACATTGAAATTATTGATTGAAAAAATATGCAGTAGAAATAACAAGATCAGAGATGAATCATCAAGAGACACAATAATTCATTTTTGTAACTTTATTCAATCCTTCAAATCTGTTACAAGAAATTTTTCCTCACCCCATGAAACTTTCTTAGATGGCCTTTCCATTTCCCTATGCAAACTTGAACTCCCATTTTGTAGCTTCTAGAGCTAAAAAAACACATTTTTCCACATATACGCTCCCTATCAGTTAGAAAACAAGCATATACATAAGTTGCTCCAATACAACTCACATACATCGGGTTTGGTGCTCAAAATTAAAAATTGTGTCAGGTTTCCATGCCATGTCATGGGATCCATGATCCTTGACCTTCCATACACTGGAAACGCTCCAACTTAGCCTTTCAGTTCCATTTGAAGGCTATAAATTGAGACATATCCAATCCTTGGGAAGAGAATTAAAATTTGAGAGCAAAGACACTCTAGAGAAATTTCACTTCAGATTGAGTTTGCATCCCTTTATCCTTGAAAGTCTGAACTCATTGTTCATCCCCCAAGAACTTCCTTCTTTGTGATTGAGAACCTCCTTGTCTCATTTATATGAGTTTTCATTTGGTGGAGGATTGAAGTGGTGGGGGCCTAGCTGGAGGGACTTAGTTTCTTGGTTCGGATATGTGTCGGTACAAAAGTTTGTCACACATATACTTCTGTTGATTATTTTAATAGAAATACCTTTTACTTGTCCAATTGATATCTTGCAAATATTTGAATTATTATTCCATGGGAATATTTGTCATGAATGTTAATGGATTATGATAATATATATGCTAACACTATATATCACCATAAGCTTGCGTATCTTAGTTGTTGAGGACAAGTTGCAGGTATCAAACTTTGAGTTGCATGCTCAATGATGGTATTCATCAAACGTTTGGATGAGGTAGGATATTGGCATTGTCTTGTTAGCATTTCATTTACATAACATACTTGGGATTATAGTTTATTTCTACGTGTCATTCTATCTGTTGTGGTTCACCCCATGCCATAGAGAGATTTTCCTCGTAACATAATTGGCGACCATACTAAGGATTGATCTTCGTTTTTGGGGTTTGGAGTGTATTTTTCCTTGAGTTTCTCTCTGTTAGCTTGAGTTTCCTTGTCGCCTGATTGTTTGATGATCTATTTTTACTTTGCATATGCGTTTTTTGGCTTAACCCTTTCCCTAGCAGTGTTTTACTGGGTATAAATGGTTTTTCCCTTGTGTTAATCCCTAATATTGGCTCATTAACCCTTAATTGGGACATATTACATTAGTTATGTTATTTTATTTATGTCAGATTTATCCCATTAGTTGTAATTATACCTCCTAGTCTCCTATATATACCAGGGAGACATTTTCATTGGGAATCATCATGTACTTGAACATTTATGTGGGGTAAAAGGAGATTTCCCCCTCTAAGAGGCTTATTATATGAAATTATCTATCTTTCAAGGCGTTGAGTACTTATTCTGAGGTTTTTCTATGCTATATTGATATTTGGTTCTTAACATATGGTATCAGAGCTCAAGGTCTTAGGGTTTCGCTGCTACATCTGAGACACCTTGGATTTTTCACTATAACTTGTTTTCTACAATGTTTCAGAAGGAATGACTTGGAGGATATTTAGTAGATGGATCAAGGTACATTGGGTTAAAATTTCAGCTCCTGAGGCCTTATACTTTCAGAGATACAACCTATGCAAGATAGGGTTCTGGGATCATCTTGAACTGAGTCATTGTGGAATTTTAGCTATAAAATTTTTTCTGTAATGTTTTAGACCCTGAAATACGGCGTATATTCACAAAAATTAGTAATGTATATGTGGTAAAACTTTCTGATTTTGGTTCATATTACATTTTTAGATACACCCTGTGGAAGATAGGGTATCTGACTAGTCCTATTGACTAGTCTCAAGAAGGTGTTCCAGGTAAAATAGTCATAACTTCTTCCTAGAGTATCCAAATTGAGTGGGATTGGTTTCATTGGATAGTGGACAATCTTTAGTATTTATGGTACATGTTTCAAAATTTTATATAAATTATTTTGTGGGGGGCACGCTATACAAGTGAGATCTCATGGAAAGGAAAAAAGTTTGCAAGTTTTGGGGAAGTTACCGTAAATTCCACTTGGCACATCCAATTTTGATCAGACCTATGGCATTGCAGAGAAGAAATATCAGAGAAATACATAAAATAAATTTTCATACCCAGAAGGGACGAAACTTGGGAGATACAACATAAGAAATATTGTCTAGAAGAACCACCTCAAAATCAAGGTTCAAAAGTGATACTTGGCCAACATGCCACCCAAAAAGGGAACTTCTACACCAAATAATCTTCCAGACAATCCTACTTGGACTCTTGATGAAGGTGAAGAAATTTGTAGGGACATAAATGATTTACAAAAGAAGATAGTAACAAAATATGAACTACAAGAGATGGAAACTAAGTTGGAGGGAAAGATGGATGGTTTAAAAGAGGAGATCATGAAAGTATTGAAAATTTTTGTAACAGAGAAGACACCTGAAAGTGAAAATGCATCCCTTGAAATTCATGATGAGGACACAAGGAAGGTGTGTTATCCAAAAATTTGGTCATTGTGATGATGTCATGATGATATCATGATGATGGAAAATCAAACTCATTATCAAGAACACTTTCCTGAGAAAAGTTACAGTTGTCTTCTTCCAG
>JZKD02S0067975.1:307282-321715 GCA_000966675.3 Picea glauca | reverse complement strand
CACACTTTTGTGCACTCTCTCATCCCTTCAAAGCTAGTACAGTTTCCACTGCATTCATGGAGACAGTTCAAAAGCTACATGGTAGCCCAAAGATTATTGTAAGTGATAGAGATCCTATCTTCACTGAACATTTTTGGACAAAATTATTTTCTTTTTTGGGTACTTAATTGGCTCATAGCTCATCTTATCATCCTCAATTTGATGGAAAAACCGAGATAGTGAACAAATGTCTGGAAGGATACCTTCGTTTCTTTGTCTTTGATAAACAAACAAAATGGTTGAAATGGTTACCCTTGGCAGAATGGTGGTATAACACTTCCTTTCACTGCAACAAAAATGACACCATTTATGGCACTCTATGGATACCAACCTCCTTCCATCACTTCTTCTCTAAAAGAAAAATCTAAGGTTCAAGTAGTATAAGATCACATCGAGAATCAACAACAAGTTCTCCAAATATTAAAGGACAAACTGACCATGGCATAGAATCGTATGAAACAACAAGAAGATCAACATCGTAGTGAAAGAAGTTTTGAAGTAGGGGATTGGGTGTTTTTAAGACTACAACCATACAAATAGATGTCCCTCAAGCAAGCCAAGAAGGATAATAAATTATCACCAAATTACTATGGCCCTTATAAGGTGTTGCAAAATATGGGTACTATGGCATACAAATTGGAGTTGCCTGCATCTTCATGAGTACACCTAGTTTTCCATGTTTCATGCTTAAAGAAGGTTATAAGCGACAAGATCCCAGTTCAAACTATATTGCCTGAACTTGATGAGGAAGTGAAAATCATATTGGAGCCTGAATCCATCACTGACACAAGAATTCTCCAGCTGAGGAATAGATCCATTTCAGAGTATCTCATTAAATGGAGGAAACTACCGGCTGGAGATTCCACTTGGGAAGATGAGTCTTTTATATAGAAGCATATTGAGTTACTCAAGTGTTGTGGATAACACATGCTTCAAGGGGAGGGGCATGTTAAGCCCTAATATTGGCCCATTACCCCTTAATTGGGGCATATTACATTAGTAATGTTATTTTCTTTATGTCGGCTTTATTCCATTAGTTGTAATTATACCTCCTAGTCTCCTATATATACCAAGGAGACATTTTCATTTGGAATCATCTTCTACTTGAACATTTATGTGGGGTAAAAATAGGTTGCCCCCTTGAAAAGGCTTATTATCTGAAATTATCTCTTTTTCAAGCCGTTGAGTACTTATTCTGAGGTTTTTCTATGCTATATTGTTATTTGGTTCTTAACACCTTGAGACACGTGTACATACACAAGATGTCCTCATTTAGGGTGCATACATACACAAGTTTTTCTCAAAAATTCACGTACATCAGTTATTTAGTCCTATTGGCTGAGTTTGGTGTTTGTTGGGTGAGTTTGGTTGGTTGTTGAGTCTTCTTAGGTATTTGTCCTGAATGTTATGTGCTTATAGAGTGATAAGAAGCCTTCTTATTGTTGAATTTTCGGGCGGTATTCTTTCTTATCATCTTTTTCATTGGTTTTCCTTGCACATTGGTCTGAGTGTTTGATTCTTGGTATCCCGCTTAGCTTGTCTCTTTTTTATTGTAGTAGGGTTTTCATGTGAAGCTTCTATTCAATCCTTGCATTTTCTTTTCTTTATATTGAAAATACAGAAACATTTTCTCATTTCTTATTATGGCATTTTCTCTTTTGAATACTTTCATTGATTTTGACACATGTGGAGAGATTGCATTTCATTGAAATTGGAAAAGTTGCATGTAGAGGCATACCATCTCTTCGAAATTCAAGACTAGTTCTTAGTAGTGTTTTTATATTTTCTTCTATTTATATGCTGATTCGTAATACCATCAATTTCATGACCACACCTTTTGAGTAAGAATAATCCATTAAAATTAATGTTGATTAATTAAAATTGATTAGAAACGATTTTATTTTTCACTATACACAAACAAGTATAGGAAATAGGGCCTTGGAATAGGATTTTGTGAGTAAACTTCTCCAAGGCTATTAAACTAAACTTATGTGTCTGACTAGGGAGTGGTTAAACCCATTGTGTAATTAGTGAAGTCAGGAGGCTCATCTCACACTGGATTTAAGCATGAGGTCGCGTGAAGTTTCTTGTAGAGATAGCCCTCTAATACCTTCTTAGTGTCATAGATATTTCTTAGGTTCTATTAATATTTAGGGGTCTTTCTAGTACCCTCACCCCCATGAGAGGTGGTTCTTTCAAGATTTTGGGCTTCGTTACCCTACCCATATGGTGGACTGGACTTACAATTGTTCACCTGTGCATTGGTTATATTGTGGTGGCTCTAGTTGCTTGACATAAGTAGCCACATAGGTTACTTGCTAGGGGTTATTCTGCAGGTACCTTGAGTCAGATAAGGGTCAGAAAACACACAACCTTTATGGAGGATTACCTTTATGGGAGAATCTGATCGACTGTGTTGTTAATCCCACGAGGGACCTTATAAATAATTCTGATATTTTGAAGGGAGTCTCAGGCCCATATTGGACAAGACATACCTACTCTAGTGTGGAAGGCCCATTTCAACCACTATATCCTGTTTGTGTGAATTGGGCTATTTTTGATTTATTTAGGAGTGTGACTTTGATTATTAGTTGGCCTTAGGATTTTGTATTGCGTCATGATTTTTCATTGCTATGGTTGGTGGAGCCCCCATGACTCCCTCAGTTAGCGCTACCCAGCCCATGGTATTTTCTATGTCCATGGGGACAAATTCTTTTTCTATTTCCAAGTGGTACGCCGAATCATGATACTCATCCAATGCCTTGGGCCTCTAATCCTTTCTCTTTTGGTATGCCAGACATGACATCACACTTTTCATCCTGTGTTCATATTATGTGAATCCTAGTTTTGGGTTTGGGGACATGATGCCTCCTTATTATTCTTTTTCATTTGGTGGGGGTCATATCTCTCAACCAAATCCCATGGTGAGAGGTTGGAATCCTCCTTTTTATGGACCCAATCCTAGCTTCACTTTTCCAGGATCGAGTGCTCAAATGAGTGGTCCTTCTACTTCTTATATCTTGTCCATCTATCCTTCTTCCACTATGTCAGTTTCTACGAACACTTTTCTTATGGTGAACCCCCTTTTGTCTTCTGGGGTTCCATCCAGAGGGAGCCAATTTTATAATATGGGAAACCCCCTACATGGATTTCCTTTGTCTGGGGGCAACACATATCCTCACATGAGTAACCCATGTCATGTCACTTTCTCTTCACAATAGGATTCCTCGGTGATGATTCCCTTATAACCCTTTATGAATTAGTTTGGAGGAGGATACCATCCTTCCAGAAAGGGCCATGGTGTATACCAAAACCTGTCCTAGCTCAAAATCTCTCTAAACCAGTCTTTCTTGGAACCTTGGTCTTAGATGTCACAACCATACATTGCTAGTCATGATGGAAGTGCAAGTCTAGTCACTGTGAGTCACACTGCACATACATGACCAACCTATGCTAGTAATGTTGGGGATTCATCACCAACCTTTGATAGTCATGTTGGGGATTCATTACCAACATCTGCTAGTCATGTTGGAGACCAACTACTAGCCTCTACAACTCATGCTTGGAGCATGTCACCAACCATTGCAAGTCATGTTGGGGGCATTCATGCGATTGAGAAGCCTATACTTATAGGACGTAAGCCCAAGTTCCTTTTTAGACTTTGCAAAGGAGTTCATATACCTCGTCTGTGCCCTACTATTGTCATGGTACATAAAGCACAATCCTTGTTCGATAGCCCTTCGGGTTCTGAGTCGTCTTTGGTTTCCAAACATTCTAATCCTTATTTGGTTGATACAATAGTCGTGCCGATGCAATATTTAGCTGAAACCACTCTTCTTTTTTGGGGTAATGCATCTCTTGACCATGTTTTCTCTCATCCTGTTCATCAGAAGTCGTGCCAATGCAATCTTCGGTCGATCCCACTCTTCTCTTGGAGAGTGACAATTGTAATAATTGACATTGCCAATTCAATATTCGGTCAATTCCACTATTCTTTTGGGGGGTGATGTGTCTTTCGACCATGTTGTTAGCATTTATAGCTATGTAACTTCTGAACAAGGGATCATTCCACTGTCTTTGAGTATTCTCTCTCCAATTCCTAGGGTTGTTTACTTTGATTGGAATGATCTTGTAGAGCCTCACCTTCCTTCTTCTTCACCCTTCGAGATAAGGGGTATTCTTCGATATATTGTAGATGAAGGATCCTCTGCAAGTATTTTATCCTCCTCAACTTGACAATTTTTTGGTTCTCCCAAGCTTGTGTCAGCTACCTGTGAGTTGCTAACTTTTGACAGAAGTCCTACATGGGAGCTGTAGCCTCCCCCATGATATGCTTCTTAGAACAATATCCCTAATTCTTAGTTAATCTCTTTTCAAGACACCTTAAACATGGAAATATTGTCGAGTGAACTTGTCTCTTTCACACTTGGTAAATGGATTTGAAAGGATGTATATTTGGTGTTAGTTTAACCCTTTTTCGGACCAAGTAGACTACTTACGAAAAATGAATACTCTAGTCTCCATTGGATAGAAGAGTTCTCCTGGGTATTATTTTATACTTTATCAGGCCTAGGGGACTAATTCTACGAAAAAGGACATTCTTGGGAGTTAAGTTGTAATCACATTCCATCATCCTTCTTGCAGTATTGAGTCTATTTCCAGTTCCATCTTTCTCATTATAAGCCTCTTTCCTCAACAATTTGCATCACTAGCCAAGCAGAGCTTTGTTTATATCCTTTTCATATTGACACTCGGTACCCTAAGAGGAAACATCACCCCAAGTTTCCATGCCCCGCATGCACTTCCTTGCATTGAGCATAGGTATTTTCCATTGTTTGGAGCCAGTTTCTTACTTGCGACACTCATTTCCTCTCTTGTATCATAACATTGCTTTGCCTATGCAAAAAACAAAAATAGGGGTGGGAAAAGAATATTATCTCATATTAGCAGCAATCGTGTAACCTTTGAACATAGAACAAAATTTTGAGTCCACTTTCATCCAAAGTTTGGGTTTAGCATGACCTTAGGAAGATGAGCTCGTTACATGGAGTTTACTCCTCTGACTGTTTATTCTTCCAGTCCCTATGGAGAGTTCAATTATTCCTCCTACATCACAAAATTTTATCATCAAGTCTATGCTTCCTGAGTTATCCATATGTCTCATGCTCTTGTTCAAAGGAAGTCTATAAGCTTGCGTCGACCATTTCTTAGAAATATTGAATTTTCATGTTGGCATACCATCAGTGTGTCTTAGAGTCACATGAAGTTGTAGTCCTACCATGCACTTTGGTCCTACTCTCATTATAGGTAGGTAAACTTGAACCCAACAATCGACATCTCCTCATTGGTCGCTGACTGGGGGGTTTTCCTTATTTTCGATGACAAGAAATATATTCACACATTGGGATTCATGTAGTGTCTTAGATGTCATTATCCTTATTGGTGATTTCCTCTCCTTTGTCGGCAATCTTCCTCATTGGCTTCTATTCAGAGGGTCTCTTTCATGCACTACTTGCATCTGGTGCATGTGGGAGACACATAGGGTAGTTGGTTCATGAAAATCCTATTCATTCGAGCTCCTCCTAATCATCAAGCTATTGCTTTGTACCTCATGCTGACTGATGAGAGATGCTTTAATTCTCTCCTTTCAATGAGTCTCCTTCCATCGAATTCATCTCATCTATTCTGGAAAGGAAAGTCCTATGAGTACCTAGAGGCTTGCAGTTATTAGTGGCAGGTTCTCCCACTATCGATAGTTGGGAATACATCAATGCCTCTTGATCAATGGATTCTTCAAGTGTTCAACCTCAACACCCTTATTCACACTTGTAAGAATGTACTTGGTGCCTTGATACCTACTTTCATTATCGGTAGGTTGTCTCACATTTGTTAACAGTATACCTTAATGAACATTAATCAGACGAAGTCTCATTGTGTTTGACCTCAAATCCTCTATTCACATGATGTAGACTTGCACTTTCGACGGATAGTGTAGAAGACCACTAGTTTACATTAGTATCCTCCCTAATCTATTTTTGTTTTTCATTGGACCAGTACCTATATGACTTCAATGATCATGGGAGTTCAGATTGTACTCCATTCTATACATATATATTTAGATTGATTTTGAGAATGGTTTCCACCAGGCCTTGTTTGTGACTATGACAACCTATGGGCTATGTCCTTTTTGTGTTTTATATTCATGACCATGAACAACTATTTGGTATATTTCCACATGGATCAGAAGTGTAATTCATATTGGAAGCCATGTGTACAAAGTCATTATGGATTGTAATATTTTCACGAGTAACTGGAACTTCCAGTTGAGTCTCCATTACTCCACTTCTAGGAATTATAATGTATTTCAGCCATCATAGATACTCCTCCGACCTCACACATTAGGGGGCATCTGTTACAACAAATTGTTCCTCACCCCATGCAAATTGCTTGGATGGCCTTTCCATTTCCCTATGCAGAATTGAAGTCTCATTTTGTACCTTCCAGATCTAAAAAAACACATTTTGCCACATATACATGCCCTATCATTTAGACAACAAGTGTATATGTAGGTTTCTCCACTTCAATCTGCGTACATCAGGTTTGGTTCTCAAAATTGAAAATTATGTCGGGTTTCCATGCCATGTCACGGGATACATGATCTTTGAACTTCCATATATTGGAAATTCTCTAACTCGGCCCTTCAGTTCCATTTGAAGGATATAAATTGAGCCATATCCAAGCCTTGGGAAGAGAATTCAACTTTGAGAGAAAAGACACTTTGGAGAAATTTCACTTCATATTGAGTCTGCATCCCTTTATCCTTGAAAGTTTGAACTCATTGTTCAGCCCCCGAGATCTTCCTTATTTGTGATGGAGAACCTCATTGTCTCCATTATATGGGATTGCCTTTGGTGGAGGATTGAAGTGGTGGAGGCCTAGCTGGAGGGACTTAGTTTCTCAGTTCTGATATGTGTTGGTATAGAAGTTTGTCACATATATACTTCTGCTTATTATTTTAATAGAAATACTCTTTTCTCGACCAAATGATATCTTGAAAATATTTAAATTATTATTTCATGGGCATATTTCTCATGAATGTTAATGGATTATGCTAATATATATTCTAACACTATATATCACCATATGCTTGTGTATCTTGGTTGTTGAGGACAAGTTGCAGGTATAAATCTTTGAGTTGCGTGCTCAAAAGTGGTATTCATCAAACATCCAGACGAGGTAGGCTCTTGGCCTTGTCTTGTTATCATTTCATTTACATAGCATACTTGGGATTAGAGTTGATTTCTGCATGTCATTCCATCTGTTGTTGTTCACCCCATGCCATAGAGAGATTTTCCTCATAACAAAATATAAGGAAAAAAATAGTCCTATCAATGTGACCAATACTAAGGACAAAACCAGTCCTCTCAGCCAATACAATGTCACCAAATATGAGGACAACCTTTTCCTTTTATAACCATACAAATCAATAGATCAAACCCTCAAAAATATTTTGGAAATATCTTCTGCCCATGAATCTGCATTAGACCACCTGTATGGGATGCTGACATCACCTGTCATCCTATAGAGATATGTACCTACCTAGAAAACTAGATACATGATTCACCTTACTGGAAACCCATGGACATATTCTATTTTTTCTCCTGCAAATTGTGTATACCTTATACATGATTTGTCCCTCTGCAATCCGTGTATATACACACTTCATCCTCCCACAAATCATGTATGGTATGAAAAATTTTCTCCACACATGTGACCTTATTCACCTCTCTCTTCGAGGTCAGATTCACCACCTTGTATACTTTCCCTTTGCTGAGATCGTCAATTCTCCTTGACACAAGTGCAGAATCACTTATTGAAACTCCATTATTCACAATGATCTATTATCACAATGTCATCTCTCTTTTATATAGGATTCCAATGAATGAGTTTAGGATCCCTTCTTAAACTTGACAATTCATTAGAATATTTTAATCCTCTTTGTGGGTGTGGCACCCCCACAAAAACCCACAAAGCGCATAAACTTTCCCATGAGGCCCTAGTCTCATTTTTAGGTTGATTTCACTGAAACGAAAGTAAAAAATGGTGCCAACAAAAAATTCCCACTTTCTTGGCACCTTGGTCTCTATTGGGAATAACTCCCTAAGATAAAAAAAAACAAAAACTCCCTCTTAGAGAGGGAGGTATCCCATCCTCTGACATATGGATGCACTATTGTCGCACATAATAGATATAGATCTGGATCTACCACTTCATCTGTATCCCAAAAGTAGTCTAAACTAGTTACTCCCTCTGTCACTGTGGGAAATGGGTCTATGAACTATGTCATGGTCACAAGCCCTATTATCAAGTCTGTCTAACTAATTGCATCCATGGTCATTGGAGCACATCTTGCTATCCATTCTGTCTGACTAGACGCATCCTTGGTTACTAAGGAAAAGTGTGTCTGACTAGTCGTATCCTTGGTCACCGAGGAAAAATATGTCTAACTTGTTGCATCTCGGTCACTGAGGAAAAATATGTCTAACTTGTTGCATCTCGGTCACTGAGGAAAAATATGTCTAACTTGTTGCATCTCGGTCACTGAGGAAAAATATGTCTGATTGGTCACATCCTCAGTCACTGAAGAAAATCCTATTGTGTAATCTACCTCACTAGTTTCTCCTTCTTTGACTGAAGAAAATCCTTCTGAAACAAATGTATCCTCCATGGAGGTCTCACATACCCTAGAAGCGTCCTACCTTTGAAGCTCTTGTCTGGACTCCTCAACCCATGACAGTTGTCTACCAATCTTGGAAGATGCTCTCTCCCACATAAACATGAGGGGTGACTCCCTCTGAATGACCATATATCCCTCTGAGCCAACTGACTCTCCTTGAGATCAGTTTCACTCTAAGACCACATGCTCCTTATAAAACTTGACTCCCTATGATTCTGCACATCCCTTGGGTCCATCTGCTCCCTATACACTATCCTTTACACAGTCTTGGCAGAATTATCCTCCCTCCTTGATACTGAGGGATGAATCCCTCTGAGCTTGTACCATTGGTGGGGTCACCTACCTCACCACTCATGGAGCCACCTACTCCTCCTCATATGTCTCTCTACTCCTTTTGGTCACAACACTCATAATATTGACCCTTAACCTATATAGGTTTCCCTCCGTAACTCCAAGAACCACTTAGATATGAAGCTAGATCGTCTAGGAACAAGCAATACATGTCCATCTCTAAAAAATACATGATATCCCTTCCTCTCAATATTTGATATTGAGAGGACACTCCTCCTGAGTTCTGGCACCCAAAAAACATTTGACTCCCTCAGTATCTCTCCTAAATCCAATCAAAATGATACAATACTAGATCCTCACACTGAATGCTTGGCTCCCACACCAAGATCCACACACTGATCAGATTTAGTCTCCGTGAGAGTGTCAAACAACTTTCTAGAACCTATCATATGGCAATATGCTCCACTATCCACCAACCATATCTTCCTACTGGAGAAAGTACCTAAAAGGGAAGAGAAAATCGAGATATCCCTATGGAACCTGTCTGTAACCTCATCAACCTCTACTATTGATGCATGTTGCCTTCTTCCTCTTCCCCTCTAGTGTGGAAATTGTGAAGCATAGTGCCCAAAATCATGACACTCAAAACATATCATCTTAATAAGATCCCTCTCAATAGAAACCCTTTTCCTTGACAGACATCTTCTTTCCGAAGAATCCTTTCTGCCCTTCCTAGTGCAGGCTGCAAGGGCCTAGTTCTCATCACTGCTACTCTTTACCACACCATCCATATCATCTCTGGATACTAATTGGGTCTCCTCATGGATACACTTTTTCCATAGTCTGTAAAAGTCTAACAATTTGTCTCATGCACAGATCCCCTAAACAAATGGATCCTAGGACCTCAGAAGACCTCTCAATGCTACATTCACCATATCAACATCTCACACTGTCTCACCAATGGATGTGAGATGATCTCAAATCTGATTAATCTTCATAAGATAAATGACAACTATGTCTTCACTGATCATCTGGACAATCTAAAGACGACACTTCAAGTGTAGCATCCTAACAATATTCTTGTTTTGGTAAAGACCCACCAAAGAATCATACATATCATTGGTAGTTTCTTTCTCGAAAAGGTGAGGAATTAAGTGGTCCTTCATGGATTCTAGTAATACCTTCTTGGCATTCACATCCTTCTTCTTGTGAGCTTTCAACTCCTGTGGATCAATAGGAGTTACAACCACATCCTAAAAATACTCCTTGAGTTCATTCTCTTCCAATAGAAGGATAAAGCTTTCCTTCCAAGCCTAGAAGTTGGTTTCCCCTTCCAACCTATCCTCAAGTTTCAATGTATTCACCATCTTGACCTACTTGGAACAAGAAAAATAACAAGAACAAGAACAAGTACAACACTCTTCTAGTGCTGTATCCAAAAAGGTGTCTCAATATGATCCCATTCTCTTCAAATACCAAGCTCTAAAACCATGCCATTTTTCACATGCAACTCTATGTGACAAATTTTAGATCTGAAAATTGCTTCCTAGTGATATAACTATCACTGAAAAAATTTACACTGAAATTATTGAATGAAAACATATGCAGCAGAAACAACAAGATCAGAGATGGATCATCAAGAGACACAATAATTATGTTCTGTAAATTTATTCAATCCTTCAAATATGAGGACAAAACTAGTCCTCTCAATGTGACCAAGACTAAGGACAAAACCAGTCCTCTCAGCTAATACAATGTCATGACCAAATATGAGGACAACCTTGTCCTTCAATAACCATACAAATAAAAATACCAAACCTCAACAATATTATGGAAATCTCTTCTTCTCACGAATCTATTTTAGACCACCTGTACAGACTGCTGACATCATCTGTCAACTTGTATGGATCCGTACCTACCCAAAAAACTAGATACAAAATTCACCTTACTGGAAACCCATGGACATACATTATTTTCTCTCCAAATCACGTATACCCTATATGTGATTTGTCCTTCTGTAATATGCATATATATGCTCTTTTTCCTCCTACAAATCATGTATGGTACGAAAAAATCACTCCACACATGCAACCTTATTTGCCTCTATCTTTAGGGCTAGATTCATCACCTTGTAGACTTTCCCTTTGCTGATATCACCGATCCTCCTTGACACAAGTGAAAACTCACTTTTTCCAACTTCATTCTTCACAATGATCTAATTTTACAATGGCATCTCTCCTTTATATAAGAGTCCAATGAGTGAGTCTAGGAGCCCTTCCTAAACTCAACAATTAATTAGAATATTTTACTCCTCTTTGTTGGCGTGGCATCCCCACACAAATGCACAAATCCCATCAACTTTCCCATGAGGCCCTAGCCTCATTTCTAGGCCAATTTCACTGAAATGAAAGTAAAAAATGGTGCCAATGAAAATTCCCACATGCATAGCACCTTGGCCTCTAGTGGGAATACCTCCCAAAGCTACAAAAAATCAACAAGTTATTTGTTCAAAGTTTCCATTAAAATAGAATGTGGTTAAATACGTGTTCACACTTATTATTTCCAATTTAATTATTCAAAAAACGAACTAATTAAATAAAATAATTACTTTATATGTACTTTCTTAAGGTTTAATTAACCAAAGTTAGTAATCATCCCCATAATGGTATTTTGTTTCTAAGAAAAGCCTCATGGAGAAACCCGTGGGCACTTCACTACTTTTCATAGATGGTATCTACTATAAACTTATCAACACTAATTGAAATGCCTAACCAAATAGGGACATCGAGTGATATGTGAAACACATGGATCTAGTGTTGGGGGTCGACCCCAAGACATCCCGCATGAATCTTAAAGCACTCAACCACTCAAGCTAACCTACTGGGATAAATTGTCACCATACATACATACATACATACATACATACATACATACATACATACATATTCTTTATTATCTTTCTTAGTCCTTTACTTTTAGGTTGGAAATATATGGATTGATTTGACATGATTCATATTAATTTGCACATAACATGGAAGATTTTATTAATCCATTACCCTAATTTTTAATTGGAAAATCTATCAAACACTTTATTTGTACCAATCACATTCTTGTTCATTTTATTTGGCCTCATATCAATGTTAAATATTCAACAACTCTTTATTTTCTATCAAAAATCCTGAATCTACTACCCAAGACTCAATAGTATTATATAAAGAAAGAATCAAAGCATCTTGTAACACATCACATGTTACATTTTCTTCTTGATTTTTCTCTTTTTGTCCATCTCTTCGTTTCTTTTGAGACCTACATTCTTTCTTCAGATGTCCTTTCTTCCCACAATTCCAACACTCTATCTTTCCTATTTTGGATTTGGATCTGGCCTTCCTAGAATTCCCACGGTTCCCTGAGTCTTTTCCTCTATCCTTTTTTCTTCCCCTGTTATCCACAATCAATGCATTACTTGATGTCTCACCTGTTCTTTTCCATCGCATTTCCTCACTAAGGATAACACCAACAACATCATCAAATTTCAGAGTGTTTGAATGAGATATAGAGTTACTTACATCCATGACCAATCCATTCTAACTTTCTGGCAATGAGAACAAGATTAGAAGAACCCTAACCTCATCATCAAAGGTCACTTTTACAGAACTTAGATGATTAGTAACCGTATTAAATTCATTTAAATGATCTACAACATACCCACCTTTTGAAATCTTCATATTAAATAATCGCTTTATTAGAAATACCTTGTTGGAGGTCGAGGGTTTTTCATATATCCTAGCTAGTTCCTTCATCAGATCCTCCATTGTTTTTTCTTTCAAAATATTGAAAGCCACCAACACTACCAGGCACAACCATATCATTCCTAGTGCCTTTCTTTCAAGAACCTCCCATTCTTTGTCCTTCATGGTCATCGACTTCTTTTCTATTCCACCTAATGGTAGGAATAGATCCTTCTGATATAAATAATCTTCCATTTTATTCTTCCATAGTGTTGACGGGCAAAATTGACTGTCCGTCAACTGGGAGAGTGGAACCGGTCTGAGGTTGTCTAATAACCCAAGCCGTTTGGAATGGACCACCCTGACGATTTTAACGGCTCCGTTGGCCGCCCTAAGGTCTCGTATGGAAACCAAAGAAAAATGACTTGAGCTAAGAAATCTAAAAGGAAACTAGAAACTAATAAAACAAACTTAAACTAACTACACTAATCTAACTATAAATTACTAACTACTTATATATACAAAATACTAATTATGAGTATAATAACTCAAATCGACTACCTAATTATCAGCTATGATATTCCTTATTCACAAATATACAATATAGACAAAATACAGATTTAGTTAAAACCTGAAAAACTCATGGGTTCGCTGCCCTGAGACAGCCAAGGGTCTCTTTTTTGATTTTTTATGTTTTATGAAAAAGAAAGAAAGATAACTGAAATTAGACAATATATTACTGAAATAAAACAATGTAAACTAAATCTAACTAAACTATCATTTATATTATACTAATTAATCAAAGCAATAAACATCTAACTAATTGACCTGGAAACGCTCCAAGTCTATCTTGTGCAAGATGACTTCTTAAGCTGGTTGGAGGAAGAAATTCACACCATTTAGTCCTTAAGCCTCTCGAAAACGATCAGATATGCTGCTTCTTGAAGTATGTTACAAGACAAACAAGACATAAAAGAAATCATAACAGCTTTATAATGATAAATCTCCTGCAAAAGGGAAACCTATAATGAAGAAAACTTATATAACAATTCAGCCTATGAAGAAGACAAAGCTATCATTCATAACATGAATCAACAACTGTTATGTTCTTTATCTCTTTGAAAGCAACAAGATATGTATAACAGTAAGAAATTATATCACTTGAATTTGATTTAGATAGCAAAGTAATACTAAACCAGAAACAAAATGATATACAAAACTTGGAACAAAGTGTCGATATATTGAAAAACAAAAGCTATAGCAACGCATCAATTCTGCTCCAGTTTGAATTAGCATTACATATCCTTGTTCTCCCAAAACTGAGGATGTCTGATTATTACAAAATCATAAGTTTAAATAGGTTTCTCACAAGGTAAAACATCCTTGTGAATAATAGTAAACAGTTTACACAATCTGGGAATAATCCCTAAAATCCCTTAAACTAAGAAACTAAAAATGCAGATGAAATCCTTAAGATATCCTCCAACTGCTCCTCATATCTAGTACCAATTCGAATTAACCTGTAATAGACACAAAAAATCAAGTTAGAAGAATATTTCATTAAGAAAACAATAAAATTTTGACTCCACAGACTTAGCTACAGAATCATCTGATTCTGTAGCTAGTCAAAAATAGCTA
>JZKD02S0067975.1:275334-291025 GCA_000966675.3 Picea glauca | reverse complement strand
GTTTTATATGTACCTGGTTTAGAAAAGAATCTTGTATCGATATCATGCCTAGAAGACAAAGGAAATAGAATAGCCTTCGTGGATGGAAAGGTGTTATCTTGGCATAAAGACTCCAACATAGAGAATGCTAGGGTTATTGGAAGTCGTGAAGGAAATCTGTATAGACTACTGGAACAGAATGAAGAAGCTCTCATACATGACAAATTCAACCCTAATGAGCTTTGGCATAGAAGGTATGCTCACATCAACTATCAAGAATTACCTTTTCTCAGAAAGATGGTTGAAGGAATACTAGAATTGAAATCTACACATGAAGGAATTTGCAAGGGATGTGCCCTTGGGAAGAATATCAAGAAACCATTCCCAAGCAACAACAACAGATCTAAGGAGATTCTAGATCTGATACACTCAGATGTTTGCAGTCTAATGCCAGTAAAATATCTAGGAGGATCTTCTTACTACGTAATATTCATAGATGACTATTCAAGAAAGACTTGGTCATATCTACTCAAGACAAAAGACGAAGTATTCAACAAGTTTCAAGAGTTCAAAGCAGAAATAGAAAATCTTATGAATAAGAAGATCAAGACACTAAGAACTGATAATGGTGGAGAATACACATCAAAGGAATTCGTTTCATTCTGCAAATCGACAGGGATTAGGAGGGAGATGACAGCTCCTCATAATCCTCAAAAAAATGGTGTAGTAGAAAGAAAGAACAGATCCATTGAAGAAACCGTAAAAGCCTTAATAAATGATCAAGGTCTATCCATGTTCTTATGGGGAGAAGCAACAATGACAACAATATATGTGCAGAACATAAGTCCTCATCGTATATTGAAAGACATGACACCAGAATAAGATTTCTTAGGTAAGAAACCTAATGTAGAAAATCTAAGAATATTTGGATGTCCTGTTTACTCTCACATACCCAAGGACAAGAAAAATAAACTATAACCTTCAGGAAAGAAAGGGATATTCATGGGATACAGTGATTCATCCAAATCTTATAGAATATATATTCCAGAACAACACAAGATCGAAGTCAATAGAGACATAACATTCAATGAGAAGATGACCTTCAAGAAATCCATAGAAGAAACTATAGAAGAAGAAAAGATTGAAGAACTTAACAAAGAAAGCACAGAAAACGAAAATGACAAAAAGGAACTACCTGATCATCCTATGGAGCCATGTGAAAATATTAACTCAGATATCGTATCTAAGACCAAGAAAAAACTATCTTGGCTTGAAGATACCTTACAAGATGCATAAAGACTCAAGGTTCCAGAAGGAAAATTCAGAAAGAGTAAAAGACCTAAAGGATTCTCAAGTTATGCAACATACATGATGAAGATTCTAGATGAAGAACCTACCACATTTGAAGAAGTAGTTCAAAAGGAACAATGGAAAGAATCTATGATGAAATAGCATCAATCCATTATAAAAAATGAGGTATGGGAAATTGTACCTAGACCTAAAGAAAAATTGGTGGTAACTTCAAAATGGGTACACAAGATCAAACATGCAGCAGACGGAAGCATGGAAAAATACAAGGTAAGATTCATAGCCAGAGGGTTATCCCAGAAGGAGGGAAAAGATTATGATGAAACCTTTGATCCGGTGGCTATATATACTTCCATCATAACTATCATATCTATTGTCACTTCCATGGGATGGAACTTACATTAGATGCATGTAAAGACGACCTTCCTGAATGGAGCAATTGAAGAAGAAGTATATATTGAACAACCTCAAGGGTTTGTGGTGCATTCTAGAGACACTCATGTTTGCATATTAAAGAAAGATCTATATGGATTCAAGCAAGCTCCAAGAGCTTGGTATGCCAGAATGGACAACTATCTAACAAGACTTGGTTTCTCCAAGAGTCATGTAGATCCAAACCTTTATTACAAAGTCATGGACAATGCACTTGTGATTCTACTACTATATGTTGACGATCTATTCATAACAGGTGAAGAGTCTCTTATTATCCAGTGCAAGAAGGAATTAGCTTCTGAATTTGATATGAAATATCTAGGTCTCATGCATTATTACTTGGGACTAGAAGTATGGCAGAAGCGTGGTGAAGTATTCCTTGGACAAGGACAATACGCAACAAAGATCCTTTAGAAATTTGGAATGATGGATTGTAAGTCCATGGACACTCCTATGAATGTAGATATAAGAAAATTTAAAGTTCTAGATTCTGATCGAGTAGATCCATCTCTATATCAACAACTAATTGGGTCATTGATGTATTTGGTAAATACTCGACCAAACATCTTCTTTGTCGTGAATGCACTAAGCCAGTTCTAGGTGGATCCAAGACATGAACATTGGATAACTTCAAAGAATGTATTAAGATATATTTGTGGAACAATAAACTATGTCTTGAGATATACCACATCCAGTGATATATAGCTTCATGGATTCACAGACTCAGATTGGGCAGGAAGTGCAGAAGACAGAAAGAGCACTTCGGGTATGTGTTTCAGCTTGGGTTCCGCTATGATATCTTGGGGCAGCAGGAAACATAAGTCTTTCACACTCATCACAACAGAAGCAGAGTATATCGCAACATTTGAAGCATGCACTGAAGCAATATGGTTAAGGAAGTTAATCTCCAATTTATTTGATCAGATTCCAGAATTGATCATAATACATTGTGATAATCAGAGTTGTATAAGATTATCAGAACATCCCATATTTCATGAAAGTTTGAAACACATTGAGATAAAATACTACTTTATTCGAGATAAAGTCCAGGAAGGAGAGGTAAAGCTCGAGTATATCCCCACTGACAAGAAGACAACAGACATTCTAACAAAACCTCTATCCAGAATAAAGTTTACATATTTTTGAGAGAAGATGGGGATTGTGGAAATAACTCCCTTAGCTGAAAGGGAAAACTCTCCATCTTAGGAGGGAGAACTAAAATTATTATTTAAAATATTGTTGAAAAATATTATTGAAACATTTATCTTTGTGATTTAAAAATAGTCCAGATTGGACAGATTCTTTCTTGTTCGGAAAGTGGATTGAGATTTCTGATGGATAGTGATTTCCCATTGTGGTTAACATGGGAAATGGTCTATATTTTTGATGTATCATAGACAACGACTTCCCATTGTGGTTAACATGGGGAGTGGTCTAGGGTAGTCTCTCTTCTTGAGGGTTACTCAAGAAGACTAGCCCGTCTCACCGGACAACTATTTCTCATTGTGGTTAACATGAGGAATGGTTTTTTTTGGAGGTTGATACATGACAGTCTTTTCCTCTTGTGGTTAATAGAGGAAATGGTCTAGACAATCATTCCTTAGGGTTTATACATTCTCTCCAGGGTGCACTTTGATTAGTGTAGGAAGAATGACCTAGGGTGGGGAATGGTCTAGGCTCAACAATCAAGGACAAACATTCCTTAGGGTTTATACATTCTCTCCAGGGTGCACTTTGATTAGTGTAGGAAGAATGGCCCAGGGTGAGGAATGGTCCATGGCTTAGAAATTAGAAACAATCATTCTTCCTTGTTTGAGAAGAATAGGGAAGATAGCCCATTGTTGATGTTCTATATTGAGGGCATATATTCTTTCAGATCTCACATATGTGAGTGAAAGATTGGCCTAGATGGTTCGGTTTATTTTAACAATAATTTCTCTGCAGGTTGTCATAAGATGATTGTTATGGAGACTGCCTATGTCCAAACAATATATATATACTACTATGGTGGATATGTTCCATTGTTTGTGACTATGTGTCACAGTTTGAGTAGTTGTGTACTACCGTGGATAGACACAGTTGTGTTCTATCAATTGATATTGTACCAGTTGTCATAGGCGATTATCTAGTTGGATAATAATGATGGTGCTCGTGATACTACCGGTTGAATGGTCTATTTTTTCTCAAGACCATACCTCCCTAGCTATGAGGGAGTGTTAATATTATGGTAGCTTCGGGAGGTATGCACCTCTATTGTGACCTATGACAAGATTAGAATATTCCGGAGGGAAGAAAAGAAGTAAAGGAAACCCTA
The DNA here is from genome assembly GCA_000966675.3 of Picea glauca. NCBI lineage: Eukaryota > Viridiplantae > Streptophyta > Pinopsida > Pinales > Pinaceae > Picea > Picea glauca. The sequence continues at coordinate 286,992 of JZKD02S0067975.1, read as the reverse complement.
GACGAGATGTCGACTGTAGAAATATAATTAATATGAATTAATTAGTACCCAGAAGGAGAAATCGGCCCCAGTAAGTCTGCCAGAACCACTATAAATACAGGGTGCCAATTCTCATTATTCACATTCTCATAACTGCAGAGAGCCAGTTGTGCACACTGCAATTGTCAGTTTTGTGCACAAGTTTCTGGAGAAGGTGTTGCACTAGTTTCTGGGTGGGACTATCTGATCAGATTTGGTTTCTATTCTTGCTTGGTGCATTAGCCTTGCTTGGATATTGATTTCTACCATCATTCTTATCTGTTAAGGTCAAGGTGCTCGGAGGGTGGCTTCGGCCTATGGTTGGGTGACAAGGGTATTGTCAATGGTAAAACGAGCACAATATTTCATATTCTAACATCAAGGTCACAGGGGAAATATCCCATAACACATATGAATAGAGTGGCCTTGTTGTCTAATGTGCACAAGTGATAGCAAGTTCCTTTGAAACTCAAGAATATATGGTACATTGTGTAGAAGAAAATATTGGAGTCTAGGAAACTTAAGCCTGATGGTGCCTATTCTCGATTGTTTGAGACTTATTCTATCTACAAAATACACTATGCTATCTACATTGCCATCAAAGTCTTCAAACAAGTCTCTTCGAAATGTCATGTAGGAGGTTGCACTTGTGTCACGAATCCATGCATCTCCCCAAGAATCAAATAAAGTGTTAAACAATTCTTCATTTACTCCTATATTGCGATGAGAAACAAAATAGTGAGCAGGTTCTTTACCTTCCTCTAGTTTTGATGTTTTACCTCTATCTTATTTATGATTATATCTATCTTCTTTGATCTTGTCCCATGGAAATCTATAGTTAGTAGTTTCATGTAACTCATTCTTTCTGCAATGGGTACAATGAAGATCGGATATTTGATGGAGATTATGCCAAAACCCCTGCCTCTAAGCTTCTTCTTTCTGTGTCTTCTCTTATTTCCTCTATGTTATCCAAAAACTAGAGTACTGGAAGCCCCACAAGCACATGCACTTTCTGATACATGAGAATGCAATGTATTTTGTATTCACACACATGTATCAAGGTAATGATATTGCACTAAGAGTACAATATTGTTGCACCAAGAATACAATTAGGCTACACCAATAAAAATAAACAATGGAACCAAGAGAGTTCTCAACTGGTGAAGGCAAGCACTGAACCTTGAGGAATGAGTAATGTGTCAAAAAAAATGGCTATGATGACTAGAGAAATATTACATTTAGAATTTGGTCATGAGAAATATACTTGACATTATCCATAATCATGTTTCTCACACAACTCTTGGAGGTTCTACTGGAAATGTACAATGGTTTCAAGCCTTTTTCTTGGTTCATATAATGGATTCTAGTGTATGGATGTAGGAAACCTCTAGGTCGTAGAAGTAGGAATGAAGGAATATCACATGGAATATACCAAAGGAAAATTTACAGTGTTTGACAAGAAGCAGATTGCACCCATTGGGGTACATATATCACACCCACTGGAAATGAAGACATGTCGCAAGGTATCTTACCAAGGGAGTTCAATACGAAGGGAGGTTGCAACCTTTGGAATGCAGATTGATTGCACTTGTTAGAATGAAGTAAATCATAGTAATTGGATTGAAATAAATTCCACCAGTATAGTGAGCCTAATCTCCATTTTATACGATGTGATTTGATGCCTCATAAAGTCGAGTAGTTTCTCATAACCAACGCAGTCTCCTTTATAAAATATTAAAATATCCACTATGTAAAAATATGAACAACATTAAGGCACATTTCATTGTCCCATCTATTGTTCGACATATTTTTATGAGTGTTCCACTTTTTGGAAAAATTGAAGAGTCATGTGAGAGCAAAATTGATTGGCAATGGGCTAGTGTTTCATGAGCATTGAAATTTTGGGAGATTGCAAGCCACAATGAAATGGTGTGAGTTTGATATCTGTATGAGTATGAGGTGAGGTACTAAGGAGTTAAGGGTTATGTAACTCAGGTCGAAGGAGGTGTGTGTATAGTACTCTAACCAATAGATGGTTCTAGGTTTTGTAAAGAATTAACACAATTTAGGGTTCACATTGAACAATGGAAGGTGTAGGGTTTAGATAGGGAGTGAGGTGAAAATGGGATAAACTAAAAATCGAGAAATGAAAATAATTATCCATAGAGACAGTGCACAAGGAAGACTAGAAAACTAAGAGACAAAGATGAGGCAAACTGAGAGATGTTTCTTCTAAGGAAATGAAACTCCTAGGGAATATAATCATGGAGTTAGACTAGGCTTTGATACCACTATTAGGCTAGGTATTGTAATAAAATATAAATCCACATTGATGATTATTGCATTAGCTCTAGATTCAATAAATACACAAAATGTGACTCTTGGTCTTCTCCAATGCATGAGTCTTCCTATCACCTATGAATCTTCATATGTACATTACCATTACAATAATAAAATACCAAGGATTACATGTCCAACACTAATTAATTGCAATAACTAAATTTTAATAGGAATTGATCTCTGGCTTCATGGATGGTCGTCATTTCAGAGTTGTTCGGGTTCTTCATTTATGCAAAAAGAATGATCTCTCACACCATAACATAACCATAAAGTAATTCAATTTAATATGAAAAAGAAGAAAATCAAACATATCAATAAATCAAAATGAACTCATAAATTCTACCTTGGAAACCTAAATGGGAAAACCAACTTCAAATGGGGGACTCAATCTATTATTTCGACAATCTCTAGTTACAATTATTTATTGTCTCATATTCCATGCTCCTCTCCTTGGCAAAAAATACCCTTTGGGAGTGAAAAAATGTGAGGAAATAGGGAGATATGAGGTAATAGGAAGGCCAACATGCTAAAATTTTGTTTTCCATTCCTCAGCCTATTCTCCCCTATATATTTTTTTCTTTCTATTTAATTCTCATTTTTCTTTCACATTCATTTTCTCATACTCAAATTAACATTTATTTGTATTTTACATAGTTTAAATATCCTTTATAAATTTATGAATTGGTTTCTATCCATTTTGGATCACACCTCCCCATTGAGAATCTTTTTGGTCTCCAAAATCTCAAGGAAACCAAACTGGTTCAGTGTATTTATGTCTGCTTCTATGGAAAGTGGTTGATCTGGATTATTTTCGGCACAAAATGAGAGCGGAGATATAATAAAGAAATTCATAGAGATATCACGGATATAAAATAATATAATAGAAATGTATCAGAGATGCAACCATAAATACAGAGATACAATAATACACGATTTCTATTAATGAAATAAATGTACAAAGACTGTAAAAATACAGAGTGAAAGATTCACTAGAATGGTGGTGACTTATCTCTGAGAAGAGATGTGATGGCTACTCGCATTCGCAAGAAGATGATTACAATGAGGATATAAAGGATTTTTTACAATAAAAAATAATTTCAAAAACCCTAGACATCCAAAAACCTAACCCTAGGAGATGAAGCGCCAAAAGTCATGTGGGACCCGTTTGGGTAAGTTAGTACATCAACTTCCCGGGGTCGTAAATTTTACATACGATCTTCGTTTTAGGTGCATGATAGCTCGTTGGAAAGGTATTGTCGAAGAGGTTCATTTAGGGGGATCAATCATAGAATTTGGCTATCATTGAGAACCTTGATCCCGAAAAATCTTCATTTAGGCCCTCAAAATGGCCCCATAAGTTAAAAACTGCTAAAAATAGTAAATTACCAAAATGTCAGAAAACTGTTTTGAGTCAGTTGGAAAAGGTGGGTGGCCATCGATATACACCTAGATCAATCCTCCCTCCTTAGGAAGAAATGGTCTCCATTGCGTTGAGTACCCGGGGGAGAGGGAAAATCATTTGCTGAATCTGGGCCTTGATGAGCTACTTGCCTTGTTAGAGAAGTTGCGTTGCTTAGCTTGTTGAAGGTTGTCACAAACATGTGGCTAGAAGGGTTGGAAATTTTTAACCAGTCTGGATACATGAGATTCTTGTGTGCAGAAGGAATATTTACACTTTGCTACAATATTGTCGACCTGCTTCTGTTGGATAGAATTTGCTTGGGCCGAGGTTGTAGTGGTTGCAGTATCCTTCTGTTCACCTTTTGAAAAGATTGTGAAGAAGATTAATTTTGTAATATGAGATACTGCCTTGCGGCATTGTTTAGGTGGAATAGTAGTCGGAACTACCTCTGGTATTCTATAGAGATGAACCCCCAGAGAAACAATGACATTGCGGCATCGACACTCATAAAAGACATGGCTCTTCCACATATATGGTTGGCCCAAGAGAACATCATAGACATCCAATGGGGAAACATCACATAATACCTCGTCCTTAAAGGTTTGGATGTTGTATAACAATAGACACTGTTGGATGACACAGAGATCTCATCCCTGGCGAAGCCACCCAATGTTGTATGGTTGTGGGTGTGGTGTTGTCAACAATCCCAACTGTTTGACGACCTCTGCTTAGATGAGGTTCTTCTGCCTTCCGCTATCAATAATAAAATGCATCAGGGTCCCCTTCACCCACATATTTGAATGAAAAAGTCGATCCTGTCTTTAGGATCTGTTGGTTCTTCTGGTTGAATTGTTGCGGTTGCAACAATAGCAGTGGGGTCTATGTCATTGATCTATGTTTTACCAGTATTTTCAGAATCAGATTCAGAATCAGGGTTCAAATCCTTGTCTTTGATCTCGTCCACTAATGAATTTTTTGAGTGACATTCATCGGTGTTGTGCCAGGGGATTTTGTGGAAATCGCACCAATTTTTGGCGTCCTTCTTTGTCTTCCCATGACCCTTTGTTTCCTGTGGCTTGGAATGGTTTTTGGTTGACTTCTTGTTAGGAATGTCTTTGTCATACTTTGGTTGTGGTGGATTTGTAGAAACGAACTCCCATTTGTTCTGGTGCTTAAATTTCTACTCAATTTTAACAGTTTATCAATAAGCAACACTGAGTGATGAGATGTCTAGAAAATCCATTTTAGTTTGGATGTATCTGTGTAGAGCCCCATGGTATTTCAGAACCAAATGTTGTTTGGAGTCTTTGATACCCATCTTGGTGAGCAAGGTATGGAAGGTATTGTTGAACTCCAGAACTTCTTGGCCCCTCTCTTTCTGCAATGTGGTCCATCTCATGTATAGGTCCTCATAATTTCCAACAGGGTAATACTGTTTGTTTACTGCATCCACTAAAAAATCCCAAGTGGGCTCGACCCCATATATTCTAGAATCCTCTATGGAACTTTTCCCCCAATAAGTTTCCCACCAATGTTTGACATGGGGGAGATATTTAAGGAGTGTGAAGGTGATCTTTTCCCTATCGCAAAATTATGAATAGAGAAATAAACTTCTAACAAATTTAACTATTTGTCTAGGGCATCCACATCTATCTGACCTTCAAATACAGGAATATAAAAATTATCATGTACATTGAAAGGAGAGGTTCTTCCAAAATGTTTGTTTGATGAATATGTGCATGTTGCTATCAACAAGCGTTGAAATATGTGGGAAACATTCTCCATCATTTCATCCCTCTGTCACGTGAGAGATTTCTCAAGCAACAGATTAATAGAATCATTTGCTCCATTGTTTTTATTTTATTCTACCATGGAGGGTTTCTTGGGCATGCGAGAGAAATTTTATTCAAGAGGGACAAGCTCGAGACCCAACTTTCTATACTCGGACCTTGTCCGGGACATGCACTGGAAAAGGATCAAGAGTAGCATGCTCTGATACCACTGATCCAGATTATTTTCAGCACGAAATGAGAGCAGAGATATAATAAAGAAATGCACAGAGATATTATGGATATCCAAAAATATAACACAAATGTATCAGAGATGAAACCATAAACATAGAGATACAGTAATACATGATTTCTATTAATGAAATAAATGTACAAAGACTGTAAAAACACAAAGTGAAAGACTCGCTAGAATGGTGGCAGCTTATCTCTAAGAAGATATGTGATGGCTACTCGCATTCACAAGAAAATGATTACATTGAACAGGAATGTCAAAAACCCTATATATCCAAAAACCTAACCCTAGGAGATGAAGCGCCAAAAGTCATGCGGGCCCTGTTTGGGTAAGTTAGTACATCAACTTCCCAGGGTCGTAACTTTTGCATACGATCTCCATTTTAGGCGCACGGTATCTCTTTGGAAAGGTATCATCGAGGAGATTTATTTAGAGGTCTCAATCAGAGACTTTTATTTTCATTGGGAACCTCGATCCCGAAAAACCTTCATTTAGGCCCTCAAAATGGACCCGAAAGTTAAAAACTTCTAAAAATAGTAAATTACTAGAACTTCCAGAAAACTATTTTGAGCCAGTTGGAAAAGGAGGGTGGCCACCGATATCCACCTGGATCAGTATTCCCTTCTTAGGAAGAAATGGTCTCCATTGCGTTGAGTGCGTGGGGGAGAGGGAAAATCGCTTGCTGAATCTACGCCTTTATGAGTTGCTTGCCTTGGTGGAGAAGTTGTGTTGCTTAGCTTGTTGAAGGTTCTCAGGAACATGTGGTTGGAAGGGTTGGACCTTTTTAACCAGTCTAGATACATGATATCCCTGTGTGCATAAGGAATCTTTACACTTTGCTACAATCTTGTTGACCTGCTTATGTTGGATAAAAGGTGCTTGGGCCGAGGATGTAGTGGTTGTAGTATCCTTATGTTCACCTTTTGCACAGATTATGAAGAAGATGCATTTTGTAGTATGAGATACTAACTTGTGGCATTGTTTAGGTGGAACAGTAGTCAAAACTACCTCTAGTATTTTATAGAGATGACCCCCCAAAGAAACAATTGTTGGATCATGTTTTCATTGATGCCAATGGTTTGATTGATTGATGTCAAGTGATTGATTGATGCCAAATGATTGATTGATTGATGATTGATGTAATGCAATATTTATTGTCATTGATGAGAATGAATAGATGAAGATGGATCAATGAGTTTTCATTGATATGATGAATATGGATCAATGAGTTATCATTGATACATGATGAATATGGATCGATGTGGTTTCATTGGTATATGATGAAATGTTGGAAAAATGTATAGATGGCTCATTATTGTCTTATCATGATTGATAAGGTGCACAAATGGGTGAACTCCAAAGTGGTCCCCTTATGGTGAAATCCTTCATGGGAAGAAACTTTGCAGATTAAGTTATCCTAGAAGAATGGTTGGAGGACCCATGATTATATGTGGAATAATGAGATGAATATCAAGGAAATTGTTGATGAAACTATCCTAGATGGATAGTGCTTGTCATGCCATTTCAAGTGGTATGTGGAATGTCACATAACTGCTCATGGTTTGAGAGTTATGGCCTTACAAAGATGAAGGACCCCCACATGAAGGCTTGAAGCCCCCAAGGTCAAAAAAGTAAAAGTGACCTAAAAGAAGAAATCATTATTTAAATGATAAAGTAAAGTGACAAAGTCAAGGTGGATTATTTAAATAATAAAGTTAAGTGACCTAGAAATAGATTAAGTGACCTAGAAATGGGTTAAGTGACCTAAAAGAAGAAATCATTATTTAAATGATAAATTAAAGTGACAAAGTCAAGGTGGATTATTTAAATAATAAAGAGAATTGACAAAATAAAAAAATGATAAAGTAAGGTGACAAAATCAAGAAGGAATATTTAAATGATAAAATATTGGAGAAATTTCTATTTATGGAAAGTGGTTAACCCTAAAATAAGGAAAACAGGTTAAGTGACCTAGAAATGGGTTAAGTGACCTAGAGGATGATAGTATAAATAAGATAGCAATGGTCTCTTGTAGATCATCCTTTTTGTGGATCAATGGAGAGCTTCTTGTGAGAATATCTTTTGGAGTATTGGTGGAGAGCTTCTTGAGCATTTTTGGTGTGGAAAACTTGAGCATATTGAAGATATATAGGTGAATGAGGTAACCAAAGGATATCTAAGATGAATTTTAGAGGGAAGGTGAAGAAAAGAGGGCCAAAATTCAAGGGAGGATAAATTTGTTTCATGATGCTTTCTAAGGTATGTTATTTACAGTTCATCTCACCATTTTTGTAATAATTTTTTTTCTATAATGATTCATACCGTGATATTGATATTCGATTGAAAAAAATATCCAAGTATATGTGGTAAAAAAATCATCTTGTGGGTCATTGTGTTTTTGGAGATACACTCCATGGAAAATAGGGTTTGTGGCTAGCCCTGAAACTAGTCTAAAACAAGTGTTTCGGGTAAAAACATCATAAATTCTTCATAACATATCCACATTCAGTGAGACCAATTTTTGGTTATATTATAGTCTCCAGTATGTTTTGTAACATTTTCATATCTATTCAAAAAATATTCTGTGTGGGGCACGCTTTACAAGGTTGCTCTCTAGAATAAGCCAGAATTCAACAAGGTATGCCATCTTTTCTATAACTCATTTTATGAGAGGTTCCAGGTAGTGACACCTGGAGAAATTGTATAAAACACACTGAAGAACATTTTGTATCAGTTTCATATCTTTATTCATTACAGGTACAAAGTTATGATTATTTCAATTTAGGGTTTTTGACTAATCCAAAACTAGTCATGGTTGAGATAAGCAGTTGATGATTTGGCACATACATGAAGTGTATAGTTGATGATTTTGGTACATATTGATGAGTCATTGTTGATTATTATTTGACACATGATTGGTATATACTTGGTACATGGTTGGATGCACTTGTTTATGGTATAGGTTGACTACATGTTGTTTGGCACAGGTTGATACATGGTTGATGCACTTGTTTATGGTACAGTTTGATATATGTTGAGGATTGTTGCCTCATATCAGTTGGTGCTGAGAATGTAAGATGAGTCTTAAATATATATATGGTGCTCTTGTAGAGTTGTACTCTATTCAGTTGTTTCTGAAAAACGCCTGTATTGAAGTCCATAATAAAAAGAAAAATTGCACATACATCCTGTGTTCCTTGTGGCGATGATTTGTTGATGATATATTGCTGATATATGTTGCTAATATGTCTTCACATCTGACTGATTATTAATGAAAACAATGAGTAATGAGTAAAGGGTGAATGCTAACTAATGATTTTTGTGTAAGAGGAAAGTTTTGGGAAAAATATCCCCACCCATTCACCCCCCCCCCCCTCTAAGTATGGTAGGTGTGTCCAACAATTGTTATCAGAGTGGGCCTTCACTACAAGCCTTAAAAATCTTGAAGGATATCCATAGACACACAAATGTATGATGAAATACAAATCCTTGATGAGGAAAACTATTTTACTTGGAGAATAGATATGAGAATACATTTGAAGACAATGGGAGCAACGATTTGGAAGGCAACCATTGGTGGATCGGTTCCCTTGAAGAACAAGTCAAAGTTTGCAGCTCAAAGGGAAGGAAAGAAGAATGATGCATTGGCTCTCAAGACCATTCTTAGTGGAATATCAAGCCCTATCAAATAAAGCATGGAACAATGCACCTCCACCAAGGATCTATGGCCAAAGCTAGAGGAGACATATCAAAGCAAGAAGGAGAAGAAAGACAATGAAGACAACTCCATCAAGACATGGGAAGGTAAAGAATCTCCAAAAACTCTTGGTTGCATTATTTCTAAAATTTATGATGTTGGAATAAAGGAAGGTCTTGAAGACATTTCAAATGAAGGTAAAGAATCTAAACAAACCCTTGATTGCAATAATTCAAAATGTGATGATGTTGAATTTTTCTATACAAGTGAAGAAGAAAATCTACAAGTAGTTTGGATAAAATCAATTGATTGTTATCCCATGGAAGAAGTGGAGGAAAAACTATTGGATCTTAAAGAGAAATTTGAAAGATGTCTATATGAATATAGAAATGACCACTATTATATAGAAAATAGCTATCTTTCAGATAACACTAAAAAGTTTCTCAAGAAGAGTCAAAGGCACATCTTGAAGTTAAAATAAATGCTTAAATAACTAGAAAAAAGTAGTAAGACTCAATTAGAAGAAACGGAAGAAGAGATCACAAGACTAAAGAATGAAAAAGAAGATATGAAGGTAGATGATGAGATTAACAAAAGTTTTTAAACTATTTTTCATCTCAAGACCCAAATTGAAGAATCCAAAAGGGTAGAAGAACTTTTGAAGAATAAAATTAATGAAAAGGAAGAGTCATGTAATAAGTTAGAAGTTGAAGTTGTTGACCTTAGAAATAATGTAGAGAAGTCAAACAAATTATTGAATAGCTCACAAATATTGGATGAGATCTTGGAAAGTCAAAGATCACCATGTGATAAATCAGGACTTGGATATAGAGAAGAAGCTACACATGCTAAAGCAAGCACCTCAAAGAAGCATGAGGTAAGTCCATCAAAGAAGGAAGACAATGTTGAAAATCAACCATCTACACAAGGTAAGGAAAATTTCAAAAGAACAAAGCAAGGATGACATAAAGAATCTATCTTTGGGACACCAAAGCAAAGGTATGAAAGTATTTTTCATGGTCATTGTTATTCATGTAGTGAATATGGCCACAAATATTTTGAATGTAGATCTTATGAAAGAAGATATAATGGAAGATTTCATAACACCATAAGGTTTTGGAGATGTGATCAAGTAGGGCACATTGATGTTCACTATAACACCATGACATGCTACAACTGTAGTGGATTTGGACACAAATCCTAGGAGTGCTGGAACACAAGAAGAAATTCCATGATGAGGACTTCACATAACATGGCTAGAAGAAGGAATGAAGTAAGGAAGGGAGAAATATTTGAAAATATGGATGCTCAAAGATCAAGTTATGAGGAGTAGGGATATCTATAGAAGTGGGTGAAGAAGACAGAGCATCCATAACATAATGAAAGATTGAAGGGAAGTTCAAAAATGTCATCTACTGAGGCATACACGGGTGATAGTGGTATCAATCGTGTACATACGCAGGTTGATGTTGTATAGGTCATGTACATATGCGAGCTATCTATACAACATGTCATGTATATGTGGTGAAGCCTAAGGAAAAGGGATATGCACAAGGATTGCAGTTTGATGTGATGGTATAAATCTGTGATGCAGGGTCTGACATGGTTTATTGCAGGTTCTGTGCAAGATACCAAATATATAAAATATGCAGAACAGAAATGAAATGCTAGAAATGACAGAATAACAGTAAAATATCCAGCATAATCTTCACAATACACATAAATGATATACGAAATAGCAACAGAAACAACACTTTGATTCAGATAGCAATGTTCACAGGCCTCTTCGAGGGGGAAACCTCCAGTCAAGCAATGCTCTGTTACAATAATCTCCAAGCTAGGGTTCACATACCCTCACCCCTTATTTATACTAAATATGCCTATTAAGAGAAGCATATAGAGGAAGATCCTTCTAGAAGCATAAGCTTCTATTAGGTCTTCTTACATCCGCTTTATTCTATTTTATTGAAAGTTCTTATTAATATTGACCTTTATTACATCTGAATACATTGATCTACCTATGTGCAGGTTAGGACCTTAACATGTTCGCCCCCTTAAAAACAGCTTGTCCTCAAGGCTTGAGATGTGGAAACTACTGCAGAATGGTAGCTGGTTCCCAAGTGGCATCTGCTGGAGTCATATCTTTCCACTGTACTAGCACTTCCTTGATGGTTCTCTG
>JZKD02S0067975.1:246591-270377 GCA_000966675.3 Picea glauca | reverse complement strand
TGAAGGCTTGAAGCCCCCAAGGTCAAAGAAGTCAAAGTGACCTAAAAGAAGAAATCATTATTTAAATGATAAAGTAAAGTGACAAAGTCAAGGTGGATTATTTAAATAATAAAGTTAAGTGACCTAGAAATAGCTTAAGTGACCTAGAAATGGTTAAGTGACTTAAAAGAAGAAATCATTATTTAAATTATAAAGTAAAGTGACAAAGTCAAGGTGGATTATTTAAATAATAAAGAGAAGTGACAAAATCAAGAAGGAATATTTAACTGATAAAGTATTGGAGAACTTTCTATTTATGGAAAGTGGTTAACCCTAAAATAAGGAAAATATTTTAAGTGACCTAGAAATGGGTTAAGTGACCTAAAAATGGTTTAAGTGACCTAGAGGATGAAAGTATAAATAAGATATAAATGGTCTCTTGTAGATCATCCTTTTTGTGGATCAATGGGGAGCTTCTTGTGAGAATATCTTTTGGGGTATTGGTGGAGAGCTTCTTGAGCATTTTTGGTGTGGAAAACTTGAGCATATTGAAAATATATAGGTGGCTGAGGTAACCAAAGGATATCTCAACTGAATTTCAAAGGGAAGATGAAGAAAAGAGGGCCAAAATTCAAGGGAGGATAAATTCTTTTCATGATGCTTTCTAAGGTATTTTATTTACAGGTCATCTCACCATTTTCATAATAAAAATTTTTAATATAATGATTTAGACTGTGAGATTGATATTCCATTGAGGAAACATATCCAAGTATCTGTGGTAAACAATTCAGCTTGTGGGTCATTTCATTTTTGGAGATACACTCCATGGAAAATAGGGTTTGTGGCTAGTCTTGAAGCTAGTCTAAAACAAGTGTTTCGGGTAAAAACATCATAACTTCTTCATAATAGATCCACATTCAGTGAGACCAATTTTTTTGGTTAGATTACATTCTATAGTATGTTTTTTAATAGTTTCATATCTATTTAACAAATATTCCATGTGTGGCACGCTCTACCAAGTCACTCTCTAGAATAAGGCATAATTCAGAAATGTATGCCATTTTTTCTATAACTCATTTTCTGAGAGGTTCCAAGTAGTGAAACCCGGAGTAATTGCACAAAAAACACTGAAGAACATTGTGTATCCATTTCAAATATTTATTCATTACAGGTACAAAGTTATGATTATTTCAAGTTAGGGTTGTTGACTAATCCAAAACTAGTCATGGTTGAGACAAGCAGTGGATGAGTTGGCACATACATGATGTGTATAGTTGATGATTTTTGTACATATTGATGAGTCATTGTTGATGAGTAGTTGAGACATGATTGGTATATATTTGGTACATGGTTGGATGCACTTTTTTATGGTACAGGTTTATTACATGTTGTTTGGCACAAGTTGGTGCATGGTTGATGCACTTGTTTATGGTACATATTGATATCTGTTGAGGATTGTTGCCTCATCTATGTTGGTGCTGAGAATGTAATATGAGTCTTTAATATAGAGATGGTGCTCTTGTAGAGTTGTACTCTATTCAGTTGTTTTTGAAACCCCCCAGATTGAAGTCCATAATAAAAATAAAAATTGTACATACATCTTGTGTTCCTTGTGGAGATGATTTGTTGATGATATATTGCTGATATATGTTGTTGATATGTATTCACATATAATTGATTATTAATGAAAACAATGAGTAATGATTAAATTTTGAATGCTAACTAATGATTTTTTTGTAAGAGGGAAGTTTTGGGAAAAAGATCCCCACACTCATTCACCCCCCCCTCTAAGTGTGGTAGGTGTGTCCAACAACAATGACACTGCAGGGTCGACACTCATAAATAACATGTCACTTCCACATATATGGTTGGACCAAGAGAACATCATATACATCCAGTGGGGAAACATCACATAATACCTCATCCTTGAAGGGTTGGATGCCTTATGAAAATTGACACTGTTGGATGACACGAAGATCTCATCCCTAGCGAAGCCACCCGATGTTGTATGGTTGCGGGTGTGGTGTTGTCGACAATATCAACTGTTTGACAACCTCTGCTAAGATGAGGTTCTTCTAGCTTCCACCATCAACAATAAAATGCAGCAGGGTCCCCTTCACCCACATCTGTGAATGAAAAAGGTGTTCCCCCTCTTCAGGATCTATTGGTTCTTCTAGTTGAATTGTTGCAGTCTTGACAATTGCAATGGGGTGTACATCGATGATATGTCTTTTACCAGTATTTTCATAATCATATTCTAAATCAGGGTTCGACTTCTTGTCTTTGATCTCAGCCACCAATAAATTTTTTGAGCGACATTCATTTGTGTTGTTCTAGGGGATTTTGTGGAAATCACACCATTTTTTGGTGTCCTTCTTTGTCTTCCCGTGACCCTTCTTTTCTTATGGCTTGGATTGGTTTTTGGGAGACTGTTTGTTGGGACCATCTTTGTCATACTTTGGTTGTGGTGGATTTGAAAAATCAAACTCCGGTTTGTTCTGGTGCCTAAATTTCTGCTCTCTTTTAACAACATATTGATAAGCAACACTGAGTGATGAGATGTCCAGAAAATCCATTTCAGTTTGGATGTATCTATGTAGAGCCCCACGGTATTTCAAAACCACATGTCGTTTGGAGTCTTTGATACCCACCTTGGTGCGCAAGGTATGGAAGGTATTGGTGAACTCTGGAACTTCTTGGCCCCTCTCTTGCCACAGTGTGGTCCATCTCATGTACTGGTCCTCATAGTTTCCGACAGGGTAATACTGTTCCTTTACCGCATCCACAAAAAAATCCCAAGTGGGATCGACCCCATATATTCCAGAATCCTTTGTGGAAATTTGCTCCCATTAAGTTTCCCACAAATGTTTGACATGGGGGAGATATTTAAGGAGTGTGAAGTTGATCTTTTCCATGTCGCAAAAATTATGAACAGATAAATAACCTTCTAACAAATTTAACCATTTGTCTAGTGCATCTGCATCTATCTGATCTTCAAATAAAGGAATATCAAAATTAACATGTACCTTGAAAGGAGATGTACTTCCAAAATATTTGTTTGATGAAGATGCACCTGTTTCTATCGGAAGGTATTGAAGGATGTGGGAAAAATTCTCCATCATTCCGTCTCTCTATCGTGTGAGAGCTTGCTCAATCAACATATTCATAGAATCGTTTTCTCCATCGTTTTTCTTTTCTTCCTCCATGGAGGGTTTCTTGGGCGTGCGAGAGAGATTGTATTCAAGAGAGACAATATCGAGAGCCAACTTTATATACTCGGACCTCGTCAGGGACATGCACTGAAAAATGATCAAGACCAGCCTGCTCTAATACCACTGATTCATATTATTTTCGGCACAAAATGAGAGTAGAGATATAATAAATAAATGCACAGAGATATCGCAGATATACAATAATATAACAGAAATGTATCATAGATGCAACCATAAACACAGAGATATAGTAATACAAGACTTCTATTAATGAAATAAATGTATAGAGACAGTAAAAATACAAAGTGAAAGACTCGCTAGAATGGTGGAAACTTATCTCTGAGAAGAGATGTGACAACTACTCGCATTCGCAAGAAGATGATTACAATGAGGCTCTAAAGGAATTTTTACAATAAATAGGAATGTAAAAAACCCTATACATCCAAAAACCTAACCCTAGGAGATGAAGCGCCAAAAGTCATGTGGGCCCCATTTGGGTAAGTTAGTACATCAACTTCCCGGGGTCGTAACTTTTTCATACGATCTCCATTTTAGGCCCACGATAGATTGTTGGAAAGGTATCACCAAATATATTCATTTAAGGGTATCAATCAGATCCTTTGGATATCATTGAGAACCTTGATCCTGAAAAACCTTCATTTAGGCCCTCAAAATAGACCTGGAAGTTAAAAAATGCTAAAAATAGTAAATTACCAAAACTGTTAGAAAACTATTTTGAGCCAGTTGGAAAAGGTGGGTGGTCACTGATATCCACCTGGATCAATTCTCCCTCCTTAGGAATAAATGGTCTCCATTGCATTGAGTTCCTGAGGGAGAGGGAGAAGCGTTTGTTGAATCTATGCTTTGATGAGTTGCTTGCCTTGTTGGAGAAGTTGTGTTGCTTAGCTTGTTGAAGGTTGTCACGAACATGTGGCTGGAAGGGTTGGACCTTTTTAACCAATCTGGATACATGAGATTCCTATGTGCAGAAGGAATCTTTACACTTTTCTTCAATCTTGTTGACCTGCTTCTATTGGATAGAAGGTTCTTGGGTTGAGGTTGTAGTGGTTGCAGTATCCTTCTGTTCACATTTTTAATAGATTGTGAAGAAGCTGAATTTTGTAGTATGAGATACTACCTTGCGGCATTGTTTAGGTGGAACAATAGTTAGAACTACCTCTGGTATTTTGTAGAGATGACCCCCTAGAAAAACAATGACACTATGGGGTCAAGACTCATAAACAACATGGTTCTTCCACATATATGGTTGGCCCAATATAACATCATAGACATCCAGTGGGGAAACACCACATAATACCTCATCCTTGAAGGGTTGGATCCCGTCTGACAATTGACACTGTTGACTGACATGAAGATATCATCCCTGGAGAATCCACCCGATGTTGTATGGCTGCGGATGTGGTGTTGTCAATAATCCCAACTATTTGACGACCTCTGTTGAGATGAGGTTCTTTTGGCTTCCGCCATCAACAATAAAATGTAGCGGGGTCCCCTTCACCCACATATATCAATGAAAAAGGTTCTCCCCCTCTTCAAGATCCATTGTTTCCTTTGGTTGAATTGTTGTGGTCATGACAATAGTAGTGGGGTCTGCGTCGATGATCTATCTTTTACCAGTATTTTCAGAATCAGATTCTGAATCAGTGTTCAGATCCTTGTCTTTGATTTTGACCACCAATGACATTTTTGAGTGACATTCATCGGTGTTCTGCCAAGGGATTTTGTGGAAATCGCACCATTTTTTGGTGTCCTTCTTTGTCTTCTCGTGATCCTTCTTTTCCTGTGGCTTGGATTAGTTTTCAAGAGATTGTTTTTTAGGATCGTCTTTGTCATACTTTGGTTGTGGAATATTTGCAGAACCGAACTCTTGTTTGTCCTGGTGCCTAAATTTCTGCTCAATTTTAACAACATATTGATAAGTGGCACTGAGTGATGATATGTCCAGAAAATCCATTTCAGTTTGGATGTATCTGTGTAGAGCCCCATGATATTTCAGAACCAAATGTCATTCAGAGCCTTTGATACCTAGCTTGGTGTGCAAGGTATGGAAGGTATTGGTGAACTCTAGAACTGCTTGGCCCCTTTCTTGCAACAATGTGGTCCATCTCATGTATTGGTCCTCATAGTTTCCAACAAGTAAAGAATGTTCCTTTACCACATCCACAAAAAACTCCCAAGTGGGATCGACCCCATATATTCCAGAATCCTCTGTGGAAATTTGCTCCTAGTAAGTTTCCCATCAATGTTTGACATGGGGGAGAGCTTTAAGGAGTGCAAAGGTGATATTTTCCCTGTCGCAAAAATTATGAATAGAGAAATAACCTTCTAACAGATTTAACCATTTGTCTAGGGCATTTGCATCTATCTAACCTTCAAATACGGGAATATCAAAATTAACCTGTATTTTGAAAGGAGAGGTTCTTCCAAAATGGTTGTTTGATGAAGATGTGCCTATTTCTATCGGTAGGAATTGAAGGATGTGGGAAAAATTCTCCATCATTTTTTCCCTCTGTCGCATGAGAGTTTGCTCAAGCAACAGATTGATAGAATCATATGCTCCGTCGTGTTTCTTTTCTTCCACCATGGAGGGTTTCTTGGGCATGCAAGAGTGGTTGTTTTCAAGAGAGACAAGCTTGAGACCCAACTTTCTATACTTGTACCTTGTCGGGGACATGCACTGAAATGTATTATAGATGCAACCATAAACATAAAGATACAATAATACATGATTTCTATTAATGAAATAAATGTATAGAGACTGTAAAAATACAGAGTGAAAGACTCGCTAGAATGGTGTCATCTTATCTCTAAGAAGAGATGTGATGGCTACTCACATTCGCAAGAAGATGATTACAATGAGGCTCTAAACAAATTTTTACAATAAATAGGAATTTAAAAAATGCTAGACATCCAAAAACCTAACCCTAAGAGATGAAGTGCCAAAATTCATGTGGGCCCCATTTGCGTAAGTTAGTACATCAACTTCCCGGGGTCGTAATGTTTGCATACGATCTTCGTTTTAGGCACACGATAGCTCATTGGAAATGTATCGTCGAGGATATTCATTTACAAGGATAAATCAAAGACTTTGGATATCATTGAGAACCTTGATCCTGAAAAACCTTCATTTAGGCCCTCAAAATGGCCTCGGAAATTAAAAATTACTAAAAATAGTAAATTACCAAAATTTCTAGAAAACTATTTTGAGACAGTTGAAAAAGGTGGGTAGCCACTGATATCCAGCTGGATCAATCCTACCTCCTTAGGAAGAAATGGTCTCCATTGCGTTGAGTGCCCGAGGGAGAGGGAAAATCATTTGCTGAATCTGCGCCTTGATGAACTGCTTGCCTTGTTGGAGAAGTTGCGTTGCTTAGCTTGTTGAAGGTTGTCATGAACATGTGGCTGGAAGGGTTGGACCTTTTTAACCATTCTGGATACATGATATTCCTATGTGCAGAAGAAATATTTACACTTTTCTACAATATTGTCGACTTTCTTTTGTTGGATAGAAGGTGCTTGGGTCGAGGCTATAGTGGTTGCAATATCCTTTTGTTCACGTTTTGAACAGATTGTGAAGAAGCCTAATTTTGTAGTATGAGATACTACCTTGAGGCATTGTTTAGGCGGAATAGTAGTCAGAATTGCCTCTAGTATTCTGTAGATATGACTCCCCATAGAAACAGTGAGACTGCGAGGTCGAGACTCATAAACAACATGGAACTTCCACATATATGGTTGGCCCAAGAGAAAATCACAGACATCTAGTGGGGAAACACCACATAATCCCTCATCCTTGAAGGTTTGGATGCTATATGACAATCAAAACTATTTCCTGACACAGATATCTCATCCCTAGTGAAGCCACCCGATGTTGTATGGTTGCGGGTGTGGTGTTGTCGACAATCCCAACTATTTGATGATCTCTTCTGAGATGAGTTTATTCTAGCTTCCGTTATAAACAATAAAATGCAGCGGGGTCCCCTTCACCCACATCTATGAACGAAATAGGTGCTCCCCCTCTTCAGGATCTATTGGTTCTTCTTTTTGAAGTGTTGCGGTTGCGACAATAGCAGTGGGTTATTTTCATAATCAGATTCTGAATCAGGGTTTAGCTCCTTGTCTTTGATCTCGACCACCAATGAATTTTTTGAGCGACATTCATCGGTGTTGTGCCATAGGGTTTTGTGGAAATTGCACCATTTTTTTGTGTCCTTTTTTGTCTTCCCGTGACCCTTCTTTTCCTGTGTCTTGGACCAGTTTTTGGGAGATTGTTCGTTAGGACCGTCTTTTTCACACTTTTTTTGTGGTATATTTGCAGAACCGAACTCCCATTTGTTCCAGTGCTTAAATTTCTGCTCAATTTTAACATCATATTGATAAGCATCACTGAGTGATAAGATGTCCAGAAAATCCATTTTAGTTTGGATGTATCTGTGTAGAGCCCCACTGTATTTCAGAACTAAATGTCGTTTGAAGTCTTTGATACCCAGCTTGGTGCCTTAGTTATAGAAGGTATTGGTAAACTCCGGAACTTCTTGGCCCCTCTCTTGCTACAGTGTGGTCCATCTCATATACTGGTCGTCATAGTTTCCAACAAGGTAATATTGTTCCTTTACCACATCCACAAAAAAATCCCAAGTGGGCTTGACCCCATATATTCCAAAATCCTCTGTGGAAATTTGCTCCCAGTAAGTTTCCCACCAATGTTTTACATGGGGAAGAGATTTAAAGAGTGCGAAGGTGATCTTTTCCCTGTGGAAAAAATTATGAATAGAGAAATAACCTTCTAACAAATTTAAACATTTGTGCAGGGCATCTACATCTATCTGAACTTCAAATACAGGAATATCAAAATTAACCTGTACTTTGAAAGGAGAGGCGCTTCCAAAATGGGTGTTTGATGAAGATGCACCTGTTTCTATCGGCAGACATTGAAGGATGTGCGAAAAATTGTTCATCATTTCGCCCCTTTGTTGTATGAGAGCTTGCTCAAGCAACAGATTGATAGAATCGTCTGCTTTGTTGTTTTTCTTTTCTTCCTCCATGGAGGGTTTCTTGGGTGTGCGAGCGCGATTTTCTTCAAGAGAGACAAGCTTGAGACCGAACTTTCTATACTCGGACCTTGTCGAGGACATGCACTGAAAAATGGTCAAGAGTCGCTTGCTCTGATACCACTGATCCAGATTATTTTTTGGCACGAAATGAGAGTGGAGATATGATAAATCAATGCACAGAGATATCAGAGATGAAACCATAAACACAAAGATACAACAATACATGATTTCTATTAACGAAATAAATGTACAGAGACTGTAAAAATACAGAGTGAAAGACTCGCTAGAATGGTGGCAACTTATCTCTGAGAAGAGATGTGAAAGTTACTCGCATTCATAAGAAGATGATTAAAATGAGGCTCTAAAGGCCTTTTTACAATAAACAGGAATTTCAAAAACCCTAGACATCCAAAAACCTAACCCTAGGAGATGAAGTGCCAAAAGTCATGTGGGCCCCATTTGGGTAAGTTAGTACATCAACTTCCCGGGGTCATAACTTTTTCATACGATCTCCATTTTAGGTGCACGATATATCGTTGGAAAGGTATCGTCAAGGATATTCATTTAGTGGGAGATTCAATGAGAACCTCTATCCATAAAAAACTTCATTTCAGCCCTCAAAATGGCCTCGGAAATTAAAAACTACTAAAAATAGTAAATTATTAAATCTACCAGAAAATTGTTTTGAGCTAATTGGAAAAGGTGGGTGGCCACCGATATCCACCTGGATCAGTGGCTCTCACTCTGGCTCTTGGATACAAATATAAATCTATATCTAGCTCATGGCTCTAGCTACTAGCTTTGGTCCTTGTCTATGGCTCTAGCTTTAGCTCTGGTTGTTGACTCAGTTGTTCCCACAATAGAATTCTTCTCACTAAATATCAACTCTAAGAAATCTCTCTATCTGAACTCTGGAATTAACACTCATTCTCATATCCTTCTATTTCTTGGATATGATCCATATTGGCATTCATGAAGCCAATTTGAACATTGTTAGTCTTGTTTAGTGTGAACCTAGCATGCTACTCCTCCCTCCAAGGTCATTGACCCCCATGGATTAGTCTCTGACACATCTCCATGAAGGAAAAATTATTTTTGAGTATTGTAGGTAGCAAATGGAATGGGGTTTCCTTGGTGGTTGACATCCACCCGTTTTCCTCTTTGATGGTGATGAAAAAATATTGTGTTTCTATATCTCTTCGGAGAACTTCCTCTCCTTGAAAACGAGATGCAATAATCTCCCTATCTCTATTAGGATTCACTTTATACACTCTCCTCTTTCCTGTTCAATTTTGAGGGTGAAGTTCTGGGTGAAGTCGCCAAAACTTCACTTCCCAATATACGCTCAACTTGCAGTGGTGAAAAAATTTCATGTTGTTGCTACAAAGACTTCCGGACATACCCCTCCTCTCCATGTACCACTAATTTCACTGCTGGATTGGAGAATTATTCTTGACATTCCTCCTCTAAAAACAATTTGTCCTATGGCATGTGGCTTTCTTCTCCTAGCAAGATGCCACATGATGGTCTTTATTCCCATAGAAAGAACATGCCTCTGCATATCAACTTTTGAAAGTATTGTGAACTTTCCTTTTGAAAAAATGACAAACAAGGGATGTCTTGTTTGATGAAGACATCTTGGTCTTCTTCTTCTTCTTTCCCTAACTAATTGACTTGCTACTTCTTGTGAGTGATTTTTCAAGTTGAGTCTTCAAGATCTTCTCATATTTTCCCTTCTTCAATCAACTATGAGAAGGTTGATGTCATAGTGTGCTTCCACCTTCATGTACTACTACTCTCTCTTCTGATGAGTAGGCCATTTCTAGCATGTCTTTGTCCTTCAAAAACATTTTCTTGGTTTTCATGGTCATGGGCTTTTCCAATCTACCATGAAAGCCTAGGCCTTCATCTTGTTGTTGGTTCAATACTACATATGGTGTTGAATTCCAATGGGGTGTTTTGACGTTATCAACAAAATCCACCTTAATGTCAAACATTACTCACTAATTCTCAAAATTTCATTGTATTTTTTCTTGGTTCCCGAACATTCATCAGACTTACGAGGAAATTCATTATTTTTCGGACTTCTGACTCCTATTTGATGATTTTTAATAAAATAATATTTTTTGATCCCTATTGTACTGGATAAAACCTCATGTATCTAGGAAATAATGTTGATGTTTCAATGATAACATCACCATTGTGGCCCACCATCGCCCTATGGACTGCCATTCTGACACCCATGTGGAACTTCCATGCCAACATTTTTTTTGTCTCATTGGTGCATTTGGTACCTAATTGGGACTTAATTATGACATCTAAGAAATAAAAATGTCTATCACAATCTTATTATGCCAATGTTGTCTCGACTTTGATGTCAATTATTCTAGCTAGGGTGGCTAAAAATGTCTGGCACGAGATTATTATCCCCACGTTGTCTTGAGACATCAATTAAATGTGAGTGGATAAGAGATATGATTGGAAATTACAAGGATTAATGGATGAACATAGTGCAGATTAAAATATTACATGAGGTTGGTAGACTGGATAGTACCTAACCCAGATCATTTGTGTTGCCAGATAGGCTATGAGGGAATTTCAAGTCAGATGTTAGTTAATGTGTTATATACCAAGTGATTAAAATATCATAAGATAATAGAAGTACACATCATGTACATAAATGTGGGAGTGGAGCACAAATCCAATATAGATTACAGAGATAAGTTACATAATAACTTCTTAAATAATAGGAGAACCTCCTCCACATAACCAAATACATTCATACATCACAATTCACATGTCTATAATAATGAATACATGATATCTATATATACCTATTCACACCTACACATGAGGCCCCTTTACTATTAGGTTGGCCCTATTACATATATATTTACACATTACATTTACATTTATCCCCATATATGCCCCCCCTTGGGGTCATATCAAATAAATTTAACCCTATTGTTATAGGATAAATCAGTATATGCAGACACTAACATATCTCCCTAGATCCACCTAGATCTAGAACAAAACAGGACAAGACATGACACTTTCCCTAAGTTACAATCATTGAATTTGTCATTGAAGAAGGAATAAGTGACATACCTTTAGATATCACTTCCTTATGTCTTTGTTGTCCCTGCTTTGCTTTGGTAGTCTTGTGATATCGGATCTACAATGACATAAACTGACCAAGGTGAAAGCAACAATAATACATTCAATGAAGACCTAAACATGTGATCAAGGAGTCATGTAATAAAACAAAAGTGATTTTATGGGAAAGGGAAATGCCATTGTATTATATTAAATGAAAGTAGAAGATACAACTAGATTGCCTTGATGTTGCAAGCTTCCTTTCGGTGGTCCTTTGTTCCAACACACACACTTGCTCCAAACTTGCATGAAGAAGATTCACTATGGTTTGATGGACAAATGGAGGCCTCAAGAACCAATTCAAACAGTATTCCTCACACAATTCTGAACCTATTATTTCATCAATTCTCTATTCAATCTTGCTTAACCTCTTCCTTGAGAAAACTTTCATTATATAGGAGAAAGAAAGATGGTTAAAGGGATGAGGATGATCCCACTAAATCCAAGAAGTCAGTAGGATGCCAACCATGTGAATGCGAACTCATTTTCTAGAAGATCCTCTTCTAGAACCTTCATAATCTCTTCTTCCTTTTGATATTTGAAGCATGTTCGCACCCTTGTTATAGAGAAAACTATGAACCCCTCGCAATCCAAGTATAGAGTAGCCTGCGAGAATTAGGGTTTTCACACCCAACAATATATGCAGCCTATGAACTCATTTTAAAAATATGTTTTGTAGAAGAAGACAACAACCACTTTTCTCAGGCAAGAGGTCCTTATGAGAGCCTGAACACATAACCCTAGAGACATCACTAGAGTGACCAAAATAATGTGTAACAGAATGCCCCCCAAAGTATGAGACTAGAACTCATGACAACCAAAATACTTTGTAAAATGCGTGTGTGTGTCAGAAACAAAGATCACACCTAATCAGAAACCTACAAAGAATCAAGCATATGCAGAATATAATACCAGTTCTGAGGTAGGCATTCCCATGCTCAGACTACAAGTGAATGAAATCACAAATATAAGCCATGGCCACTAATCATACACCGTGGATCCATGTCATCAAAATGCTACATAGCCACGAGGAATACACTGTGGATCTATGTGTTATAAGACTCATATTAGGACATAGCCACGTGACATACAAAGTGGATCTATGTGTCAATACAAATCATAAATACTCCATTGCAACTTGGACCAAAAACGACGAGACCCAGAGTCTCAATCCCATCGTCTGAAAGTATAAATCTAACCATGTGATTACAGGTGTCAAAATTGAACATGGTAGAAACCACTTGATTATCGATCATTGATGAAAACTGTTAACAAGTGCAAGGGAAATCACCATTGATGTCAATGAGTCCCAAGGTACCTAAGTAAAATCCGAGCGAATGTGAACAAATGAGTTGAATTCGAACACTCGATAGAATCTATCGATCAGGGACCAATGATGTGAATCCATTGTCAAAAGCGAAGAGACCTTCCATTAAGGCATGCATGTTATAAGGTACTAAATGATTTCTAAGTCTTATTCCTGGATAATGAGTTGGAGTCGACGGAAAAAGACTCATCACAGGAGGGCCTTGATGTATCCCCCATCAATGACATGAAATAAGTAACAGATTGTAAGTCAAAGTATGAATATGATTTGAAAATGACACAGGGAAGGCAAACATGGTAAGAATTGACAACTGTAGATGTTCAACTCAATGGAGGGCTTGTTTGGACTCCTCTTGAACATATGAATGAAACGACAATGGTCTTGGCAACATTGACTCAAAGACGACCCAAGATATGGCCTTGTAGAAAGTCAGATGAGAGACAAATAGATTTATGAACCCGGATTCAAATGATGAACAAGGGGTGTCATGTTCAAGAGTGATGCTTACTTCAACTAATACGAACACGAAGGCACATCCATTTCCCAAAATTTCCCCCACCATTTCTGGTGAGTACCTCTTTATTTTTACACAAGCTTGAGGAGGATAACATATGCTTGTTGATGTAATCTCATCCTTTGGACGAGTCCCTCGGAGCATGTTTAGAAAACCCTAGGAAGGAGTGGTTCGGTCCCATAAGGGCCTTTTGACGTTTGTTTAACGAGTCCAAAGATAGAAAACTTGGGGGTTTTTCATGTTTTAAGAGTCTGAAAAACACTTAAAGAGAACTCTCCCAGTTCCTTTTTCATAAATTAGTTCGATTTGACTGAAAAAGTGATAAACTATCGCTCACCAAATGTTTTCTTCAAACACTTTTATGAGTGTGAAAAGAACAAGATCGCTCGACAATCTTTTCATTTTTATGGAGCGTGAAAAGAGCTTAAAGGATACTCCTAATTTTCGTTATTTTCGTGTTACCATGATGAGTACGAAAATATGACAAAAGTATACTCGGTTGCGTTCTCATGTATTTTCGAGTGTGAGAATGAACGAAGATTGATATCAAGTATGCCCCCAGCTTGAAAGCTAGTGACTTAACTCCATAATGATCATCACAGACTGGAGACATGCCCTCCAAGCTTCAATTCATTCACCGACTTTGAGGTTGTCACCAATTTCTCTACTATACGGAGAAAAAGGATAAAAGTGGATGAAAATAAGGTTCAAGAGAGGTGACTATTTCATTTTTTAACGAGCTTGATACAAAAAAAGAACTATGCTTAGGGATCCAGGTTCAATCCCCAAATTGTTGTTTCATTTTTTAACGAGCTTGCTATAGAGAGGAAAACTATGCTCAAAGATTATGTTTCATTTTTTAATGACCTTGCTACAGAGAAGATAAACTATGCTCGTGATCTTTGTTTCATTTTTTAACGAGCTTTCCACAGAGAAGTGACACTATGCTCATGACCTCTTCTTCATCATGGCTTCCAAGAAAATACTGCTCTAGAAGAACACCATGTCAAGGGACAAAACTTGGTCATGGCTTCCAAGAGATCTTCACTCGATGGAAGAAAATCACTCTGGAAGGAACACATGTCGAGGGTCGTGATAGGGGTAAGGAGATCAGGCTCCAATATCCCTACTGAAGAAATCACCATGTCAACTACTTGATCCAAGTCATCAGAAGTTGAATTCATGGGAGACAACACCACATAATTGACATGTGGTAGGGAAAATACTATCTTCACATAAGCAACATTTAGGGAGGTAATATAGTCAGGACCAATGATTGAAAGTTTATCAATAGTCACCATTCTTCCATCGTGTGGGAAAGATATCACGCGAAAAAGAGTGGACACAATAACTTTCATGGCATAGACATAATATCACCAAAGGAGTAAAGAAAAATCCAAGGGGTCTTGGACAACCATGACATCAATAAAGACAGTTTTCCCTCCCAAAGTTATAGGAAACTAAGGAATGGTCCCTAAAGGTTGACTGGTTCTTCTGTTAAAATCTAACAAATTCATCATAACCGGGGCAAGCTAAGGACAACCCAAAGCTTTCCAAGCAAAAGAGGACAAAATTTTAATGGATGCACCTTCATCTATCAACGTCTAAGGAACGTCCCGACCACAAACTTGCACTGTAATCTGGAAAGGAATGTGAGAGGGAAGATGAGGTCCAGTTAGCACACCCCAATTAAAAAGGATGGCCTCATTACTTGGAGGGAGTTTCACGGGAGAAGGAGGAATACCCCTCGACATGGCAGAGTCTGTATCAACGAGAAAAACGTGGGCAGTATCGATTTTAATCTCAAGTGGGAGAGTAGGATCGACCGATAATGAGATCAGATCGACCACTTGGGTTGCATTCTCCAAGGGGAGAATGGGATTGACACTTGGAAAAGGATCGACCACTTGGGTTTCACTCTGTAACAGGAGAGTGGGATCAACCAATGATGGGATTGGATCGACCACTTGGTCTACTGGTTCAACCAAGGACATGACTATATTGACCACTTGATCAACCAGACTGACCAACAAGGGAACCAGATTGATCATTCCATCAACTACAGGTGGGTTGAGAGAAAGCTTGCGATAAGCAACTGGAAGTTGAGGCTGTGAAACATTCATGTCTTCTAGGAATTTTGAGGCTTCTTCCATATGAGGGAAAAGATGAGTTAGATTACGCCCTTTGCATAACATACATAGGAATGCGACTGTATTTTTCTTCTTCCCAACTATATCGTGACTAGTTGACGAGAAGTCATCAACATGTTGTTTAGAGGCTAATGACATGGGTTGGCGAGGATGTGTAGACCATGCTTTTATAAACTTGGATAGACCAGGGAAATCCTTAAGAATATGGTTACCCTTACAAAGCCTGTAAGGGTACTTGGGCTTACAAATTGTTTGGGTGATTTTGACATCATCAACACTCCCAACATGATCAATAGTAACTGGTTGTTTTCCAACATGTCCAGCAGTGGTTGGAAGTTTGGATCCTTTATTATTTTTCTTCTTCTTATTCTTCCTTTTCCTCTTCTCTTTATTCACCAAGTTACTATCTTGAGATATTTCACTTGGCGAATAAGATGAAATGGAAGAAGACATTGCAAGTAAAGAAGGAGAAGAAGAGCTTACTGGTGAAGAAGGTGAAGGATCAACATGAGGTTGATGTTCTTGGGGGGAAGTTCTTACGACCAAAGAACTTACTGCATTTGGGATTACCTGAATGGAAAACAACCACACCGACAATACAATATTGAGACCTGGAAGGCTCAAAGTAGCAATGTGAGGAGGACCAATGTTTCCATAAGAAGAAAAAACAAAAGGTTCCCCTGGAGCAGGGGTTCCTTCATTGGTAATTTTGGGAACTAACGCCATTAAATAAATATCCAATCTAGATTCCTCTAGGGAAAACAAACAACACACGCTAAAAATCTAGTAAGAAAGCAAGAAAACAAAACCTTCTCACAATGAAAGCACTAGTTGGTGATGAAATCCAACGTCGCGGGAACAATGTAAGAAGGGGTTGAGATAGAGTGGGTGGAAAAGTTACATTGATGACCTGCTTAACGAACTTACACCCCGGTGCAAGCTCCCACACATAAACATGGGTATACCCTCCAAGGAGTCTGAGTGAGTTTGGCCAACGTCGATTCTAGGTACCATGAAGATTGGCCCCTCCACAGTCACCTTGTGTAAAGACCCTAAAGAGATAGGCCACTAAGGTTACCAATCACTATAGTGATGCCTGGGGAAATAGTCAACAGTCTGATCCACATGCAAGGGCAGGGTATCTAGCCCAACATCAACTTGAAAGGCTTCCACTCAT
The DNA here is from genome assembly GCA_000966675.3 of Picea glauca. Taxonomy (NCBI): domain Eukaryota; kingdom Viridiplantae; phylum Streptophyta; class Pinopsida; order Pinales; family Pinaceae; genus Picea; species Picea glauca. Next base: position 253,787 of record JZKD02S0067975.1, on the reverse strand, counting down.
CATTGTGGGTATACCTTCAAATGACCCCCATAATACGTGCAATCTCTACACCAAGACCAACAAAGCAGGGTGAGTAACTCTGCTAGTCTCAATGAAACCTCGTGATTTTCCCTTGTGTTAGAAGGGCTACCCAAGACAAAATGTAATAAGTGGATTTAACCGCTCCCTAACTCAAGATTCTATGTTTGTTTGCAACTTTGTAAAGTTATATTTCACACCTATTCCAAATCCCCACAACTAATCTAATGTAGGTTTTCTACCAGAAAGTATAAAAAAAGTCTAATCAATTTTTTATAAGCGCTTTATTTTATGGTTGTTGTTATTCAATAGGAAAATGGTGTGAACAATATGGTGTTTCGACCGACTCGAAATTTATTCAAAGAGATGAAGATGCAATCTTTTTATTTCGATGAAAGAAATGCTATGAGAAGGAGAAATCATTTATCATTCCCAGATGCACAATGTCCCAAAATTTACTAAACTCACCAATATCAAGATTTTCAAGAAATGAGATAAATAGACTATACACCAATACACGATTCTGATGCAGACCCCCTACCTCAGCAGGGTTTTGCGACCTCCCGATCTCTGGATCAATCTTCTTCTCAGTCGAAATGGCTCTTCAGGCTCCTACTGGAACCCTTTGAATGAATCCACAGGTCCTTCATGAAAATTCGCCCTGCACAACTTAACACTAGGCACGAGCCTTACATCTCCATGTGCCCACAACCTTGCCTTAGAGAAAGCTCCCTTCGTGACTCATGATCTCTCAAGTTCGTGAGTCAAAGACCCTCAACTCCTCTTTCTCCAAACGCCGATACCTGAATTGTGATACGGGTATGGCTCCTCCTTGTTAGCACCTTCCACACATAACCATCGGCTAGGGATAAGTGCTAGCACTAATCGCAACTCATGACTTTGCAAGTTGGATTGTTGAACCCTCGTGCCCCTCCTTTGTGAAATCCCAAAGCATGATAAGTCAGCGATGGGTGGACTCCTTTAGCACTACTCACAACTCATGACTTCGCGAGTTGGAGTGTTGAACCCTCATCCTCCTCCTTTGTGAAACCCCAAAACATGAAAGGTCAGCGATGGGTTGGCGCCTTCCAAGGTGACGTGTGCCCACCACCTGTCCCCTGCTTCCACCTTTCTTTGGGTGTTTGTTGTTATTCCACCTGTCAACCACATGGTCCCCACCTAACAGATGTTCCATGCATTCACATGAGCCCTCGACACTCTTTCAACCTTGAAACCCCCTATACGCGATACCAGGTGGAGGTTTTGATCCAATGGTTCTCCCATGGCTTTTATTCAACGGTCTGGATCTCCTTCCTTGCTCCTCGCAACTCAGGACTTTGCGAAGCCAAGAAATTGGTCTACCCTCCAAACTCACAAACCTTGGATTCACAAAATGATCCAGATCTCTGCCACCTATCCTCCAAAATGGACGGTTCTGATGCTTTCGAGACTTGACAAGTCCTCTTCCTTCTACTGTTACGAGGTTTAAACCTCACGTACCTTTCCTGGATCCGACATCTCACGACATATCAACACTTCTCCCTCGAGGTTTCTACCATTCGTTCTACCCTTTTGTGCAACTTCCTAGGGATTAAACCCCTCGCATCTTCTCCCAAATCCGATGGTTATCGGTCCTTGGTGCTAGATTTGACGGTCCAGATTTGGCCTCCTTACGCGCTCTCCTCCTGCTTCCTGGACATAGATTCAATGGTCCAGATATTTCTTCCTAGTGTTGATCCAACTACAGTTGTTCTCTTCCTCCTGATCTTTCTTGTCTTTTTGACTTAGAAGATTTTCTAAGTCTCGAAGGTCTCGACCTTCGACTCTTCCTCTTGCAAGCCCAGTTCCTTTGGGTCTCATCTGTGTTATAGAAACGCTTCCCCTCCTCAGCTTTGTCAACTCAGAAACCTCGAAAGGCTTCTTGACCTTCTGCTCTTTTATTTTGTTGCTATGTGTGCAAAGGCATTGTTCCTCCTGAGCTTAAGGACTTAGAATAAGTCCACCCTCGCACACTCCTTGTGATACTAATATTTCCTCAATCTCAGGTCCAAAGTATTTCTTGAAAATAAATGCTTCATGCCCTCTTTCCGCTCCTTTTCTCAATGCACACTTTGCAGATCCTACAAAGTGTTCAGTAACTCTGGTTGTCTTCAAACTCGACAAAGAGTTATTCTTATGCACACTTGCACCGACTCAATGCCCGCCTGGTAGAGCTTCTATAGAATCTCCAGAGATTCTGTCTCTTCTCTCTGTGCCTTCCCCTACACAGCTCGTGCTCCAAGGTGTTCAAAAACCTTGAGGCTCCTCCTTGAGTCTCTGAATATTTCTGTTGTGCACTCCTTTCACGTTCTTTCTAACTCCGTAGAGCTCAGATGCGCACTCCTTGTGCTGGCTATAGAACTTCCAATGCTCTGTTGTGCACTCCTTGCACGGCCCAAAGAACTTAGATAGAAACCAACAAACTCACAAAAAGATAGTAAAATCTATCTATAACCTGTATCTACAACATACAAGTGACATTCAAATGCATAAACATACACAGACAATTCATGGGAAGGAAAAATTGCTCTTTGTATTAATCTCCAAATGTCTATACAAAATGTGTTTTTACAAAAACTGGACTACTACAAAGTCTCAATTCTCTCCCTCGAGAGATCTCTACCTGAGAATTATCCTATTCACTCTCTCTTCCTCTCCTCCTCAAGAGACTCATTACAAAAGAGGGCTCTCTTGAGCTTATCCTTATCCACCGCCTCTGTGCTATCACTATCTCAGAGTGGATCCTACTCCTATGGCTACATTACACAAAAGGAAGCCACAGATCTGACTGATCTGGACTTAGATGTAGGTAAGAATTAAAGGAAGCCTCAACCACTACATGTACAAAGGCATGATCTGGTCTCTATCAGGCTTACAACATTAAATTCAAATTCAAATTTTTAAAAACGAGAGGGTTGCGCCTCTCCCTTTCATGAATGCGTGCTGGATGTGCTGGCTAGCTGGCGCTTATGATGAGTTGGAGAGATGCTCATGCATCATACTCCTCAGCAGGAAAAATCATGAGATATTTCTCATGAGCTCCTCTTCTCCAGTGTTGAAATCCACCTGGATCCCAAACTTTCTCTTGGAGTTGTCCTTCGGCTCCTCTCTAGCTATGTTGTTGTTGATGCTTCTTATTCCCTACTGCTCTTGCAGGCTCCCTTCTACTCAGCTTCTCATTGCTGGTAGTCTCTGCTGCTGAACTCAACATCAACCTTCTGATTTCTTTAATTACCTCATCCAACTGCTCCAGTGGCTAGCTCTTTGTATGCAGTCTTCTCTATTACACTTCTGTCTTCTCAATGGGAAGATCTTCTCGATCTCCCCTACTATATTTATATCTCTTTTTGGTACTAAGTGACCACTCTGTTGTAGACTCCAACTCTGTAGTCTCCTCACTGGACTGTTGCTCAACTTCTTCCTGTGGCAGTTCTGTTACTGCCATTTCTCTTGCTGGCATACTTTCAACTTCTTCCAGCTTCTCTTGGGGCTGGTATGCTCCACTACCTTCTTCCAAATTAGCCTGTTGGATGTGCAAGCTTTGCACAATCACTCTCCTTTCCAGGGCTTCCAATTCTTCACACAGGTCAACAAAATCCATGATGTCTACTTCCTCTTCTGCTATAGGCTTCAGTGCTGCAGTCATCTCCTGTTCATCTTCCCGACTGAAAATTTTGAGCATTTCGGCTGAATGCTCTTCTTCTCCCACAGTATTCCTTTTCTTTGACAGTCTCTTTTGGATGTCCTCCTTTTGTTACTACATCCACAACACATGCTCTTGCCTCAATTGGGATATTTGGTAGGAATACATGAATTCCCCCAATCATCAAAATGCTCTTCTGATCCTCCTTCTAGATGGTGCAAGTTTTTAACTTGTCATCATCTTCATTCACATGGTATGAAAAACCACACGAATATTCACCTATCATCACTCCTTGCTGACATGAACTCTCAATAGAGTCTGTGAGACTCTCAGACAGTCTCATCTCCTTTCCCCTGCCCACCTGGCAATTTGGGAATTTTCTGCTGCCCACTTAGCAGTCTATGAGATCCAGTGATCCCATCTCATTGCCCACTTGGAAATATGAACTTTCACCACTACTCCCCTGGTAGTACGCGATACCTCCTACTAATCTCTTTCCATTGCCCACCTGGCAAATTGAAAGTCCACTTCTGCCCACCTGGTAGTTTATGAGATCCTCTATTAATCTCATACCATTGCCCACTTGGAAATATGAATTTTCATTGTTGTCCTCTTTATAGTCTATGAGATCCTCCAATGATCTCATTCCATTGCCCACCTGGCAATTTGAAAATTCATCTCTGCCCTCCTGGTAGTTTATGAGACCTGAAACTGATCTCTCTTCCTCATCACTGATGGTTTCTCCAACTTCTGGCTCACAGATGCAAAACAACTCTATTTCACTAAGGCTTTCAGCATACCTCAACCACTTCCTCAACTCTTGCTGTTGTTTCCTGGCCAACAACTTTTGAAAAGGCCATTTGGCTTTCCTGTTCAGAGGCCATTCATACCTTGAGTGTACCTTTTCCTCCTATTGCATCTTTAATGTTAGTTGTTCCATTCTCGCCCCTATCTCAGTGAGTTCTTTGTCAATCTCTGCTTTACTCATCTGCTGGAGGTCTCCTCTTCCACCATGCTTATGACCTTCAATATCCATCTCTACCTTCTGTCTGCCCTCGTGGCAAGAGTATGAATCACTCTACATCTGAGAGAATCTCCATGTCCTCCTACAGCTTTCCTGGCTATCTATCATTTGTTGCACACCTTACAACAATCACCATAGAGATTTAACACCCTGCTTCTTTCACCTGTTGTATATATATGAATCTCTGCTTCTGATTCCACTTGATGTTACCAAAATTTCTCCTTTCAATGCCTTTGTCTACTATCTACAAACAAAATCCTACTCTGATACCACTTGATAAAGATCCCCTACCTCAGTAGGGTTCTGTGACCTCCCAATCTTTGGATCGATCTTCTTCTGAGCTGAAATGGCTCTTCGGGCTACTGCTGGAACAATTTGAACGAATCCATAGGCCCTTCACGAAAAGTCACCCTGTGTAACTTAACACCAGGCGCGAGCATTGCATCTCCATGTGACCACAACCTTGCATTAGCACAAGCGCCCTTCGTGACTCGCGATCTCGCGAGTTCGTGAGTTGAATACCCTCGACTCCTCTTTTGCCAAATGTCGATACCTGAAATGCAATACTGGTATGTCTCCTCCTTGTTAGCGCCTTCCAAACATAACCACCGGCTAGGGCTAATTTCTAGCACTACTCGCAACTCGCGACTTCACGAGTTAGAGTGTTGAACCCTTGTGCTCCTCCTTTGCGAAATCCCAAAGCACAATAATTTAGTGATGGGTTGACTCCTTCAGCACTACTCGCAACTCGTGACTTTGCGAGTTGGAGTGTTGAACCCTCATGATCCTCCTTTGTGAAACCTTGAAATGCGAAAGGTTAGCGATGGGTTGGCTCCTTCCAAGGTGATGTGTTTCCACCACCTATCACCCACTTCCACCTTTATTTAGGTGTTTTTTGTTATGCCACCTATCAACCAAACGATCCCCACCTAATGAATGTGCCCCGTGTTCGCACGATCCCTCAGAACTCGACACTTCGCGACTTCTGTAGTAAAAAAAAAACTCTTTCAACCCCGAACCCCCAATATGAAATACCATGTGGAGTTTTTGATCCAATGATTCTCCCGTGGCTTGGATTCAATGGTCTAGATCTCCTTCCCTGTTCCTCGCAACTCGGGACTTCATGAAACCAAGAAATTGGTCTGCCCTCCAAACTCACGAACCCCGATGTGAAATGATCCAGATCTTTGCCACATGTCCTCCAAAATGGATGGTTCTGATTCTTTCGAGACTTGACGAGTCCTCTTCCTTCTACTGTTATGAGGTTTAAACCTCGTGTACCTTTCCTAGATCTTACAGCTCACGACAACTCGACACTTCTCCCTCAAACTTTCTATCGTCCGTTCTACCCTTCTGTGAGGCTTCCCAGGGATTAAACCCCTCGCACCTTCTCCCAGATCTGACGGCTATCGATCCTTGGTGCTAGATATGACGGTCCAGATATGACCTCCTAATGCGCTCCCCTCTTGCTGTTTGGACGTAGATTCAACGGTTCAGATCTTTCTTCCCAGTGTTGATCCAACGACAGTTGTGCTCTTCCTCCTGATCTTTCTTGTCTTTTTGACTTAGAATATTTTCTAGGTCTCGAAGGTCTCGACCTTCATATCTTCCTCTTGCAAGCCTAGTTCCTTTGGGTCTCGTCTACATTATAGAAACGCTTCCCCTCCTGAGATTTGTCAACTCAGAAACCTCGAAAGGCTTCTCAACCTTCTTCTCCCTTCTTTTGTTTCTCTATGCGCAAAGGCACTGTTCCTCCTAAGCTTCAAGACTTAGAATAAGTCCACCCTCACACACTTCTTGTGCTAGTGAGATTTCCTCAATCTCAGGTCCAAAGTATTTCTTGAAAATAAATTCTTCACGCCCTATTGGCAATCCTTTTCTCAATGCACACCTTGCAGAGCCTATAGAGTGTTCAATAACTCTGGTTGTCTTCGAACTCGACAAAGATTTCTTCTCGTGCACACTTGCACCAGCTCATTGCCCGCCTGGCAGAGCTCCTACAAAATCTCCAAAGATTATGTCTCTTCTCTCTTTGCCTTCCCCTGCACAACTCTTCTTCCAAGGTGTTCAACAACCATGATGCTCCTCCTTGAATCTATGAATCTTTCTGGTGTGCACTCCTTGCACGTTCTTTCTAACTCTGTAGAGCTCAAATGCGCACTCCTTGTGCTGGCTACAGAACTTCCAGTGATCTGTTGTGCATTCCTTGCATGGCCTCAAGAACCTAGATAGAAACTGACAAACTCACAAACAGATAGTAAAATCTATCTATAACCTGTATCTATAACATACAAGTGACATTCAAATGCATAAACATACACAGACAATTCATGGGCAGGAAAAAATGCTCTTTGTATTTGTTATCCACATTTTTGGTTATCAAGATGATATTATGATTATGTCATGATGATGGAAGATCAAACTCTTCATTAAAAACATTTTCCTGAAGAAGGTTACACTTGTCATTTTCTC
>JZKD02S0067975.1:154324-239837 GCA_000966675.3 Picea glauca | reverse complement strand
TTATTACATGATTCCTTGATCACATGTATAGACTAGGTATTGAATATATTAATGCCTTTGCTGTGATTGGTTTGTGTTGTTGTGATTGGAACGACACAAGAGAATCAGAGCAGAGAAAGGAACAATAGATATTAAAGGAGATCATTCATAAGGTATGTCCACTATCCATTTCTCTTAGTTCATTCAATATCTAGATCTAGGGAAAGAGTAGTATTCTGTCACGTTTTGTTCCAGATCCAGGTGGATCTGGGGAGATTGGTCTGTGTCCGCACTCACGAATTTATCCATAAACAGTATTAATCTCCAATTGTCTATACAAAATGCGTTTTTACAAAAACTGGACTTCTACAGAGTCTCACTTCTCTCCCTCGAGATCTCTCTGCTTGAGTATTCTCCTATTCACTCTCTCTTCCTCTACTCCTCGAGAGACTCATTAAAAAAGAGGGCTCTCTTGAGCTTATCCTCATCCACCACCTCTATGCTATCTCTATCTCAGAGCGGCTCTTACTCCTACGGCTACATTACACAAAAGGAAGTCGTAGACCTGACTGATATGGACTTAGTTGTAGGTAACCATTAAAGGAAACCTCAACCACTACCTATACAAAGGCATGATCTGGTCTCTATCAACCTTACAACATTAAATTCAAATTCAAATTTTGAAAAATGAGAGGGTTGCGCCTCTCCCTTTCATGAATGCATGTTGGATGTGCTAGCTGGTTGGTGCTTATGCTGATTTGGAGAGATCCTCCTGCATTAGATTCAAATGCAAGGATGCCCCCAATCTAATGCAAATAAAGAAATAAGATTTTTGTTTCAAAGAAGCTAAAAAAAAATAGCAAATCACTTCAAAACAAAAAGAACCCAAACAAAGTTTCTCTTTTACTCCGAGATATTCACAAAAAAGAAGTTTTCTTTTCACTAAACAATTCTAAAGAAAAAAAAGGCTTTATTTTTTCTTTCACAAACCAAAACAGGGATGTAAGGAAGAAAGCTCAAGTAATCAACGAAAATTGATATACTCAATAAGCACCCAAATCAAACTTTCAACGTAGATAAAAATAAAAATGCACATGGACAAATAAATTTCTAGGAAGCAAGCAATCCAAACACATAATCAATCCCAACTTTTAATCCAATCAAATACTTTTGATCAAACAAGCACTCAGATCTTGGAATCATAGATTATACACTTGTTGATAAAAGGTCAAGAAGTAAAAACTGGAAAAAAATGATTAAGAAGAGTTTTCGATCTCCGAAAAACAATCAACCGCAAGATTTGAAGTCAAGAAATAGTCAAACAATGGAAAAATAAGTTCTTCCCAGGTAAACAAACAAATCTGGGCATCAAAAAAGATAAGACATATTCCAAAAAATTTACAAACGAGTTCTCGGCCTAGTAGTGAGGTGCAATGCGAAAATTAGGCATTTTCACAGTCTAGACACAGGTAGGTTGCGAGAAGGTCACACTGGACTGAATAGTAGGGTGCAAGAATCAAGGATTTTCATAGGCTATAGAGAGGTACAGTACGAGACTATTTGAAAACAAGGAAAATTTGGAAAAGGATGAAATATTTGAGTGAACTTATAGGTCCAGAGAGTCTATATGGATCTCCCACAGACTCAGAGACTGGTTGGAAATGAAACAGAGTAGGCTAAGATAAAATGGCCAATAAAAAACAACAAAATGAGTCGTATCCCCAATGGAGTTGCCAATTTTGTTATAGGATAAATCGGTATATGAAGACACTAACAAATATCCCTAGATCCACCTAGATCTAGAACAAAACAAGACAGGACATGACACTTTCCCTAAGTTACAATCATTGAATTTGTCATTGAAGAAGGAATAAGTGACATACCTTTAGATATCACTTCCTTATGTCTTTTTTGTCCCTGCTTTGCTTTGGTAGTCTTGTGATATCAGATCTACAATGACACAAATCGACCAAGGTGAAAGAAACAATAATACATTCAATGAAGACATAAACATCTGATCAAGGAGTCATGTAATAAAATAAAAGTTATTTTATGGGAAAGGGACATGCCACTGTATTATATTAAATGAAAGTAGAAGATACAACCAGATTGCCATGATGTTGCAAGCTTCCTTTTAGTGGTTCGTTGTTCCAACACACACACTTTCTCCAAACTTGCATGAAGAATATCCACTATGGCTTGATGGACAAATGGAGGCCTCAAGCACCAATTCAAACAGGATTCCTCACACAATTCTGAACCTATTATTTCATCAATTCTCTATTAAATCTTTCTTAACCTCTTCCTTGAGAAACCTTTCATTATATAGGATAAGGAAAGATGGTTAAAGGGATGAGGATGATCCCACTAAATCTGAGAAGTCAGTAGGATGCGAACCATGCGAATGCCAACTCATTTTCTAGAAGATCCTCTTCTAGAAACTTCGTAACCTCTTCTTCCTTTTAAGCATTGAAGCAGGTTCACACCCTTCTTATAGAGAAAAATGTGAACCCCTTGCAATCCAAGTATAGAGTAGCCTGCGAGAATCAGTGTTTTTACACCCAACAATATATGCAGCCTGCGAACTTATTTTAAAAATATGTTTTGTAGAAGAAGACAACAGTCACTTTTCTCAGGCAAGAGGTCCTTATGAGAGCCTAAACATATAACCATAGAGACATCACCAGAGTGACCAAAATAATGTGTAACACCTATATATTACCCCTTTGGGTTATAACATAATACCCTCCTTCAAAAAGATTTATCCTCAAAGATTTGCAATTAAAGGCTTCACATGTGATGAAACCAAGTAATATGATTTTCTTATGTTCTTGATTTCTTCTTTCCATTGATGATGATCCATCCATCAAAAATCAATTTGTTTTCAGTCGTAATCCTTGGTGGCTAGTTTTTGCATAATTTTCTTTCCATTGATTCCATGTATTGTTGTTGAAGCTTTTCTGATTATAGTAGATGTTGGTCTATTATAATATCTTTTTGAATAATAGTTTTTTGATGCCATATTCCATGAATATTGATGAGTATTCCATATTCTTCCTTGATAATGTTGATATTGATCTTCTTTTCTTCCTTGAAATCTTTTTTGATAATCAGGGTGTCTATATAGTTTCACATTGATAGTTTTTCTTCATACAACACACCCATTTTGTCTATCTTCTTTTCATAAACAATGGAATCCTCTATCCTTTTTTCTTGTTCTTTTATTACTTTAGTCTTGGAGATACTACTATCATATTTGGCATGTAAATACTTTAGATGAAGTTCAACTTCTTCAAGTATCTTCTTGTGACCTTCTTGAATCTTGTCTTCTTTCTCCTTTTGGAGTTGCAATGTCACCCCATTTATCAAATTATGACATCCTTCTTCAATTCTGGATTGCATTTCTAATTTTACCTTATCATTATTTAAGGATTCCTCAACCTTCTTGCAAATTTCCTCTTGAATATTTTTGGTAGATTCTCCATCCAAGATCCTTGTTTCTTCTTGATTTTGATACTTCTACTTTTCTTCTTTCAATCTCTTAACCTCATCCAATAGTTTTTTATTATGGTTTCATTATCTACATATCTCTTCATCTTTTTTTTTTCCAATTCTTCCCTTGAATCATCCTTTTCCCACTTTTCTTTTCTACTCTTTTCTTTCTTTAGGTTCTTAACCTCCTTAACAAGTGATTCATTAAGGGATTACACCTTGAAAAAATCATCGTTTTTCTTTAGAATATATTTTCTTATATCCTCGTTATTATTTTCCAATTTAGAGACATTTTCTTTTGATTCCTTTAACTCCTCTTAAATTTTGTACATCTCCTCCCTTTTTGTATCCCTAATCCATTTATTTGAGAAGAGTTCTTCAAAATTTTCCCATGTGATGTTCAATCTAGTATCATGATCAATACTCATCCACCATATACAATATTCACCAAAAAAATGAATTTTTCCATTAAATCATTTATACCATATTTATTTACTATCCTCAACCATTCCATAGGATTGATTTTGTATTCATATTCATTTCCACTAAAGTAAGGTATTTACATTGATTCTTAATTGAGGTGTAACCCAAAACTCAACGTACAACCTTAATATATTAGGAATAATGATCTCAAATAGTCATAATCCTTGTTCCAATATAATATTATATGTTTTCTCTTTCCAATGAATTTTGAATCAATTCAATCAGACAACCCAATCAAACGTTATGATAGTTTTAAGTAAACATACCTTTGAAACCCCGATTTGTATTTTTTCCTTCTGTCTGACCTTTCTTCTGATCAATTTCTGAAATCTCAGCCCTTATGAGTCCACAATTTTGGCTTGTAGTAATCTGATATGTCTTCTCTACAATGCCATAGGTCTGATCAAAATTTCAATGTTCCAAGTGAAAGTTATGGTAACTTTCCCAAAACGTGTTGATATTTGGATTGTTCTGGAGAGAGAAATTGTATAGAATGAAACGTGTCCAATATTTGATACCCGATTCTAAAAATTGTATCCAAAATACTATGGACTATCTTCATTCAAATACTAGTCTCATTGAATTTGAATCCTTACTAAAGAAGATATGAAATTTTTACCCAGAACACTTGTTTGAGAATAGTTATAGGACTAGTCAAAAACCTTATCTTCGACATGGTATATCTCTAAAAGTATAATGACCCAAAAGATGAAATTAGTATCACAGGTACCCTAATATGTATTCTAAATAACCTCCAAGTTTCACTATTTGAAGTGGTCCAGAAAAAAATTATGCTGAAAATTCCAAGATGACTTTCTTGAAGAAGCAAAACCCTAGGATCGATGCTCTAATACCAAATTTTATGTACTAAATGCTTAAAATATCATTAAAAAAAACAATTACACACCATGTACATAAATTTGAGTTTGGAGCACAACTCCAATATAGATAACAAAGATAAGTGTTATGGAAAAAAATGTCCTATGGATATGGGTCAGGTCCACAACAGAGTGATACCCTAAAAGACCACTCTCATACTCAAATTAAGAGTCAATTAAAAATAAGTACTTTGCAGTAACTAAATTTCAAGGGAAAGAGAAGAGAAAAAACCTGGATACCAACATTTGATGTCGATCCCGCGTGAATACTTTCGCTCCAACACTCTTCCATGATGATCCTTTGAAATATCTTGTACACAAAGAGATGAGCAACTGCAAATAGGTAGTTATTTGATAACTAACTAAAACATGATCATTACAACTTTCATAATAGATTCAAATTATAAGATGTAAAATACATTAGAAACATGAATAAACATATGAAATTGGACGAGAACAAGATATTTTATTATGAACAACATAAAATTTGGTTACAACCTGTAACTATTGCGGCACAATCCCAAAATTGGGCTCGAAGTTCTTCAACCGAAGGCCAAATATGATAAACAATACCTCCAATACTTTGTGCTCAAATAGGTCCAAGGAAGGAAAAGGCTTTCCAAGTCAGGCATGCCCATTCTCAGAAGTGATGTAAGAATGGCTGCCAAATCAAGTACACTATGGATCCATGAGTAATGAAAGAATAATTGATGTCCATGGCCACAAAAATTACACAAGGGATCCATGTGATGTATATAAAAGTAGCAATCATGGCTACAAGAGAAATACATAGTGGATCCATGAAAATGTAGATCATAGACACAAATGGATACATGATGGAGCTATGTTTCAAAATAAAAAAGAGGATATCCAGAGTCAATGGAGTGAACAAATTCATCCTTTGCAAGTACCATTGTCAAAGAGGGTGGTACAATCAATACAACTCAGGTAGGAGAACAAAATGGGTTATGGTCATACTTTCAACGAGGTCTTGAAAACAACCCACAATGGTATGAGTCTACACTATGCGAATAGATGTGTTGAATTCAAACACAGTGAGACATTATTTGATTACCGGTCATTGATGTATATCATTAACAAACATGAGACAACCCACTGATAATGATAATGGGCATCAAGATACCTAGTACAATCTAACAAGGGTGAATAAAGGAGCTAATGTCGAAGACACAATAAAATATATTGATTAGGGGACATTGATGTATTCCATTATCAATAGCAAGGGATTCTACCACTCATGACTACAAGCCCTAAGGTACTAAAAATGACTCTAGATCCCTATCCTAGAAAAATATGTGTTGAATTCGATAGAAAGAGATCTGCTGGAAGGAAGGCATTAATGCATCCTCAATCATCCAACACAAGGTGTAGTAGAAGGCCAAATATTTGGAAGAACTCAGATGAAAATATTGAAAGGACCAAATCGAGGTACGACTCTAGCATGTACCAGATGGAATAACACACAAAAAATATTGTCTGAATAGTATCCAATGATGAAGAATACTAAAAAAGATGAGGAATATACCAATGGGGTCAAATGGAAACCAAGGTACCACACAAATCAATATGTTTGATAATGGTTGTTGATGTCGAACATAAGGGAAACTGCTCAGTCAATGACCAATAATTATTTTTCATTTGTTGAGCACAAGGTCACCTATCAATGATGTAAATAGGCCAAGGGTGAAACTCTAGGTCATATTCTTAGAGAAATGAGTTGTATTCAATAAGAGCAGACCCACAATCAATAATTCAATGGGGACATTCTATACTAGCACGAGTGAGCTACAAAGATACTTGAAAAACTGAGATGTACTTGACATAAGGGAAGGTCGACTTGGAAATCCAATAATTATGAAAATCAATTGACATAGGCTGACTTCCCTTGAATAGAAACACAACACAAATAGTGACTTGGGAAGCATTGACTATAATCTGGGATACATTTGTGATAAAGGAGGCATCCAAAAATGCTCCATATGACTGGAAGAATAACTAGCCAAAGGAGATTAAGCTCAAAAATGAGAAAAGGCCTCCTAAATCCATACAAAACCCAATATAGTGAGGTGAAGACTCATAATATTGTACTTTGTTCAAGAGTGATGCATGTAGCTTCCATATAAAAAATGAGACTCATTCCCATCCTTATTGTTTTTGTTTTTTTGGATTTTTTGTCTTTTTTAATATTATAAATCCTGAAAAGGAATAAAAGAATGTGATATTACAATGGAGGAATGAGAATCACGAGTGAGAAAACTAGCTCCATGTGCAAGGAACATACCTATGCTCAATGCATTGAAATGTGTGCATGATATGGATGCTCGGGGAAATTCCTCTAGGGATAAAAAAATGTCAAGTCATAAAGACTAGTATTGCAAGGTTGGTAACTTTCTGAAAATACATATACAATTGGCTATAGAAAAACAAGTTGAATCCAACATTAGGTCCAAGAAGTGCGAGAAGTTAATATTTAATGCAAGTACAACTCAACACAAAAAATTTGGAATCCCTACAAATAATTGGCCAGCAAAATATGAGAAGAAGATATAGAGCTTCAACATAAAGTCATGGCAGGAATAAATAGGGCTTCCGAGCCTATGGAAAAAACTACAACATGGGTGACAAAATGGTTAGTGAGGTACTAACTAGGACACCCATGAAGAGGTAAGCTCTACCATCCATAAATGAGACTTTTAGAGAATCTTGAAGGTATAATTTTGTAAACTAATGGGGTTGACCCTATGGAAAATATGTGATTGGTACGGATAAATGCATTGTGTAGAAGAAATGATACCTACCCTATATGCCAGTAAGAAGCACAAACCCTACTGAATAATTCAAAAAAACACCAACAAATGTAACAATACCTATGATAAAGAGACTCCTCTAAAGGAAAAATGAATAACAAAACATTTCCAAGGAATTTAATTAGTAGAAACGATATTAAAAATGTTAAAAGGGGTAAAAAACTATATAGAAAAGTAGAAAAATGGGTTAAAATAGGTGAACAACACATTTTTACCATACTATTTAAAATTTTTACCACTTGGAGAGAACTTGGAGCCCTTTTTATCTTTCAACCTTTCAGTTACTGGTACAGGACACACAAGACTCAAAACTTGAAACATCTTGGAACAATTAAGAGACCATTCTCTATTTCCATCCAATTTGTTTTATTATTTTCATGATTTTTTGAGTTTTTAATACATTTTTTAGGTTAGTCGACCATGTACATGGCCTTATTAAACATGGGAAATGTACATGGAAATATGTATGCGATCCCTTCTAGTGACAGTCGCTTATGTACATGACTATCCTAACAGGAAGTCGTGTACATCTCTGTGAACTTCAAAAATAAAAAAATTCTTACTAAAAAAATTGATTTTTTTTTGGCAAGATGTTGATTGAATGGAGGGAAAGAGAGCATGGAGATGTGTTTAATGAGGTCATGGATGACTCGGAGGCCCAAGAATCCCAATAAAAATTCATATTTTATAAATTCTTTCGTTGCAATGAGATCAGGGCACAACGAAGATTGGTAGAAACACTGATCGATTATTGGGAGGCCGAAGATGATGCTTTCATGATCAATGGGAAGTATTTGAAGATTGACACCAAGGATATATATTTTGTTATAGTTATATCCCATTGAGGTGATGTGGTAAAATTTAAGGGAATAGGATCCATTGGTCTAACGATCAATGAATATATTTTTATTTATTGCTCGATCGAGATAGAAAAAGTTGGGAGCTAACTCCCAATAAAACAATTAGATAGCCTCAACCTCAAAATTATTGGCTTGATGATTACCCAGATTGTAGGATATGCATCAGTACATCAATATTCAAGAACGATGATGTTTTATGTGGTTGAATCTTTGAGACTTTCTATATACAATTGGAGCACTTCATTATTGATGTGCATTAAGGCTCAATTGACATTGTGCAAATAAGGAAATATGAAGAACAAGTTTGGATTTGGAAGCCTCATGTGCACTTTTTTATTTGAGAGAGTGTCAATCTTGAGTCCCAAGGTGGACATCCATCCTCATTACGTTTGATATGGTGCAATGGAGAGATGGACCAAGGTACTTCCAAGGTGGGGAGGAGGAAAATTGGGTGATCCCTGGGACGACACATGTTTTTCTTGGTGGTCATACCAAGTTGTTGCAATAGATGATTATCCCTATGCATGGAAAAAATATTGAAACGATTGGGAAATTTCCATTACTCCCAGTAGTTCCTACAAAGATATTGATATAAAATATTTTTTTAATTATTTGATTTTTAGTTTTTTGGTGTGAATCAAGATAATGATTTGATTGTTTGATTGTGCATATGTGGGAGCAAGATGACTCGAGGGTTTCCCTTTGCATTTCTAACATGTTCATGATGACCAACCATGTGGATATGTGGATCGAGTATTAGATATTTTTTAGAGGAACCTAGATAGATTGGTACACCTAGTGCAAAGAATATAGATTGAGGATATGTCGAAGCAGATGCAACGACATGTAGTTAGAGTGCCACGATCATGGGTGTGACTCTTTCGAAGTCTAGCCAATGTCATGGTCTGTTATGAGAGACACTTCGAGGGAAGCGATGGACCCTCGAGACCATGATGATGAGATATTTGTATTTTTTTCATCATTGATCCTTATAGATGGACAATCGAGGATAAAAGCCCTTTTTTGTAACATGATTCACTTTTTTTACTTAATGAACATTGATGATGATATTTTTTACTATTATTTGTGCTTCTGTATAATTATAAATTCTTGGAACATAAATATAAGAGATATAATCAAAATTTCACTGCAACAAACGTACCCAAAGGAAATGACGATGAAGCATAGGGTCACGAATATGAAAATTTCCATTTAGCTGAGATAATACCAACATAGAATCCAAATTAACTTCTAAGGACTGAATTCTATGTGCAATGGCATCACAAAGAAATTCAATAATAACGTTGTATTCAACCACATTATTAGTAGATGGGCCAAGACAAGCACCTCTAGAAGCGACCAATTGGCCCTTGGGAGAGTAGATCACCTAAGTGGTAGAAGAAAGTTTCCAAGTGTTATGGATAGTGCCATTGAAAAACCCTACAAACACTGAATAATCCCATGACATCTTCCAACCAAAAAGAAGCACCATAAGAACCACTAACACAAAAAGAGATCTACACTAATACTAACTAAAACAATGTACAATAATTACAAGCGAAACACCCAAGCATAAATGATCAAGCATAATACTTCTTAAGATAGATCCCATTTATGGGATTTGAAAGTGCATTCCCTTCAAAATCCTCCAATGCATAGGTTCCTTTATGAAGGACACATCTCACAATGTAAATTCCATGACACAATTGATTGAACTTGCATGCCCCCAAGGTGGATTTGTACTGGTCATAGACCAAAACAAGGTAATCTTTAGAGAATATCCTTGGGTGCATGGAATTTTCATACTGACTCTTATCTCATTTATTATGTGCCTCATTCACAGTGGCGACATCACAATGCTTCTTGTCAAGATGTTCCAAGTGAAATGGATGCACTTCAAACTCATAAGAGTCAGGTAGAAGCTCTACGATTTCACATTCGATCGGCAAGATTGCCTCCAATCCATGAACAAGTTAGAATGAAGAAAAAATTGTAATAGTCTTAACCATAGTTTAGTATTCCCATAAAGTTGTATAGAGCATTATGTGCAAGTTGGGATTACTCGCATTAACGATATGTTGGAGAATGGTTTTGAGAGACTTGTTGATAGCCTCTACACTGCCATTCGCTTGCGGGTAATATTGAGACAAGTGATCCTGCCTAAAACCAAATTTTGATGCTAGATCTGACATCATTTTGTTTTGAAAGTGAATGCCATGGCCAATGACAATCTCTTTTGTAATGTTGAACCAGGTAATCACATGATTGAATATAAAAAGCGTAGTGTTGAATTTCCTGCAAACCCAACACATGATTAATAATCCAAACAAAATCTCTTTATTAATTATTAACATAACTAGGTTATCAATGAAACATTATAGGAAGTGAAAAACAAAAAGAACAACACATTGCACATGAGATATTCGAGTAAACATCCCTTAGAAAAACCCTTGAAGGAAAACCATATTTGTGTTGATTTTATTGTTATAAAATGAGGGTTCTCGTCTTTCGATAATCTCCCTTTAGAGGATTACAATGCAACTATATCCTAGACCACCTGGATTCTATCTCCCTCATTTCCCTTCACACCTTTCCTCATCCCTTCCCACTCACACTTGGATCAACTCTCTTCACCCACTCAATGAGATCTCCTCACTCTCTACTTAGTGTGTCTCATCTTCTCTCCCAGGTTTCCTTTTAGTACATTAAGCTAACCCTAAGTGAAAAACCCTAGATCTCCTCTACAATCATCAAAAGTTGAAATCTAATCTCATGTTTACTTTAGATCTAACAACTAGGAATTAATCAACTCACTTAAGTTACTAATGACAAGTAAACTTAGGCATTTAAATTAATTAATTAAAAGGACATTCACTTTAATTAATGACTCATAAAGCGAACTTCCTAAAGTTTACTGAGAGGTTACAAGGATGACTTCCACATGCTAGAAATTGATCCTATGTAGAGGTACATGTACAACGCTAATACATAAGCACTCCCTCTTAGTGAGGAAGGTACTTTTTCCACTTGGATATGGCTCTATCTTCGTTATCAAATAGCATACCTTGCTAGCTCTGGATTTTCCCTCTAACATAAAATATATCCCAGTCGTCTCACTCAGACTTGTCTGTGAATACTTTCCTATGCTCATGCTCCTAGAAGCTTCCTACTCCTGATCCTCTTGCATGGCCATATCGTACCATGAATTCTTCTAGGAAGTCTAGGAAGGCTTATCCTTTCTACCTGAACTTGAAGGTTGACTCCCTCTAAGTTGATCAACCCTTGAAACTACCTTCTCCTTGAATTTTGTCACTCTGCTACTTCTTTCCATAGCTCACATAGGTTGGCCTTTTATCCTATACAAGTTGCTCTCTCTAACTCCAAAGAAAACAACTTTTTCTGAGCTATATCCTCTAGGCATGATCAATGCCTGTACATATTGGAATAAGACCTCATAGACCTTCTTCTCATTCACTAATAATGAGAGAACACTCCTCCTAAGTTATGTCATCCATAACACATTTATCACTCTCAATATGCCACTTGAATCCATCCAGAATGGCACTGTTCCATATCCCTTCACTGCATGCTTGGTCCCCATACTAAGTTCCACATACATATGTGAGTCAAACTCTATCAAGCTCTCAAAAAAATCTTGTTCTCCTTTCATGTGACATGAGTCTCCACTACCTATCAACGATGCATCAACTGATATGGTTCCCAAGGTTAGGAAAAAAGTAAGAGATCTGAATGCTCAAACATATTGGAAAAATCATCCATTTGATCCCTTTCCAACATAGCTACATCTAGTGGAATCTAATTTTCCCCCTTATTCTTGTTCAAACATTGACCTGCATAGTGCCCAAACTTGTGACATGCGTAGCACTTGAAATTTCTTATGTCCTTCTTGTCGCCTCGATATGTAGACTCTCCAGTGGAAACATTCTTGAAATTTCCCTTCTTTACCTGGTTGGAAAGAGAAATGTTCTCATCATCAACCTTGGACCTGCCTCCATTCGTCTCTTCATTTTGAAGTTCCTCTGAACAAATTCATCCCACAATATTGACCAATTAGGGAGCTTCTCATGTGTCAAAACTCCTTTGATGAACAATACCCACTCCTTTGTAAAGCCTTTGAGTGTTGTCCTCACTAACTTTGAGTCATGTACTACTTCCCGGATCACTTCCAATTCATCTCGAACCTGTCAGATCCAGGTGAGATAAGTCGTCACCATATCTAATACTATCATATTCGTGACCTTGAGCTTGTCTCTTAGCACTATCTTGTGATTCTAGTTCTTTCTATAAAACAAACTCTTTAGAGCCTCCCAGATGTCCCTAGTTGAGTTTTTTCCCAATAAATGAGGGATGAAGTGATACTTAACTCCGTCTAGGATTATCATTCTAGCTTTTACACCCTTTAGATTATGGGTGGCCAAATATTTTGAATCTACTAGTGGGGCCATGATGGAGTTGGAAAACTCCCAAATGTCGTTCTCCAACATCACCAACATAATCATCTCCTTCCAAGGACTGTAGTTGGACACCCCGTCCAAATGTCATCATATCGACAACATGTTGAAAAATAAAAATTTGGCTTCATGAACCTATTTCCCAGTCCTATTTCCCACTTCCCGTATTTGTTTCCTGTTGCCTGGACCCCTACCTGAGGCTTCCCATATTCTCCTTGTACTTCTCAGGTCCTCTTCTATGATAGAAAAACAGGATCATAGAACAATAAAATAAAACAAATGCAAAAATAAAACATAGAAGATACATAATACAATAGAGACACAGATATACGTGTTTCACCCAGTGTGGGCTACGTCCACTAGAGAAATTTCTAGGTCTGTCCTTTTTATTATCTAGAAAAATGAAGGGATTCAACCTATACGACACTCATTGTAAATTCCTCTTCTTTCTCTCACAGTATCCTCTCTCATAATATAATATTTGCAATGATACATAACCACAATATAATTCCCTCATAAAAGAGGGTTTCCTTCTAGGGAAAAAAAACCCTAACATAACTTCTACCGTCAGATCTGCGACCTTATAATGAACGGTCTAGATTTACTATGAAATTACAATATACATTTACAAGGAAATTTTTCCTTCGAGAGTTTCACCCCCAAATCCCCATCGGGGGCCTACTTTCCCCTAGACCCCATAGGGGGGAGAAAGCTCCCTCTGACCCCCCCCCCCGCATGGAGGAGTGTACAATATTCTAGGGTGTACAGTCTTCATTGGATATAAACATGGCTGAAAAAAAAGACCTATGAATCAAGAAGATATTCAGGCTCCACAACCAACAATCTCCCACTTGGAGACTGATCACAACAAATCCACTGTTGTTGTATCTTCTAGACTATGATCCTTATTAAACCTGGAAATTTTCTCATCTTCACCTTCATGCTTGAAGACCAACTTAAATTGAGCAGGAACTTAGTTTCTCCCTAGTTACTCTCTTTGTTAACATGTCTATAGGATTCTGGCTAGTATGTATCTTTTCCAACTTCAAATGTCCATGTTCCAAGATAGATCGTATGAAATGGTACCTGAGATGTATATTCTTAGTATTTGAATGGAAGGATGAGTTATTTTCACTCTCACTATCACAATACAACTTTCTATTCTCCTTCTTCTTTCCCAAATCCTCCATAAACCTCTGTAACCAAATCATTTCTTTACTAGCCTCTGTAGAAGAAACATACTCTGGTTATGTTGTTGAAAGTGCAACAACCTTTTTTAGTTTTGAAATCCAACTTATTATTATTCCACCTACAGTAAAAACATACCCTGTGGTGGTCCTCTTGCTATCTTTATCTCCTGCCAGATTTGAATCAACATATCCCTGTAGAAAAATGTTTGAACCTCCAAAACATAATGCATGAGTAGAAGTACCTCTCAAATAACTGAGAATCCACTTTACTTCCTCCCAATTTTCTTTACCTAGATTTCTCATATACCTTCTCAAAACTCCCACTACATGTGCAGTATTTGGTCTTATGCAAACCATTGCATACATCAAGTTTCCAATTGTTGATGAATAAGGGACCCTGGACATGTATTTTATCTCCTCCTGTGTCTTGGGACAAATTTCCTTGGTTAATTTGAAATGGCTGGCCAAAGGTGTACTAATTGGTTTTGCATTCTACATTCTAAGCCTGTCCAACACCTTCTCTATGTACTCACCTTGAGAAAATGTTAATTTGTGATTTTTCTTGTCTCTTGTTATTCTCATACCAAGGATTTTCTTTATGACACCTAAATCCTTTATCAAAAATGAATTAGATAATTTCTTCTTGAGCACATTTATATCCTGCATATTAGACCTGACAACAAGCATGTCATCTACATCCAATACAAAGATAATATAACTTCCATTTTCTATCCTTTTAAAATAAACACAGTGATCAGAATGACATCTACTATAACCTTGTTCTGTAATAAGCCTTTCAAAATTGAATTACCTTTGGCTTGGAGCTTGCTTTAGGCCATACAATCTCTTCTTCAGCCTACATACCAAATTCTCCTACCCTTTGACCTCATACACGCATGGCTACTGCATATAAATCTCTTCCTCCAAATCACCATGGAGAAAAGTTGTTTTTACATCTAATTGTTCAAGATGAAAATCTTCTACTGCCACAAGACTTAAAATAGTCCTAATTGAAGTCATTTTAACAACAGGAGAAAATATTTCATCAAAATCTATACCTTTATTTTGTGCAAACCCCTTTACAATAAGTCTAACCTTGTACCGCTTTTTGCCTCCATCTTCTTCCTTCAACCTATAAACCCATTTATTCTGCAATGCTCTTTTTCCTGCAGGAAACTGAACCAAGTCCCAAGTCTAGTTATTTACCAGAAAATCCATTTCCTCTTTCATGCCTTGCTCCCACTTATTTTTAGTGTCTACCTACATTGCCTCTTCATAACATTCTGGTTCACCAAAATCAGTCAACAATAAATAATACAATAAAGGAGAGTATCGTTCAAGGGGTCTACTTAACCTAGTAGATATTATAACAACACTTGTAGGAGTTTGAGGTACATGTTTTTCATGTTGTCGTACATTTTATATTTTTTGGTACCTTTGGAATTTCTTTTTTAGTTATCTCATCAAGCACTGTGTATTCTGGTTTTTCTTTTTCTTGTATCTTTCCCTGCAACTGATCTTTGTACACGACCTTCTCATTGAATATGACATCTCTACTCCTAATGATTTTGGGATTTTCATAATCCTATAAGATATAACCAAAATCATTAACACCATATCTAATAAAGGTACACTTCTTGGATTTTGCCTCAAGATTTGTTCTATTTTATTTATCAATATGGACAAATGCTTCACAACTGAAAGTATTCAAAAAAGAATAGTTTACCTTTTTACTTGTCCATGCCTCCTCTAGAATTCCACCATCCAAAGAGCTTGAAGGTACTCTATTTATTAAGTAATCAACAATATCTACAACATCTACCTAGAACGTAAGGGAAACCCAATGTGAAATCTCATACTCCTTTCACACTCCATGATTGTCCTGTTCATCCTTTCTGACACACCATTTTCTTGTGGTGTTCCTAGAACTGTTTTCTCTCTACAAATCCCATGTTATGAACAATAATCATAAAAATCCTTGTTGCAACATTCACCTCCATTGTTTGATCTGAGACACTACAACCTTTTTCCTGTCTCATTCTCAACCAAAGATTTCCATTTCTTAAAATTATCAAAAACATCATATTTTTTTTTAATGCAATAAACCCAAGTTTTTCTAGTTGCATCATCAATACAAGTAACATAATAACAAGATCCACCAAGATATGATACCTGAGTTGGTCCCCGTACATTTGTATGCACAATCTCTAACATTTCACTCTTTTTTTCTTTTCCAACTCTAAGAAATCTGACTCTCTTCTGTTTTCCATAAACAAAGTGCTCACAAAAATCTAAATCACTTTGTTTAAGATATGGAAACATATTTCTTTTGTGAAGTATCTGCATCCCCTTCTCACTCATGTGTCCAAGTCTATGATTCCACAATGATGTGTCCACTCATGTAGAAGATAAAGAGATATAAGAATGAATATGACCAGTACATAAATACAATGTACCTACCTTCTCTCCTTTTTCTATCACCAGTGATCCTTTGGCGACCTTCCATGCCTTATCTGTAAATATAGATATACAACCTTCACTTTCCAACTACCCTATTTAAATTATGTTTTTTTCTTAGATATGGAACATGTATTAGCTCTTTCAACAACCGTTGGTTTCCATTCCCTTGCTTTATTTTTACCCTTCTCATTCCAACAATTTTGCATGGTGCATCATCACCCACATGAACTTGTCCAAAATCACCTTGAACATAATATAGAAAATGTTTCCTATGGGGTGTAGCATGAAATGAAGACCCTAAATCTACTACCTAAGACTCAAAAATATTATCTAGAAAAATAATTAAAGAATCTTGTGACACATCACTTGTTACATTTGCTTCCTGGTTTTTCTCTTGTTGTCCATCTCTTTGTTTCTTTGGAGCTCTGTAGTCTTTCTTCAAATTTCCTTTCTTCCCACAATTCCAACACTCTATCTTTCCCAGTCTAGATTTGGATATTCCCTTCCTAGAATTCCCGTGTTTCCCTGATCCCTTTCCTCTATCCTTTTGTATTTTTCTGTTCTCCATGTTTAAAGCATTAATTGATGTCTCACCTATTTTTTTCCGTCGCATTTCCTCACTAAGGATAACATAAACAACATCATCAAATTTTAAAGTGTTTTAACTAGAGACATAGTTACTTACAACCATGACCAAGTTGTTCCATCTTTATGGTGATGAGAAAAAGATTAGAAGAGCCCTGACCTCATCATAAAATTCCACTTTTACATAACTTAGTTGATTAGTAATCGTATTAAATTCATTTAAATGATCTGCAACAAACCCAACTTCTAACATATTCATATTAAATAATCTCTTCATTAGAAATACCTTATTGGGTGCTGAGGTTTTTTCATATAGTTTATCTAATGCATCCTTCGGCTCCTTCATTGTCTTTTATTTTAAAATATCGAAAGCTACCGATGTCAGGCTCAGCCATATTGTTTCTAGTGCCTTTCTATCAATAACCTCCCATTCTTCGTCCTTCATGGTTGTTGGCTTCTTTGTTATTCCACCCAATGGTAGGAATATATCCTTCTCATATAAATAATCTTCCATTTGCATCTTCCATAACTAGTAGTTTTGGCCGTTAAATTTCCTGACCCTAAACTTTCCATGTTCCACCATTGCTCCCACTCGAACCAGGAACCCTCTTTTCCTGTGAGTTATCTTTCGCTCTGATACTAGTTGCTAGAAAAACAGCATCGTGGAACAATAAAATAAAACAAATCCAGAAATAAAACACAGAAGATACACAATACAATAGAGACACAGATATGCGTGGTTCACCCAGTGTGGGCTAAGTCCACCAAAGAAATTGCCAGGTCCTTCCTTTTTATTATCCAACAAAATGAAGGGATACAACCTATAACACACCCGATGTAACTTCCTCTTATTTCTCTTACATTCTCCTCTCTCAGAACACAATATTCACAATGATACACAACCACAATATAATTCCCTCATAAAATAGGGTTGTCTTCTATGAAAAAAAACCCCAACATAAATTCTACCATCAAATATGAGACCTCATAATGAATCGTCTTGATTTACTGTGAAATTACAATATACATTTACAAGGAAAATTTTCCTTGGGCCCACTTTCTCCCAGACCCCCCAACCGGCGAGATGAGCCCCTTGGATCCCATAGGGGGCAAGCCTCCCCTGCAAAATCCCCCGCATGGAGGAGTGTATAGAATTACGGGGTGTATAGTCTTCATGGGGTATAAACACAGATGGAAACAAATACCTGTGAATTAGGAAGATAATCATGCTCCACAACCAACATTCTGAGCTTCCTGAAGTCATTCTAGACACTTTCCGACTATCTAAGCATGTTGACTAGGTCGCATTCCCACTGCCTGATAACTTTCTGGGCTACTTGAATTACCTATTGGGCTTCCCGACACTTGTGAGATCTGTTGTTGACTTTGCTATCCTTGCTGGCAATTGTTGGTGGCCTGTCCATGACCTAAATGGTGGCTAGATGTGGTAGTTTCTAGCTGATCAAATGACAACTTTCTCCTGCATCACGTAGCATGATTGTCACCTACAGATTCACTCCACAGGCCGACTACTTCTCCTAGTGACAACCTTCATCGCATTTCCTATGCCAACTCTTGTCACTACCCTATCCACCCATCTTCTTGTGTGTTATCCACCACACAACCCACATCATCTCTTCTTCATTGACTGATATGGATGCTCCTTATCCCACACAGACACATCCAACATGGTGATTCCTTTTTCTACACCCTTGAATGTCAGCTCCATGCATCCTCCTAACTCGATTGACTATTCTCTGCACCAATCCTCTGTAGCCTACATTCTCTCCTCAGTCACTTCCTCATGCTGCTACACCCATGGATAAGATGTCTACTGGAGACTCTTCCTTAGTCACACCCAAATCCACATGTTGTGGTTTATCCTAATGCCCTTTTCTCCCATGTGATCGCTCTCCCACACTCAACTAGTTTGCATTAGAGGCTACTAGATTCTCTAGTAACTTCTCTATGTCTAAGTGTAATCTCTCCATCTTAGTCGTCACTTGATCCTTGTGCAGCCAATCTTGATTGCAACGTTTATCCCATATCACCTCTCATGTTGATTCCTAACATGTTTGTCGACTGCTGCAACTCTCAGTGGATATCTCTATCCTCAATCACCAAAAATTTCTCATGTTCAAGCTCGACTTCTCACCTTGATGACTCCACTCGGTATCCTGTGTGCCTAGTATGCAATTTTTATCAGCAAATATCTTCAACAACTAATGAAACCGTATGGCTCGCACAACAGTCGTACACTATACAGATGCCTCCTTAATTTTTTTATTAATAAGTTTACCCTGTAGCTAACCCCATAGCCTGCAAACTTGGAAAAATAATTCCTTCATATTTGCAATAAAATAATTTTCTCACTGCAAAAATATCACTCGTGCAACCTAGTTTCCATCAGAGTCTTGAATCTAATACCATGTTGAATTTCCTGCAAACCTAAAACGTGACTAATAATCCAAATAAAATTTCTTTATTATCTGTTAGCACAACTAGGTTATCAACAAAGCATTAGTGGAAGCATAAAATATAAACCATAACACATTGCACACGAGATATTTAGGTAAACAACCCCTGGAAAAACCCTTGCGGGAAAACTAGATCTGTGATGATTTTTTTTCTATAAAATCAGGGCTCTCTTCTTGGGATAATGGCCCTTTAGAGGATGACAATGAAGTTATATCCTATCCTACTTGGATTCTATCTCCCTCTCTTCCCTTCACACCTTTCCTCAACCCTGCCCACTCATAGTTGGATAAAATATATTCACCCGCTCAATGAGACCTAGTCACTCTCTACTCACTCTGTCTAATCCTCTTACCTAGGCTTCATTTTATTAATTTGAGCTAACCCTAATTCCAAAACCCTATTTCTCCTCTAAAGTGATCAATGGTTGAGATCTAATCTCATGTTCACTTTAGATCTAACAAATAGGACTTAATCAACTCACTTAAGTTACTAATGCCAAGTAAACTTAGGCATTTAACTTAATTAATTAAAAGGACATTCAATTTAATTAATGACTCATAAAATGAACTTCCTAAAGTTTTCTGAGAGGTTAAAAGGAAAAATTCCACATGCTAGACATTGATCCAATGTGGAAGTACTTGTCTAACACTAATACATCAACACACACAAGTCTCACCGTCGCTTAAAAGAGTAGGCATTGCCTCTACCCTCTTTGTGAAGTAATCGATGACCACGATGATGTAACGATGCCCTCTAGATGAAAGGTAGGTGGTTTGTCATAAAATCAACACCCCACTTAGTAAAAGGGCCAACAATGATGATTGGAAAAAGAGGAGCAGGATGCGTATGCATTTTATGAGTAAAAATTTGACACGGATGACATTGTTTTACCACTTCAATACAATCTTTGAAGATCGTTGGCCAAAAATATCTGGCACACAACATTTTATGGGTTGTCAGTAACCCATAAATATGACCTCCACATGTTCCACTATGAGATTCATTTAAGATGAACTTTGCTTCTTCCTGAGTCACATAATGATGTAAAATCGAGTCCACACCACGACGATACAAGCTATCACCAATTATGAGCTAGTTTTTTTGTTGATGGACAATGCGTCATCGCTCCTCTCTCGAATAATATGGGAAGAAATTCAAAGTATTAAAATATATAATAATGTATCCATACCAAGGATCAGAAGAATATATCAAGAAGATGGATTCATTCAAAAATGAGTTCTCAAAAGTTTCTTCTTTATTTTCCCTAGGGAACTTTGACATCAATTTCGTAAAAACAAGCGACTTTTTGGACTTTGCTGAGGCAAATTTTAAGTCAAACTCTTGAAAAATCACAATCCATTTGTTGAATTTATTGTCAATGATATGATAATTTAAGACATACTAGAAAGGATTAACATCTGCAATAACAATATTTTTATGGAGGAGAATGTAATGTCAGAGTCTTTGGACAACAAGGACAACTGCCAAAGCCAACTTCTCAACGTACAAGTATTGCAACTCAAAGTCAACCAAACCACGACTTAGGTAATAAATGACATGATTGAAAAGAACATCATCTTCTTACACCAAAACTAGACCCATGTCCAATTCAGACGTCGTTAGGTACAACAAGATGTCACGATTAAAATCAGGAAGACTAAGGAGAGGGGAAGACATTTAATTGTTTTTTAATGCATCGAAACATCTTTTCTCATAATAATTCTATTCGAAGGGGACCCCTTTTTCATCAAATGCATGAAACCCTTAGTGATATCAACATATTAAGCGATGAAATGACGAAGGAAATTTTATTTTTCTTAGACTCTGAAGTTGACGAATAATACACGGGAGAGGCAACAAAACTATTGCCTCAACCTTTAAAGGGTCCACCATGATCCCTTTGTTTGACACGATAAATCCAAGGAGACACCTTGAAGAAACAAAAAAATTACATTTGTGTGTATTTAGTCGGATGCAATAATAATGACATCTATGGAACACATGACATAGGTGATCTAGATGATTGGATCTACAACGAGAATGAGCGGCTAGATCATCCAAATATGCATCAAAAATATGTTTCATGTCATGGAAGGAAAAGGACATGACCCACTGGAATGTCGCCCCAAGATTTTTAAGACCAAAAGACATTTTAAAGTATGCAAAATTTCCCCAAGGAAAAATAAATGAAGTTTTATGTTGATCCTTGGGTTTAATTTGGATCTGATTGTAGCGAGAGAATCCATCCATAAAGGAGAAGATCTTGCTTCCCACACACTCATCAATAGTTTGTTCAATAAAAAATGTTTGTAAGTTGTCCTTGTGACAAGCCTTATTTAAATACCTAAAATCCATACATACATGGATGGTTCCTTGCTTCTTGTCAACCAGAACAGGGTTTGATAACCATTCAGTAAACAAAACCGGATAGATGAAACCCACTTTGAGGAGCTTCCCTACATCAACCTTTATGGAAACTACCTTCATGGGGTTAACCGGTGTCAACTTTTTTCGAACATGCTTCACATTTTGATAATTCTTTATTTCATGTTTGACAATTCGAGGGTCTATGCCTAACATCTCCTCGTATGACTTAGTGAATATTTTGTGAAACTCCTTAAACAAGGCAGTATAATCATAGATTTTCTTAGGCGAATAATCCACACCAATGAGCACATTTTACATGATGTTGGGATCATTCAATATGTTGATAGGTATTGTTTTATAAATGTTGGTCATGTTCCCTTTAGTGTAAACACCATGCTTTACTAAAGGGTTCACGATTGTATCAACATTTTCGTTCATGTGGACATGGAACTCTCCTCTTTCAATGTGTTCCATCTCCAAAAGGAAATAAGATCAATGATGTAAATCATCCCAAGGCCTCTCTGGACCCATCATTTCCTCTATAATATCCTCGTCAGAGGGAAGTATTGTCTTGAGACAATAAATAGAATGAGAAGATCAATTAAATAGAATGAGAAGATCAATTAACCGCCCAAATGGGTGTCGAAATATAATCAACATCCTCTTTCATAAAAGGAGTTGGATATAAGTTTGGAGTGGCCCTTTGAATGGTCTGATAAGCAATATCCACTGCATGAAAATGATTTTCCATTCTTGCATGCTTGATCCCTTCTACCAAATCAGACAAGGATGGTAGAATCTAAGGATCTTCAAAGTAAGTCATTCAAAAATGGTGTACTTTGGATATGGGAACCAGTGAGACTGGTGAGCTCGAGCTAGCTGGAGTGGATAGAATGTACGATATTGGCATTAGGATATTAAATTTTTCTTATCAATGAAGAATACATCCCAACGCCAATACTTTCGGTCATCATCTGGGAGTTGTCTATCAAAGGGATTTTAGATCCCAACCATGTAGCTAAATCTAAATGACTAAAATATAAATGGTCAATCGCCACAATTTTTCCTTCAAGAGGAAAACAAATAACTCAGAAGACCAAAGATACGATAGTGGTCATAGAATAAATCCAACTAATACCTAGAAAATTTTTGTAGTCGAGCAAAGTGTCAACTAATTTCACCTCAACATACATGGTTTTTTGTCCCAACTATATGGGGAAGGAGGAAATTATCCCATGGGGTCGAAAAATAAAAACCATCAAATGCAATCAAAAGAGTATGGGACAGAGAAAGCTCTGGAGAGGCGATAAATTTCCAACAAGAAAGTGACATCACACATGTCGATGATCCCTCATCAATCATCATACTAAAAGTGTTATTTATGGCATACAACAATTGAATATTAAAAGTGATGTGATAAGGGTGGAAAATTTTGACATTAGAAGGTTCAAACATGATGATTTATGAGCTATAAGCATCCATAGCGCCAATAGCAGAAATCAATGCACTTTGTTGTGTTAGGAAACTATGGAGTACCTCGAGAGAATATATCACACATGATGATTGGACCAATTCTTCCACGATGGAATAATTTTGAGTATCCCTAGCATTTGGATTATGTGACGCCCTCTTTTACACACCCTTTGGTATGAAAGGAATATCATCACTCGTAGAAGGCTTCTCAATATGAAGAGTCCCTTGCTACTCAAAGGGTTCCTTACTCTTTGACCTAGACTCAGGTTTATGGTAATTATGTGCTCGAGTATGAAAATAAACATCCAAACTCATCATATAAACATTTGATGATGTTCCATCAGGCTGACGAGTACCCTGGTTACCACCTTGTTGACTCCCAACATTATATAGTGAAGCCATATTTTGTCCATAAGGAAACAGATTAGTCAATATGGCAGGTTGTTGTTTTGCCAACAACATCTAAGCTTCTTCCATCTTAGGGAATTCATGAGTGAGGTGATATTATCATATTCCTTGGAAATAGATTATTATTTATTGGCATTCTTATTATTATTTCCCCCTCCCTTTTAATCCTTACCCTTTATCTTCCCTCTAGGTTATTGGCTGCCTTTCGGGTTCGTTGACTGCACATTGTATACATTTGACTGTTGGTTGTGGAGCTTGATTATATTATTGATTTAGAGTTCTTGTTTCAGCCATGTTTGGACCCCATTACTTGACGGGGGGGTGTGGGGGGGATTCCCCCCCCTTGCACTTCTCTCGCCAGGGGTGTCCATGGGGGGCGGTGGGGGATTCAGGGGAAGAACCCCTAAAGCGAAATTTTAGAAAAAATTTTCTTGTAAAATATTGTAATTTCATAGTAAATATAGACCATTCATTATAAGCTTGTAGATATGACAATTGAAGTTATGCTAGGGATTTTTTCCCTAGAATGAAACCCTCTTTTATGTATGAGGTAATTGTATTGCGGCTGTGTGAGTGAGTGAATATTGTATTATGAGAGAGGAGACTGTTAGAGAAAGAAGAGGAAGTTACAATGGGTATGTTGTAGGTTGTGTCCCTTCATTTGTTGGATAATAATAAAGGAAGGACCTGGAAATTTCTATGGTGGATGTAGCCCACACTGGGTGAACAATATATAACTGTGTCTCTATTGTATTATGTATCTTCTGTGTTTTATTTCCACATTTTTTTATTTTATTGCTTCACGATCTTGTTTTTCCGACACCGACGTTTTGGAGGGGGAAGTTGAAGCTAAAGTTGGACTAGATGTAGAATCTTGTATTGAGAGTTGTCTCATTTTATTTGAGACCAAGTATGTGGGTGAGCTTTGAATGAAACCAAAAATTCCATCATGATGAGGTCCGAGAATCAGTCTAGAAGGGTCAATATTTGACCGCGATGCACTCAGAATGATCTCATAAAGGATCTCAAATTGAGAGTAAATCAGATCTAACTATTGGGCCCTGAAGATAGCTTCTTCCTCCATAGTTACTTTAGAAGTGGAAACATCTTTAGAGATATAAGGAAAAAAGGAATTCAAAATCCACTCTAAGAGGAAATCTAGAGGAATGGTTTCCTTAATCATTCTCTTTCTCCTTCACCACTCCAGAATATGGTCAGATATATGAGTGGTCTTATTCTATTGAAAGGTTGAAAACATATAAGTGTCATCATCGTAGCATACTGGGAGTTGAAAGTGATTGAGGAAGACTAATTCCAAGTCATGAAAAGTGCGATAAGATGTTTCCTTCCATTCAATATACCACTTAGTAGCTGCTCCAGTGAGAGTAAATTGAAAGAGGCATAATCGAATAGAATCATCATTCAGTGAGTTCAAAGAACACCACATATGTAAAGTGGTGACATGATCATCAAGATATTCACTAGTTTTTCCTTCGAATTTGGGAATATTCGAAGGAATTTTGGTTAGCACTGGTCACCAACTAGGATCGTGACACTCAAGGTCATTCATTAAATTTGAAATATCTGGAAAATTAAGAGTTGTCGGGAAGAGGAGCTTTGGTTGTTTCATCATATTCCAACTTCTAGAGGGGATTCCCCTGGGTTGGTTGGAATAAGGAAATGAAGAGCTTGGATTTTTATTGACACCAGGTTTCCAGAAATAATTTTCATGAAAACCAAGGTTTTGATAAGAAGGTTGAAATCCTTGGCCATAAGCAGGTAATCCACCCCCAAGCTGGTTGTCAAACTGAAAACATTTCCTTCCATTTGGTACCCCCTATTTTGGGACATATATAAATGAGGGGTTACACAATGATTGGAAAGGGTTTACCCATAGTGGCACGCCCGACAAGGGATTTCTACCAAACCCATTGAATAAAGTGAGAGGATTGGATGTAGACGACATGACAACATATTTAAATCCACTGCTCAGGGAAAGTACCCATCCCATAGCAGGTTTAGGACCCAAGGAAGGAAAAAACGCTCCCGAGCGAGGGGTTTGAAGAATATATATGTGCCCCTCCCCAAATAATATCTTGAAAATAAGTCGAAGAACACTTGAAACCAATGCTAGAAATATGGGGAGTCATTTGAGATCCAACCGACATGTTTTGCATGCCAAATGACGAGATACCAAATGTAAAAGAATTAGATACAAAGGGTAGCGACGAAGATGCCACACTAAAGAGACAAAGAGGCCACACTCAAAGGTTGAGTGTGTTTATAAATCCTCAAATTCAACCCTTGGTATCCTCTGATACCATGTTGATTATGTTAGAATACTGAGAGGGGGGAGTGAATCAATATGATAAATTTTTACCACTTTCAATCACAATATATAAACTTCAACTTTATCAACAATATATCATTTATGATTTCATTCAATATATCATGAGTACATAACCATAAGAAGTATAATTCAAGAATATCACATTAGATACACAGTACACCAGAATTTACGTGGAAACCCAAATGGGAGAAAACCACATAATGATTTCTTATATATATCAAGAATACATTCATAGAAAGCACCAAATTCCAAATTATCTTGCACCAACTAGAAGGAGGCACCAACGTGAAGGGAGATACAACTCCTTTAATTCTCCGACACCAACCAAAAGGAGGCTACGAACCCCTAATTTATAGGCACCAACCTGAAGGAATATCCAATTCCCTAAGTTCTTTGGCACCAACCGGAAGGAGGTTATGACCCCCTGATTTATAGCAACCAACCTAAAGGAAGCTCCAACTCCCTAAGTTATCCGACACCAACCATAAGGAGGCTACAACCCCCTTTCCTTTCCCCATCATGCCACCCTGAAATATAAGTGTAGAATCAAACTGTCACTACCACTTATCAACCTATAACTTCGATTGTCACTGATGCATCAACCAACGTGTCACCGTCACGTCAACCTATAACTAATGATTAACCAATCATCCAACTTGTCACTGTCTCTATCAATGATATACCATCATCAACCAACTATAACAAGATCCACTCACATCGATACCAAAACCATCACCATACCATGTACATCAACTTGTACCATACCATGTACATCAAACTATACCATATCATGCATCAACCATGTACCAAAACCTGTACCATATCACATACCAAGATCACCAAGAAGTGCCTCTAACAATCTATCATACCATCATCATGACATGTGCCTCAACCATGTGCTAAAACAAGTATCAAACCATGAACCATAAAATCACCAAGATGTGTCTCAACATGTACTATCATCACCAAGCATGTACCATACCATCACCAAGATATGCATCAAGCATATACCATATCACTCATGATATGTCTCAATCATGTCATACACCATATACCATAAGATATCATCAATGATGTGTCTCAACTAAGTACCATAATATGTGATAACATCACCATGACATATACCAAACCAGATACCAAGATAGCCAAGATATATTTCTAACAATGTATCATATCATCACAAAGGTGTACCATATCATGTACCATTTTCATCAAGACATGCCTCAAGAATGTACCATAAAAATAGCCCTCAATAACACATGTAAAGCATACCTCTGATCATAGAATACCTGATACAAAAAATTACAGACATGTAGCTCTTCCTCAACTTCAACAACAAGAGAATAGCACCTTCATCAAACTTTACCTCAGTCTCATGGGACTAGTTTTGTATTAGTCACAAACCCTAAATTTCAACAATAATAACTTCATACTTGTAATGAATAAAGGTATGAAATTTTAACCACATATACTCTCATATTGTTCTTCCATCTCCTCAAAATTGTAGTGTCTAAAACTTCTCACAACATAAGTTATAGAGAAAATGGAAGACCTTGTTCAATTCTAGCCTATTCTATAGAGAGAACTTGTACAGCATTCCACACACTCAATATTTGATATATTATTATTAAACTTGCACAAAATATACTATGGAGTGTGATATTTCCATCGAAATTATTCTCACATAATTTAGATCCTCTATGAAGAAGTTATGATGATTTTACCCGAAACACCTGTTTGAGACTAGTATCAGGACTAGCCAAAAATCCTACCTTCCACCAATTGTATCTCCAAATATACAATGATCCAAAAGATGATATTTTTACCACAGGTACATTGACATTTCTTCTCAACCTCCTCCAATTTTCGCTATCTGAATCATTCTATAAAAAATGTTATAGCAAACATGGTAATATTACCTTTAAATAAAATACCTTAGAACACATCATCACAAGACATCATCCTCCCTTGGAATTTCTCTCTTCTTCACTTCATCTTCCCTCTAAAATTTGCCTCATATCTCCTTGGTTACCTCAGATAAAAATCACTTGAATTAGTGTAACAAATGAACTCCTAGGTGCCTTATTTATACTAGATATGGCACCCTCTTTTTAGGGCTGACTTAACCCAAATAAAATTCAATTTATTTTTTAATGATTATTCCATTGAGGTCAATTTTACCAACAACATCCTTAATATTTATTTTAATGTTTATTGCAATGGGGCCAACCTGTAAATTCTTGTTTGCAACAATTTTTCTTCTTTTAATTAATTTGGGGCTGACTTGTCACTTCTTGCTACAATTATTTAGGGCTTCTTAACCATACTTCGATGCTTCCATCTTCAAGAGGGAATATATCCTCAATTGTGAGGAGCCACGTGAAGTACCACCTACGTTGGAAACAACATGATGATGACTATCCATCTATGAGGGTGTTACATGCATTTACACTTTCCTTCATGGCCTTATTCCTCAAACAACTTTGGGATTCATGACCAAACCTCTAGGGCTTCTTGAAGACTTCTTCAAAGCATCTTCCTAAGAGGGTCATGCTTAAAACTATGCCATAAGAGGACTACCTTGGATACTTTTTCAGGTATACCCATCACATCTATTGCAATCAATGAAAACCGCTTCTATTGACATCAATGACAACTAATTATCCAACAACATCAATGAAAACCAAATATCCAACAATATCCCCCTTTGGCATTGATGGAAACAGTCATACTCCAACACTCATGCTCCACCTATGACCAATTCTCCTTATCTTTCTCTCCCCCTTTGAAACCAATGGAAAAGGGTGTCTCCCTTTGGGGATGCTCCCCCTGTCTTCATGCTTCTAATCTTTCTGTTTCTTCTTGTTTGACATCATAGGTAAAAGGGAAACTCTTCATGTCGATATGTCTCCCCCTATCTTCATGATTCTAACATTATCTCTTTCTCTAACAATTTCTCTCCCCTTGACTTCTTTGCAAGATGTCGTGTAGATCAATGTGGGGCTTCCTGTACTTTCTCTCTTTCCTCTCTTTCGGTGCTTATTTTCCATTGGTTCTTCCTATTGTAATTCAATGACATATATAAGAAGCATTCAAAAATTACTTGACTTCAAATTTTCATGTCTTGCCAAGTTCACATCAATGACCATACTTTTCAACAAATTTTCTTTGATGGTATGGCTTCTGCTGACGATTTTTCTTTCCCTATTATGTTGTGTCTTTCACTTCTTTCCTTCCTATGACTAATTGATTCCACTTGTTAATATGATTCCATTCGTTTTCATATATCTATCTAGACCTACCAATGATCTCATAAATCCATCTCTATCCATATCTCATAAATTGTCCATGATTCTGCTACTCAACTGCACATAATGTTGACCCATTTGTCTCTTTACTCTTTTGAAGACTTCTTCCACTTTGTTGTAACTGATCATTACATATTCCTTGTTTTCAAGTTGTTTGTTCAATCTATAAATCAAAATTTACATGTATGGAAAAATCTGTATTGAATATATCCCTTCCTAAATACATACGTGGAATCCTCTATACAATCATGAAACTTTTACTAAGAAGTGTGCCAATGATATAATTCAAAAAATTTAGATGATACCTACATGGGAGTGTGTTCTGAAAGCTTCTCCTCAAACAATCAAACTGTCACAAGACATTTTGCACTCCTGTGGTCAAACCACTCTGAAACTACCTTCCCAAAATATGCAAACCCTTGAGACTACTCGAAAGGTAGTTCTATGATTTGTAAATATGTTGCTTAGACTCACCCTCTTCAACATTCATATTTACTGCGAGTCTCCAAGCCAGATGGATTAAAAAAAATACACACTCTGACAGAGAGTAATATTCCTCTTCCTCTGTGGATTCATCATCTTCCCGAGTTCTAACTTGCATTCTGACATATTTCTTTTTATCCTCTTCCTAAGTTATGACATCATTTTTATCTTCATCCTCTTTATGGATTTTGACATCTTCCTCTTTTCCTATGGATTCATCATGATATTGAGTTGTTGCAAATATCGCGAGTATGATCTCTGGGACCTGGTCTTCATTCACCTACTCTTCTTGTTTTTCATTTCTTCTCCAAACCTTCTTGTATCTGACATATTCCTTTTTTTCCTGTAGATTTATCTTGATCTTGTACCACTGCAAATCCCGAGAGTATGATTTTTGGGTGTCCTTCATTCATCTGTTTTTCCTTTACCTATTTTTTTTTTCTTTTCCAAATCTTCTTATATCTGATATCAATATTCTCTTTCATCGAATTATCCATCATGCTTCTACAATCACGATCTATATGTCCATAATTGTGGCATTTGTAATATTCAATAGTATGTGGGGCCACATAAAAATTTCTTTCTTGACCATTTCTTTCATAAGCTCTACAGTCTACAACTTTATGTCCAAAGTTAGTACTCGTAAAACAATGACCATAAAATAAACTTTCATACCTGGGAGTGAATGATATTTTTTGTGATGTAGTTCTTCTGAACTCATTCGTTGGTTGATCATGATCTTCTCTTCTATTGTTTCCTTCATAATAATTGAAGCTTTTTTGATACTCGAAAGTGGAGGGTCTTCTTTGATATCTATCTCTTTTGTAACCCTCTTCTTGAGTCTTCTTCATTTCTGGAATGTCCTCCTTTGTGGTCTCACAGACTTCCTTATTGATAGAGTCTTTGATGACTTATGCATAATGCTTAACCTTCTCTTCATTCTTCCTTTCTAGTAACATGTAACATTTTCCTTTAACTTTATTTATTGATGATATGGGTATTTCTCTCTCTTTAGTGTTCTTACTGAGCTTGGCAACTTTAATTCTTAACGTGACAACTTCTTCTTAAAGATTCTCACAGTCTTTTTCTTTCTTCATCATCTGGATCTTCATGACTTCTTCCTTTCTCTTTGCTTCTTCAGGTTGGGTCTTCAAAGAGATAATTTAATCTTCAAGTCTTCTTTCTTGTTGACTGAATTTTTCTTCAAGCTAATTTAAGTCCTCAAATATTTCCTTAAGATGGCTAGTCAAAATATATTCTCTACTTCCTTTATTTTTGCTACTATTTCGGCTTCCAAGAACTTTTTTTCTTTTGACTGACTTTTGCATGCTTCTTCAATCCTTGTAGATTCTTATATTTGGAATTTTAGGTTTGTAATCATCTATTGGACTTCTTCAGAGTTGGGATTTTGAGATACCTTATTTAGTTTGATCCATTCTCCCTTGAGTGACTTGTTCTTCCTTCTTTCTTTCATCAGATTGTCTAAAGCACTGATCAATTCTGCTTCAAGATTTATTATGCCTTCTTCACAATGTACTTATTTTTAATCTATCTTGCATGAAGAGCATATTTCATTTCATTCATTTTCAAAATCTTCTTTATTCTGATTGGTATGCTTTCTCTCTATGATAGAATCAGATTCCTTAAAGTATAGATTATGTAGCTTATCCCAAAGTTATTTCATTCATGAGAATTGTCCCACTTTTTATTTAACTAAATCACATAATCCTTCCAAGCTGAAATCCATTTCCATTTTGTTGTTTCTTTACAATTCCTTCTTGGTTGCAGTCTTTGGTTTCTTTGTAGCGGTGTATCCCGACACAATTGATTTCCAAACATCAAACCCATGTGCTTGTACAATAAAATTCAATTATTGTTCCACATCTCATACTTCAAAATAGTCTGACCATCAAACCATGATTTTCCAATAGCTTAGTATCCATTATCCATGATAGCCATGATCTACCTTCTAGTGGTTAAATTGATTTCTTGAAGGACCTTGTTGGCACAAGGGTAGAACCAGGGTTCAACACTTCAACAACACACCAACAAAACCCTAACTATTGACCATTTTGGCAACACTTGCGAAGCAGGCGAAGTCTCACCCGAGGTAGAGGAAGGGGGGGTTACATGACTCAGGTGTCTGTAACCAAGCTAGGACACAAATATGTGATAATAACACTTCACGGAGTATTCTAGAAACACTTAAAAGGTGATATGAATTAGTTCATTATCTTTATTAACATCTCATAAAAAACCCTAATATGGATCGACGCAGTAACAACAAAGATTAAGCATTTCTACCACTTAGCACATATCATTGATTTAGATCTAAAATTTATTCATATTTAAGTAAATCACTAAGAATCAATAGATCTATCTATCATGCATTATAATCAAGGCACTAAGCAAATCAATCACATGAATAACACAACACACAGAAAACTAAAGACACGAGATATATGTGGTTCACCCCAGTGTGGGGCTACGTCCACAAACTGCTTTGTCTTCTTTATTATTCTTCAATCTCTTACATTCATCCTCTCCTGTGCACTAAGCCACAGAGCCAACCTTCACACCAGATAGGAGATATGTGCACTGAGCACTAGCTCCTCCTTCCCAAAACTAGGTCGAGGCATAGAGACAACTTCTCTATTAAGCACAGAGCCTTACATACACATTATGTTGCACAAAGAAACTCATAACTACTTGCACTTAGCCTCTTTCAACTATATATTGACTACTTTCTACCATACATTCTTACTTATTTATACTTTTATAGCAAGGCCTAATAATGGGTAAACACCATGGGCCGACATCCCATAACCCATTACACAAATCCTAAGGAACCCTTTGTTGAGTCCACATAGCCCGAAAAATCGATGAGATCCATGATCTCAGCTCCGCACGACCACTCCATATTCGAACAGCCTATCGAAGTCCAAAAATGGTCCAAACCTAACCAAGGTTTCCTCAAAAGTTGGTCGAGGGCCAACATGCCCCCAACACTCACCTGTGACTCGTCCTGAGTCACTAAGGTCTGGTCAATGCCACTTTGAAGGCCTCAAAATTCACTCAAGATTCCTCGACTTGATGCTTTTCCCAAGCCTCCTTCTCAATGAGCTCCTGGATCATTTTATCTATAACAGGCCCTTCCAGGTGTTGTTCTACTGTCGCAACCACTTGGTCCAATTGCGAGCCCTATCCCTCAATCTCTTCAAACACCGTGCAGGACTTCTCCTCCATCGGTTGCATATTCTATGTGACTTCCATTACTCTGCCCTAGATGGAAGTGATCTTCTGCTTCACTACACGTTGTTCCTGAGATCTCTTCATTCTTTCAACTGCAGTGAGTAGCTTCATCTGCGTCTGCATGAAGAAAGCATGTTGTTGCGCCTCTTGTAACTTTGCTTCCAGTTTCCTTATCTTTGGATCTTCTGTGAGGCATTCATATGTCTGTGCACTTCTAACGCTCAATTTTTTACACTCTAAGGCAACGGCTCTTATTCTTATTATTGTCTTCTTGGCAGTTTCCTCCCTCTGATTACGCACTTCTTGTGGGGTGCTCGGTACTTCTTGGACCTCCAACTCTGTTATTCTTTCTTGAATTTGTTGTACAGTCTCAGCGAGCTTCACCACTTGAACCTCGACTGACTCCTGGTCCTCCTGTGCCAAGCCTAGCATAGAGTGACATGATTTGTTCACTACTTCTTTGAACCTAGCTCGTTCTGCGAACAACTGTTCGTTTTCTCTTTGTATATTCACTTTGTCCTCCTGGAGCGTCACCCAAAACTATTCTCTCTCACTTTTATACATGGTTACACTATACCGCGCTACTCGTAATTACTCTAAGACTTCCTCTTTCTCTTGTTTCAAGGCTTCTGTAGCCTTCTCCTTCTCTTCTTGGACTTTTTGAAGTCGAGCTTCTGTCGCACCTACAAGTCTTCTCAATTGGACTGGTTCATCCCCCAATTCTGCAATCTGTGACGAGGAAGGCGCAATAGGTACTGCACAGATCAATTGAATAGCTTGTTGTATTTCCTTCAGTTTCTTATCGACCCTTCCATACATCTCCTCCTACTTCACTCCATATCTTTGCAAGATATCCTCAGAAGCATCCTCCATAGCTCTGTGGACCAAACTGATGTCATCCTCCATGTGCATGGCCTCTAACTGAGGTTTTCTAGCACGTGTATTCTTTCTTACCGAAGGTTTCTGCGGAGAAACCTTCCTCTTCTGCGGTATTATTGTTTCAGTAGGGGGATATTTTGGCAGTGTAGCTTCACCTTCTCCTTGATTTTCTCCTTCATCCCCTCCTCCTTATCCATTTGCTTCGTCTCCTCCTCCTAGTGAGACATATCCATTTTCTTAAGAGGCATTTTCCTCCTCATCAATCTCTATATTCTAGACTTCTTCCTACTTTTTCTTCTTCTTTGTCCCACTGGACTGTCTGACATGTTTGACCCAGGTGACTAGGGGGCTTCCTATGATGTCAGTGTCAGAGACTTCTACATCAGCAACAGGTATAAGGAACTCCTCCAACCATTCCTTTGTGATCTTCTCCATGTCTTCATCTGTCATCTTGTAATATGACTGTAACTCTTCCTTTCTCTCATCTATGTGCACAATGATATAGATAAAATGTCAATCTACACAGAACTTGGCTATCGGTTTGTACTGGTGCAAGGTGCATGGTGTCATGTGCGGGAATGACTCGATGGCAACCTTCAGTTGCTGATAATATCCATGGAACAAAATGTTTGACTACCATTGCTTCGACATGTCGTTGGTGTACCACAAGGTATCAAACCTAGTGGCCAACAGCTCCGATAATTCAATCTCTGGAAAGGTGGCTCCTTCAAGAATTTACCAAGCAACAAATGCAATAAAAACAATCATCCAACTAAAGTGGAATAGGTATCCGAAATCCTGAGCTTCACGACAGTATTTCTCGAGTTCATTGAAGAGGTAACTCACCCAATTCATCTGCATTCCATCAACACATTTTCTTGCAAGGTCCACCACGAACCCAGTGACCTGTGTGGGGCAGTTCTTTCTTATGATCTTGTCAGCTATGAGTTGGAAAGTGAGGAGCACTGCGCCATCCTTGATAGAGGCTACCTTGTAGCCTCACTTTTTCTTTTAGACTTCGTCGTAAGCCTCCTTGATGCACTTTGTTAGGGAGAGGTCTGAGGCCTTCCTTGGTTAAAACTATTGAGGGTCGGGTCCCTTCATAATTAATCTTGTAATCAAGTGGATCAATGTCGGATCCACGGTAATTCGTCAGTCGAGCCACAGGTATCCATGGTGGTAGCACGACAAGAGGGGTTTAACGCAAGCGTTAACCTCTTGGTGACAACCAAAATGGAGAATTCATCACATTTAGCATAGTGGACTACACTAGCTCCTTAATCCATGGTTGGGAGACTAGGAGAGGCTTATTCCCAGTTGTCTTCATCAAGTATCGGTGGGGTTTGAGCATAACATAGTTCTTTATGTCGCCGATAATGAAGTCATTTTTCTTCAGTAGTGGGATCTGTCCTAATTGACTCCCAACTACGCATATTCCTTTCGAGATGTATGGGGTGATCAGTGTGTACTCATAGTCTCATGCGATGCTATCATGGTTAACCGTGCCATCCAAAGGTGGGATATAGTCTAGTAATATCGACAGGATCTTCTTCGCATTACCCAGATCATCGGGATGCTTACTTTGTTGCTCGGTCGCAGGGTCGACATGGCTAGAACGTCATCCAGTCGAAGGGGAAGCATGCAGTCCCCTAGTTGACGACACGATAACAGTTTATCAACCATCATCTTCTTGAGGACTTCCTTGACAGACTTTTCTAATGCATTGGGTTCACCCAACATTCTCACTGTTAAATAGACAGGTCGGGGTAGGAAAATGGATAAGCGGGGTAGAGAAATGGACAACGACATCTAGTTTTTGATAACACATCTCGACACACAATCAAATCTTTGTTAGCTCATTTAATCATAGGTGGAAAAAATTGGTCTCGGCGAAGCATCCGATGGGTTAAATAAGCGAGGCCTCGTAATTTCCAACGGGCAGGAATGATTACATTAATGAAAATTTTTCCATTATGGCACGGTCTCAAAATCTCAAAAGAGGTCCATCCACCCATAAATGCATTTCCTAGTCATTCTAGAGCGATGTTCTAATGGTCGGGGTGCCTCTAATAGTGATATAGCTTCGCTAGGGAGAAGTCCCATCCTACGCGGTCCTATTGTTCCAACGAGGGTCAAATCCTGAGAGCCTACCTCCTGCGAGGTTCCAGTCTATGAAGTCTTCCATATGTTCTCTGTAGCTTCCTTAGATTTATTTTTATCGAGCTTCCTTGCCTTCTTTCCTATTATCTGATTCTCTCTAATTGTTTATGGATTCCTCTTTCCATTCTTATTCTTATCTTCTCCTAGCGTGGTGACTTCGCACTGCTAATGTGTTCTCAAAGGGTTCGAAGTTAATATCCCATCTCTTATTAATTCTAGGGTGGGTATTCTTCTTTCTTGCATGGATAGGTCCTTCAAACCTTCTTGCGTTCTTTCAACCACAATAGCCGATTCTCTTGCCTTTTGTTGCTTTGACTTATCTTCTCGTTCTTCTATTAGTCGATCTATTTTTCTAGCTATGAAATCCATTAGTTCTTGTTTTTTATTTTCTGTAGCTTCTTCCTCTTCTTTCCTTCTAATCTGATCTTTCTCAATTCAAGTCTTACCTAGTAAAAGTGGGAAAGGGGTGTTGTTCTCAACAAACTTAATGACTTCAAATTCTTCTTCAGTCAATGTTCCATGAATAATAATAGGTACATTAGTAACTCTTCCACATAAGGTTATCATATTTCCCTTAAACAAACCTATCCTTCCCAATGAAGGTACCACAGTAGGATTTCCCAAAGTTTCCCAAGTGTCTTCTGTCATAATATTCATTTGTGTTTCCTCATCCAAGACACAATCTATGTCAAAGTCTCCTATTCTTGTACTTATGCATTGTCTTACTTTCAGGATCTTTGGTAAGATGGCATCTTTGTGATCATTCATTGTTTATTTCAACTGTGATAACATAGTCTGAGATTTCTCTAATTCTTTCTCTTTATGATTCTCTAACATGCTCTTATTCTCTTGAATTCCTTCATAGTTTCCTTGTCTCATGTTCATTCTTTCAACTTTAGCAATCATCCTTGGACAATCCTCGACTTCATGACCAACAATTGTACAACAAAGACAAATAGGACCTGTACCAGGGCATTCCTTAGTAATATGTCTCAGTCTTCTGTAGTTATAACACAATGTCAATCCTATTTTTCTTTTATATTTTCCCCAACCTCTTTTGTACTGCACACTAGGATCATAGTGTTGAACCTGCAATTTGAAAAAATTCTTTCTATGCATAGGAATAACATATCTTTCTTCATTT
This sequence comes from Picea glauca, assembly GCA_000966675.3. NCBI lineage: Eukaryota > Viridiplantae > Streptophyta > Pinopsida > Pinales > Pinaceae > Picea > Picea glauca. Next base: position 202,308 of record JZKD02S0067975.1, on the reverse strand, counting down.
CTATTAGCTCTACTTAGATCAACTCTTTCTTCGAACCACACCCTAGCTTTCAGATTAGGACATAATTTATTAAACATACTTAAATTCATGCTTTCGGAACAAAAATGTTCACTTACCTTACTCTTATCAAAGCACAAAGCTTTACCTCTTTTAAGATCTTACCTCTTTTCTTCAAATTGGGTTTCTCTCTTAGCACAGAGCTTCACAAGTCAAGTAGAGTATTGCGCACTACACCAATAGATATACGCACAGAGCTTCTCTTTTCTTTACTTCAGTTCCCAACAATCACAGTTACATGTCCCTACAACGAAACCATTTTTTGGCACAGGAGCAGACCCAGGGATCAACGCTTCAACAATGCACCAACAAAACCCTAACTACTGGCCCTTTCGGCAACACCTGTGAAGTAGGTGAATTCTCACCCGAGGAAGAGGCAGGGGGGTCTACAAGACTCAGGTATCTATAACCAAGATGAGACACATATCTCTGATAATAACACTTCACAGAGTATTCTAGTAACACTTAGAAGGTGATATGCATTAGTTCATTAGCTTTATTAACATCGCAGAACAAACCTAAATATGGATCGGCGGAGTAACAACAAAGATTAAGCATTTCTACCACTTAGCACATAACATTGAGTTAGATATAACATTCATTCATCTTTAATTAAAACACTAAGCATCAACAGATCTATCTATCATGCATTATAATCAAGGCACTAAAAAAATCAATCACATGAATAACATGGCACAAAGCAAACTAAAGACACATGAATAACAAAGCACAAAGAAAACTAAATACACAAGATATACTTGGTTCACCCCAGTGTGGGGATACATCCACCAACTACTTCATATTCTTTATTATTCTTCAATCTCTTACATTCATCCTCTCTTGTGCACTAAGACATAGAGCCAAGATTCACACCAGATAGGAGATCTGCGCACTGAGCACCAAATCCTCCTTCCCAAAACTAGTTCAAGGCATAGATCCAACTTCTCTATCGAGCACAGAGCCTTACAAACACATTATGTTGCACAAAGAAACTCAGAACTACTTGCACTTATCCTCTTTCCACTATCTATTGACTATGTTCTACCATACATTCTTACTTATTTATACTTTTACAATAAGGCCTAATCATGGGTAAACCCCATGGGCTGACATCCCATAACCCATTACAAAAACCCTAAGGAACCCCTTGTTGGGTCTACATAGCCCTCAAAATCGGTGAGATCCGTGATCTCATCTCTACCTGGGCGCTCCATCTTCGACCAGCGTGTTGAAGTCCAAAATTGGTCCAAACCTGACCAAGGTTTCCTCAAAACTTGGTCGAGGGCCAACAGGCCCACTCATAAACAAATTCCTAGAATATTGATAAGGGGATGTGAATCAGTATGAGCACATTTTACCACTTTCAATCACAGTATATAAACTTCAACTTTATCGGTAGTATATAATTTATGATTACATTCAATATATCATGAGCATATAACCATAAGCAATATAATTCAACAATATCACATCAAATACACAATACACCAGAATTTACATGGAAACCCAAATAGGAGAAAACTACAAAACACTTTCTTATATATATCAAGAATACATTCATAGGAAGCACCAACTCCCAAATTATCCAGCACCAACTAGAAGGAGGAACCAACCCCCTAATTTGCAAGCACTAACTTGAAGGAAGCTACAACTCCTTCAATTCTCCGACACCAATCGAAAGGAGGATACGACTCCCTAATTTATAGGAACCAACCTGAAGGAAACTCCAACCAACTGAGTTTTCCAGCACCAACCAGAAAGAGGATATGACCCCCTAATTTACAGGCACCAACCCGAAGGAAGCTCCAACTCCCTGAGTTCTATGGCACCAACCAAAATGAGGCTACAACCCCATTTCCTTGCCCCATCATGTCACTCTGAAATACAAGTGTAGACTCAAACTATCACTACCACTGATAAACCTGTAACTACCACTATCACTGATACATCAACCGACCTATCACTATCACATCAACCTCTAATTGATGATCAACCAATCATCCAAACTGCCACTTTCTTTTTCACCGATATACCATCATCAACCAACTATAACAAGATCCACTCACATAGATACCAAAACCATCTCCATACCATGTACATCAACCTGTAACATACCACGTACATCAACTTGTACCATATCATGTATCAACCATGTACCAAAATATGTACCATCTCATGCATCAACCATGTACCAAAAATTGTACCATATCACGTACCAAGGTCACCAAGAAGTGCCCTCTAACAATGTACCATATCATCATCAAGATGTGTGCCTCAACCATGTGCCAAAATAAGTATCAAACCATGAACCATAACATCACCAAGATGTGTCTCAACATGTACTGCCATCACCAAGCATGTACCATAACATCACCAAGATATGCATCAATCATATACCACATCACTCATGATATGTCTCAATCATGCCATACACCATGTACCATAAGATATCGTCAATTATGTGCCTCAAATAAGTACCATAATATGTGACTCAAGCATGTGATAACATCACCATGACATATACCAAACCATATACCAATATAGCCAAAATATACTTCTACCAATGTATCATATCATCACAAAGGTGTACCATATCATGTACCATTATCATCAAGACATGCCTCAAGAATGTACCATAAACATAACCCTTAATAACAAATGTAAAGTATACATATGATCCTATAGAATACCTGATACACAAAATTATAGACCTGTAGCTCTTCCTCAACTTCAGCAACAAGAGAATATCATCTTCATCAAACTTTACCTCAGTCTCATGGGACAACTTTTGGATTAGTCACAAACCCTAACTTTCAACAAGAATAAATACGTACTTGTAATGAATAAAGGTATGAAATTATAACCACATATACTATGATATCTTACTCATCTCCTCAAAATTTCAGGGTCTGAAACTTCTCAGAACATAAGTTATAAAGAAATTGTTAGACCTTTTTGAATTCTATCCTATTATGGAGAGAAAACTTGTATAGAATTCCACATGCTAAATATTTTATACATGATTTTAAACATCACACAAAATATACTACGTACTATTATATTTCCACTAAAAAATTTCTCACAGCATTCAAACTCTCTATGAAGAAGTTATGACTATTTTATGTGGAACAACTATTTGAGACTAGTTTCAGGACTAGCTAGAAACCCAATCTTCCACAGAGTGTATCTCCAAAAATTAAACGACCCAGAAGCTGAAATTTTTACCATAGGTACTTTGACATGTCTTCTCAACCTCCTCTTATTTTCACTATTTGAATCATTCAAGAAAAAATGTTATAGCGAAAATGGTAATATGACCTTTAAATAATGTACCTTAGAACATATCATCACAAGACTTCATCCTCCCTTGGAATCTCGCCCTTATTAACTTCATATTACCTTTAAAATTTTCCTGAGATATCCTTGGTTACTTCAGGTAAAAATCACTTGATTTAATGTAACAAATGAATTCCTAGGTGTCTTATTTATACTAGATATGACACCTTCTTTTTAGGGATAACTTGACCCAGATAAAATTCAATTTAATTTTTAATGATTATTCCATTGAGGCCGACTTTACCAACAACAACCTTAATATTTATTGCAATGGGGACGACTTGTAACTTCTTGTTTGCATCAACTTTTCTTCTTTTAATTAATTTGGGGCCAATTTGTCACTTCTTGTTACAAGTTTTTCGGGATTCTTAACTATACTTCAAGGCTTCCATATTCAAGAGGAAATATCTCGTCAACCGTGAGGATCCACGTGATGTACCACCTACTGATGGAAAAAAATTGATGAGGACTATCCATATATGAGGGTGTTACATACATTTACACTATCCTTTGCATCCTTATTCCTCAAACAACTCTGGGCTTCATGACCACACCTCTATGGCTTCTTGTAGACTTCTTCAAAGCATCTTCCCATGAGGGTGATGCTCCTCTGATACCATGTTGATTATTCTCCTACTCAACACCCAACAATTAACTCAAAATAAATGACTTTATCTACTAAAATCATAGTTGAGTAATCAACTAAACATGCAACGGAAACATAAACTAGGAAACCAAAATATCACACACAAGACACCAATAGTTTTGGGTAAACTACCCATGGAAAAACCTAGGAGGGAAAACCAGCTCCAAGATGTTTTTATTAAGGTCAAAATGACCCACTAAGAGAAATAGAACTACAAACAAACCTGTCCAAGTATGATAAGTCATACGTCTCTTGAACAACACACTTTTCAAGGTGTATGTGATTCACCTTCAACTGAACCATGTACATATGCGACTATCTCCACTATGAATCACATACATGTATGGAAAACCTATATGGGAAATTTTGGATGGCACACCCCTTTCCTGTGGCTTTAATTATATGACACAAACATACGACTGCCTCTTCTATCTTCATTGCATGCTTCATCTCAATACCAAGTTACACATGCATCTATGAGTTAGACTCTGTGAAGCTCTCGAACACCTCTCGTGCTCCTATCATATGACATGTGGCTCCACTATCTATCAACCATGCAATAGCTTATCTAGTGCCCAAGGAAGTCTAGGAAACAAGTAAGAACTATGCATGTTCAAACTTATTTCAAAATTCATCCACTTGAGTCCTTGTTGTCGTAGCTACCTCTGGGTTCACTTAGTCCCCCCCCCCACTTCTTCCTATGTGGGCATTGACCAACATAATGCTCAAACTTGTGACATGCAAAGAACTTTTTTCTCATGTCCTTCTTCTTCTTTCCATATTTAGTGATAGACTTTGCAATGACATTATTCCTAAACATTCCCTTCTTTTCCTATTTGACAAGAGAAAGGTTTCCATCTTTGATCCTCTTCAAACCATCCTTGGACTCTAACCGAGTCTCCTCCTATATCAATGATCCGGATTATTTTCGGTAAGAAATGAGAGCTGAGATATAATAAAGAAATGCACAGAGATATCACAGATATCCAATAATGTAACAGAAATGTATCAGAGATGAAACCATAAACACAGAGATACAGTAATACACGATTTATATTAATGAAAGAAATGTATAGAGACTGTAAAAATATAGAGTGAAAGACTCGCTAGAATGGTGGCAGCTTATCTCTGAGAAGAGATGTGATGGATACTCGAATTTGCAAGAATATGATTGTTACAATGAGGCTCCAAAGGCCTTTTTAACATAAGAAAAATCCAAAACCCTAACCCCGGAAGATGAAAATCCAAAAGGTTTGTGGGCCCCGATGGGGATAGTTGATATGTCAACTTCCTGGGGGCGTAACGTTTTCATATGATCTTCGTTTAGGGAACTCGATACACTGTTGGAAAATTCTAACTGAGAATAACGATTTTCGACTGGTCCAAGCTAGTGTCTTTAAAAATCTCCTGGACCCCAAATCCCCAAAAAACGTCATTTAGGGCCTCAAAATGGCCCCAGAAGTTTGGAACCCGAACAATTTCCAATGTGGAAAACTGTTTTTCAAGCCCGTGGAATAGATGGGTGGACACCGATATCCACCTGGATCAATCCTCCGTCCTTAGGAAGCAATGGTCTCCATTTTGTTCAGTTCCTGGGGGAGAGGGGGAAGCGTTTGTTGAATCTGAATCTTAGTGAGTTTTTTGCCTTGCTGGAGATGTCGTCTTTCTTGGTTTGTGGAAGGATGTTACAAGCCTGTTGTTGGTAGGGTTGAACCTGTTCAACCAGTCGGGCTACATGAGATGTTTCTGTGCAAATGAAATATTTGTGCTTTGTTGCAGTCTTGTCGACCCACTTCTATTGGATAGAAGGTTCTTGGCCCGAGGATGTAGTGGTTGCAGTATCCTCCTGTTCACCTTTTGAACAGATTCTAAAGAATCTGAATTTTGTAGTATGAGATACTACCTTACAACATTGTTTAGGTGGGATAGTAGTTGTAACTACCTCTGGTATTCTGTAGAGATGACCCCCCATAGTAACAATGACACTATGGGGTCGACACTCATAAACAACATGGAACTTACAGATATATTGTTGGACCAAGATAACATCACAAACATCTAGTGGGGAAACATAATATAATACCTCATCCTTGAAGGGTTGGATGTTGTATGAAAATTGACACTGTTGGATGACATGGAGATCTAGTTCTTGGTGAAGCCACCTGATGTTGTATGGATGTGGGTGTGTTTTTGTCGACAATCCCAACTATTTAACGACCTCTGTTGAGATGAGGTTATTCGAGATTCCACTATCAATAATAAAATGAAGCGGGGTCCCCTTCACCCACATCTGTGAATGAAAAAGATGATCCCCCTCTTCAGGACCTGTTGGTTCTTCTAGTTGACTTGTTGTGGTTGCAACAATAGAAGTGGGTTATGTGTCGATGATTTGTCTTTTACCAGTATTTTCATAATTAGATTCTGAATCAGGGTTCGGCTCCTTGTCTTTGATCTTGGCCACCAATGACTGTTTTGATTGACATTTCTACGTGTTGTGCCAAGGGATTTTGTGGAAATCGCACCATTTTCGGGTGTCCTTCTTTGTCTTCACGTGACCCTTCTTTTCCTATGGATTGGACTGGTTTTCAGGAGACTTTTTATTAGGGTTGTCATTATCATACTTTTGTTGTTTCATATTTGCAGACCCAAACTCTCGTTTCTTCTAGTGCTTAAATTTCTACTCAATTTTAAAAACATATCGATAAGCATCATCGAGTGATAAGATGTCCAGAAAATCCATTTCAGTTTGGATGTATCTGTGTAGAGCCCCACGGTATTTTAGAACCAAATGTCATTTGGAATCTTTGATACCCATCTTGGTGCGCAAGGTATGGAAGGTATTGGTGAACTTCGAAACTGCTTGGCCCCTCTCTTGTCGCATTGTGGTCCATCTCCTGTACTAGTCCTCATAGTTTCCAACAGGTTAATACTGTCCCTTTACCACATCCACAAAAAAATCCCAAGTGCACTCAGCCCCATATATTCCAGACTCCTATGTGGAACTTTTCTCCCGGTAAGTTCCCCACCAATGTTTGACATGAGGGAGAGCTTTAAGGAGTGCAAAGGTGATATTTTCCCTGTCGGAAAAATTATGAACAAATAAATAACCTTCTAACATATTTAACCATTTGTCTATGGCATCCACATCTATCTGAACTTCAAATACAGGAATATAAGAATCAACATGTACCTTTAAAGGAGAGGTGGTTCCAAAGTGGATTTTTTGATGAATATGTGCCTTTTGCTATCGGTAGGCGTTGAAGGATGTGGGAAAAATTCTCCATCATTTCACCCCTCTGTTGCGTGAGAGCTTTCTCAAGCAACAGATTGATATAATCATTTTTATTTTCTTCTGCCATGGAGGGTTTCTTGGGATTGTGAGAGAAATTGTCTTCAAGAGAGACAAGATCAAGACCCAACTTGCTATACTAGGACCTCGTCGGGGACATGCACTAAAAAAATGATCAAGAGTAACCTACTCTGATACCATTGATCCAGATTATTTTCGGCACGAAATGATAGATGAGATATAATAAATGAATGCACAAAGATATCGTGAATATACAATAATATAAAAGAAATGTATCAGATATGAAACCATAAACATAGAGGTACATTAATACATGATTTTTATTAATGAAAGAAATGTATAGAGACTGTAAAAATACAGAGTGAAACACTCGCTAGAATGGTGTCATCTTATCTATGAGAAGAGATGTGACGGGTGCTCGCATTCACAAGAAGATTGTTTTTACAATGAGGATCCAAAGGCCTTTTTAACATAAGAAAAATACAAAACACTAACCCCGGAAGATGAGAAGCCAATTTTTTTGTGGGCCCCAATGGGGGTAGTTGATATGCCAACTTCCTAGGGGCATAACTTTTTCATATGATCTTCGTTTAAGGCGCTCGATACACTGTTGGAAAGTCCTAACCAAAAAGAAGGATTTTTGACTGGTCTAGGCTAGTGCCTATATTAGAAATATGGACCCCAAATCCCCAAGAAACGTCATTTAGGACCTCAAAACAACCCCAGAAGTTTGGAACCCGAAAAACTAACGAAAAACTGCCAAGATGGAAAAAACAATTTCGAGCCTGTGGAATAGTTGGGTGGCCAGCAATATCCACTTGGATCAATCCTCCATCCTTAGGAATAAATGGTATCCATTGTGTTGAGTTCCCAGGGGAGAGGGGGAAGCGTTTGCTGAATCTAAATCTTGGTGAGCTACTTGTCTTGCTGGAGAAGTTGTGTTGCTTGGTTTGTGGAAGGTTGTCACGAACCTGTTGTTGGCGAGGTTGAATCTGTTCAATCGGTCGGGTTCCATGAGATGTTTGTGTGCAGATGAAATATTTTCTCTTTGCTGCAGTTTTGTCAACCCGCTTATCTTAGATAGAAGTTGCTTGGGTCAAGGCTATAGTGGTTGCAGTATCCTCTTGTTCACCTTTTGAACAGATTATGAAGAAGCTGAATTTTGTAGTATGAGATACTACCTTGCGACACTGTTTAGGTGGGACAATAGTTGGAACTAACTCTGGTATTCTGTAGAGATGACCCCCCAAAGTAACAATGACACTATGGGGTTGAGACTTATAAAAAACATGGCGCTTCCACTTATATAGTTGTCCCAAGAGAACATCACAGACATCTAGTGGGGAAACATCACATAATACCTCCTCCTTGAAGGGTTGGATGTTGTATGACAACCGACACTGCTTGATGACATAGAGATCTCATCCTTGGCGAAGCCACCAGATTTTGTATGGCTTCAGGTGTGGTGTTGTCGACAATCCCAACTATTTGATGACATCTTCTAAGATGAGGTTTTTATGGCTTCCGCTATCTATAATAAAATGTAGTCAGGTCCCCTTCACCCGCATCTGTGAATGAAAAATGTGCTTCCCCTCTTCAAGATATGTTGGTTCTTCTGGTTGAATTGTTGCGGTTGCAAAAATAACAGTGGGGTCTACGTCGATGATCTATATTTTACCAGTATTTTAAGAATAAGATTCTAAATCAAGGTTCGGCTCCTTGTCTTTGATCTTGACCACCAATGATTGTTTTGAGCGACATTCCTCGGTAATGTGCCATGGGATTTTGTGGAAATTGCACCATTTTACGGTGTCCTTCTTTGTCTTCCCATGACCCTTATTTTCCTATGGCTTGGACTGTTTTTCAGGAGACTATTTATTAGGGTCATCTTTATCATACTTTGGTTGTTGCAGATTTGCAGACCCAAACTCCCGTTTGTTCTGGTGCTTAAATATCTGCTCGATTTTAACAACATATCGATAAGCATCATCAAGTGATGAGAGGTCTAGAAAATCCATTTCATTTTGGATGTATATGTGTAGATCCCCATGGTATTTCAAAACCAAATTTCATTCAGAGTCTTTGATACCCAGCTTGGAGTGCAAGGTATGGAAGGTATTGGTGAAATCAGAAACTTCTTGGCCCCTCTCTTGCTGCATTGTGGTCCATCTCATGTACTAGTCCTCATAGTTGCCAATAGGGTAATATTGTTTCTTTACCGCATCCACAAAAAAATACCAAGTGGGCTTGACCCCATATATTCCAAATTCCTCTATGGAACTTTTCTCCCAGTAAGTTTCAAACCAATGTTTGACATGGGGGAGATATTTAAGGAGTGCAAAGGTGATCTTTTCTCTGTCAGAAAAATTATGGACAAATAAATAACCTTCTAACAGATTTAACCATTTTCTAGGGCATCTGCATCTATCTGACCTTCAAATATGGGAATATCAAAATTAACCTGTACCTTGAAAGGAGAGGTTCTTCCAAAGTGGATTTTTGATGAATATGCACTTGTTTCTATCGGTAGGAATTGAAGGGTGTGGGAAAAATTCTCTATCATATCCTCCCTCTATCGCATGACAGATTTCTCAAGCAACAAATTAATAGAATCGTTTGCTCCATCATTTTTATTTTCTTCCACCATGGAGGGTTTCTTGGGCATGTGAGAATGAATGTCTTCAAGAGAGACAAGCTCGAGACCCAACTTGCTATACTCGGACCTCATCAGGGACATGCACTGAAAAAATGATCAAGAGTAGTCTCCTCTGATACCATTGATCCAGATTAGTTTCAGCACAAAATGAGACTTGAAATATAATAAAGAAATGCACACAGATATTGTGTATATCCAATAATATAATAGAAATGTATGAGAGATGCAACCATAAACACAGAGATATAGTAATACACAATTTCTATTAATGAAAGAAATGTACAGAGACTATAAAAATATAGAGTGAAAGACTCGCTAGAATGGTGGTAGCTTATCTCTCAGAAGAGATGTGATGGCTACCCACATTCGCAAGAAGATGATTGTTACAATGAGGCTCCAAAGGCATTTGTAACATAAGCAAAATCCAAAACCCTAACCTCGGAAGATGAAAAGCCAAAATGTTTGCGGGCCCTGATGAGGGTAGTTGATACATCAACTTCCTGGGGACGTAACAATTTCATAAGATCTTCGTTTGGGGTGCTTGATACACCGTTGGAAAGGTCTAACTAAGAAGAACGATTTTTGATTGGTCCAAGCTAGTACCTTCACTAATTGCCTGGACCCTAAATCCCCAAAAAATGTCGTTTAGGGCCTCAAAATGGCCCCGGAAGTTTGTAGCCCGAAAAAATGTCGAAAAACTACCAAGATGAAAAACTATTTTTTGACCCTGTGGCATAGGTGGGTGGCCACAAATATCCACCTAGATCAGTCCTCCATGCCTAGAAAGGAATGGTATCCATTGCATTGAGTTCCTGGGGGAGAGGGGGAAGCGTTTGCTAAATCTGAATCTTGGTGACCTACTTGCCCTTCTAGAGATGTCGCGTTGCTTGGTTTGTGGAAGGTTGTCATGAACTTGTTGCTGATGGGGTTGAATCTGTTCAACCAGTCAGGCTACATGACATGTTTGTGTGCAGACATAATATTTTTTCTTTGTTGTAGTATTGTCGACCTTCGTCTATTGGATAGAAGGTGCTTGGGTCGATGCTATAGTGGTTGCAGTATCCTCATGTTCACCTTTTGAACAGATTGTGAAGAAGCTGAATTTTGTAGTATGAGATACTACCTTGCGGCATTGTTTAGGTGGGACAATAGTTGGAACTACCTCTGGTATTATGTAGAGATGACCCCCCAAAGTAACAATGACACTATGGGGTCGAGACTCATAAACAACATGGCTCTTCCACATATATGGCTAGCCCAAAATAATATCACAGACATCTAGTGGGACAACATCCCATAATACCTCATCCTTGAAGGGTTGGATGCCATATGACAATCGACACTATTGGATGACACAGATATCTTGTTCTTGGCGAAACCACCTAATGTTGTATGGCTACGGGTGTGGTGTTGTCAACAATCCCAACTATTTGACAACCTCTTTTGAGATGAGGTTCTTCTAGCTTCCACTATCAATAATAAAATGCAGCAGGGTTCCCTTCACCCACATCTATGAATGAAAAATGTGCTCCCCCTCTTCAAGATCTGTTGGTTCTTCTGGTTGAAATGTTGCAGTCACAACAATAACAGTGGGGTCTGCGTCGATGATTTGTCTTTTACCAATATTTTCATAATCAGATTATGAATCAGGGTTCGGCTCCTTGTCTTTGATTTTGGCCACCAATGATTTTTTTGAGTGACATTCCTCGGTGTTGTGCCAGGGGATTTTGTGGAAATCACACCATTTTTCGGTGTCCTTCTTTGTCTTCCCGTGACCCTTCTTTTCATGTGGCTTCGACTAGTTTTCAAGAGACTGTTTATTAGGGTCGCCTTTAACATATTTTGGTTGTTGTAGATTTGCATACTCAAACTCACATTTTCTATGCTTCTTAAATTTCTACTTGATTTTAATGACATATCGAAAAGAAACATCGAGTGATGAGATGTCCATAAAATACAATTCAGTTTGGATGTATCTATGTAGAACCCCACGGTATTTTAGAACCAAATCTCATTTAGAGTCTTTGATACCCATCTTGGTTGTGAAAGGTATGGAAGGTATTGTTGAACTCCCAAACTGATTGGCCCCTCTCTTGCTACATTGTGGTCCATCTCATGTACTAGTCATCATAGTTGCCAACAAGGTAATATTTTTCCTTTACCACATCCAAAAAAATTCCCAAGTGGGCTTGACCCCATATATTCTAGACTCCTCTGTGGAAATTTTCACCCAGTAAGTTTCCCACTAATGTTTGACATGGGGGAGAGATTTAAGGAGTGCAAAGGTGATCTTTTCTCTGTCGAAAAAATTATGAACAGAGAAATAACCTTCTAACATATTTAACCATTTGTCTAGGGCATCTACATCTATCTAACCTTCAAATATGGGAATATCAAAATTAACTTGTACCTTGAAAGGAGAGGTGCTTCCAAAGTGGATTTTTTTATGAAGATGCGCTTGTTTCTATCAATAGGAATTGAAGGATGTTGGAAAAATTCTCCATCATTTCGTCCCTCTGTCACATGAGAGCTTGCTCAAGCAATAGATTGATAGAATCGTCTGATCCGCCATTTTTATTTTCTTCCTCCATCGAGGGCTTCTTGGGCGTGCGAGGGTGATTTTATTCAAGAGAGACAAACTCGATACACAACTTGTTATACTTGGACCTTATCAGGGACATGCACTGAAAAAACGATCAAGAGCAGCATCATCTGATACTATTGATCTAGATTATTTTCGGCACGAAATGAGAGATGAGATATAATAAATAAATGCACAGAGATATCGTGGATATCCAATAATATAACATAAATGTATCATAGATACAACCATAAACACAGAGATATAGTAATACACGATTTCTATTAATGAAAGAAATGTACAGAGACTATAAAAATACAATGAAAGACTCGCTAGAATGGTGGAAGCTTATTTCTGAGAAGAGATATGACGACTACTCGCATTCGTAAGAATATGATTGTTACAATGAGGATCCAAAGTTATTTTTAACATAAGAAAAATCCAAAACCCTAACCCTGGAGGATGAAAAGCCAAAATGTTTGCAGGCCTCAATGCGGGTAGTTGATACGTCAACTTTTTGAGGGCATACCATTTGCATATGATCTTCGTTTGGGAATATCAATACACTGTTGGAACGTTCTAATTGAGAAGAATGATTTTCGACTGATCCAGACCAATTCGAGCTCGTGGAATAGGTGGTTGGCCAGCAATATCCACCTCAATCAGTCCTCCCTACCTAGAAAGGAATGGTCTCCATTGCATTGATTTCTTGGGGAGGGGGGGTAGCGTTTGTTGAATCTAAATCTTGGTGACCTACTTGCCTTGTTGGAGATGTTGCATTTATTGGTTTGTGGAAGGCTTTCATGAACTTGTTTCTGACAGGGTTGAATCTGTTGAACCGGTTGGGCTACATGACATGTTTGTGTGAATATTTGTGCTTTGTTGTAGTCTTGTCAACCCACTTTTGTTGGATATAAGGTTCTTAGGTCGAGTCTATAGTGGTTGCAATATCCTCATGTTCACCTTTTGAATAGATTTTTAAGAAGTTGAATTTTGTAGTATGAGATACTACCTTGCGGCACTGTTTAGGTTGGACAATAGTTGGAACTACCTCTGGTATTATGTAGAGATGACCCCCCAAAGTAACAATGACACTACAGGGTCATGGCTCATAAACAACATGGAACTTCCACATATATGGCTGGCCCAAAATAATATCAGAGACATCTAGTGGGGAAACATGACATAATACCTCATCCTTGAAGGGTTGGATGTTGTAATACAATGGACATTGTTCACTAATATAGAGATATCGTCCTTGGAGAAGCCACCTGATGTTGTATGGTTGTGGGTGTGGTGTTGTCGACATTCCCAACTATTTGACAACCTCTGTTGAGATGATGTTCTTTTGGCTTCCACTATCAACAATAAAATGCATCGGGGTCCCCTTCACCCACATCTTTGAATGAAAAAGGAGATCCCCCTCTTCATGATCTATTGGTTCTTCTGGTTGAATTTCTATGGTCGCAACAAGAGCAGTGGGGCCTTCATCAATGATCTGTCTTTTACCAATATTTTCATAATCAGATTATGAATCAAGGTTCAGCTCCTTGTCTTTGATCTTGACCACCAGTAACTCTTTTGCGTGACATTCCTCAGTGTTGTGCCAGGGAATTTTGTGGAAATCACACCATTTTTTGGTGTCCTTCTTTCTCTTCCTATGACCCTTATTTTCCTGTGGCTTAGATTCTTTTTTCAGGAGATTGTTTATTAGGGTCGTATTTATCATACTTTGGTTGTTGCAGATTTGTAGACCCAAACTTCAGTTTGTTCTGGTGCTTAAATTTCTGCTCGATTTTAATAGCATATCGATAAGCAACACCGAGTGATGAGATGTCCAGAAAATCCATTTCAGTTTGGATGTATCTTTGTAGAGCCCAAAGGTATTTGAGAACCAAATGTCATTCATAGTCTTTGATACCCAGCTTGGTGCGTAAGGTATGGAAGGTATTGGTGAACTCCGAAACTTCTTGGCCCCTCTCTTGCTACATTATGGTCCATCTCATGTACTAGTCCTCATAGTTTTTAAGAGGGCAATATTGTTCCTTTACCGCATCCACAAAAAAATCCCAAGTGGGCTCGACCCTATATATTCCAGACTCCTCTATGGAACTTTTCTCCGAGTAAGTTTCCCACCAATGTTTTACATGGGGGAGATATTTAAGGAGTGTAAAGGTGATATTTTCCCTGTCGGAAAAATTATCAACAAATAAATAACCTTATAACAAGTTTAACCATTTGTCTAGGGAATCCGCATCTATATGATCTTCAAATATGGGAATATCAAAATTAACCTGTACCTTGAAAGGAGAGGTTCTTCCAAAATGGATTTTTGATGAAGATGCACCTGTCTATCAGTAGGCATTGAAGAATGTGGGAAAAATTCTTGATCATTTCGTCCCTCTGTCGCGTGAGATCTTGCTCAAGAAACAAATTGATAGAATCATTTTCTCCGTCATTTTTCTTTTCTTCCACCATGGAGGGTTTATTGGGCATGATAGAGATATTTTCTTCAAGAGAGACAAGCTCGAGACCCAACATACTATACTCGGACCTCGTCGTGGACATGGAATTAAAAAACGATCAAGAGAAGCCTGCTCTAATACCACTGATCCGCATTATTCTCAGCATGAAATGAGATTTGAGATATAAGAAAGAAATGCACAGAGGTATACCATATATACAATAATATAACAAAAATGTATCACAGATGCAACCATAAACACAAATATGCAATAATACATGATTTCTATTAATGAAATAAATGTATAGAGACTGTAAAAATACAGAGTGAAAGACTCTCTAGAATGGTGGAAGCTTATCTCTGAGAAGAGATGTGATGGATAATCGCATTTGCAAGAATATGATTGTTACAATGAGGCTCCAAAGGCCTTTCTAACATAAGAAAAATCCAAAACCCTAACCCTGGAAGATGAAAATCCAAAAGTTTTGCAGGCCCCGATGGGGGTAGTTGATACGTCAACTTCCTGGGGGTGAAGTTTTGCATACGATCTTCATTTGGGGCACTCGATACACCGTTGGAAAGGTCTAACCGAGAAGAACGATTTTCGACTAGTCTAGGTAAATGCTCTAAATAATGACATGGACCCTAAATCCCCAAAAAACGTCGTTTAGGGCCTCAAAATGGCCCCAATAGTTTGGAACCCAAAAAACTACCAAGATGGAAAACTTATTTTCGAGCCCGTGGAATAGGTGGGTGGCCACCGATATCCACCTATATCAATCCTACCTCCTTAGGAACCAAGTAATGGTATCCATTAGGTTGAGTTCTCGGGGGAGAGGGGGAAGCGTTTGTTGAATCTGAATCTTGGTGAGTTGCTTGCCTTGCTGGAGATGTCGTGTTTCTTGGTTTGTGGAAGGCTATCATGAACCTGGTTTGTATGTAGATAGAATATTTGCACTTTTTTGCAGTCTTGTTGACCCACTTCTGTTGGATAGAAGGTGCTTCGGATGAGACTGTAGTGGTTGCAGTATCATCCTGTTCACCTTTTGAATAGATTGTGAAGAAGATGAATTTTGTAGTATGAGATACTACCTTGTGGCACTGTTTAGGTGGGCCAGTAGTTGGAACTACCTCTGGTATTCTATAGACATGACCCCCCAAAGTAACAATGACACTATGGGGTCGAGACTCATAAACAACATGGCACTTCCACATATATGGTTGGCCCAAGAGAACAACACAGACATATAGTGGGGAAACATCACATAATACCTCGTCCTTGAAGGGCAGGATGTCATATGACAATCAACACTGCTAGCTGACACATAGATCATGTCCTTGGCAAAGCCACATAATGTTTTATGGTTGTGGGTGTGGTGTTGTCTGTTAGCACTCTATAAATTTTGTTCGGATGATAGAAAAATGGAAGAGGTAATTGTTTCAACCTATTTTAGAGCTAGTCACTAGCCTACTCAACTCAGAGAGGGTTCTCTCATGTCACTTGATATATATTTGGCGATCAATGGCTAGATTTCAAATTGTCTTGGGGGTTTTAGAAAGTTGTTGGCAAGGAAAGGGAGGGACACTCAGGTCTATGGAGTCGAAAGTAAATAAACAATAGAAGGCCATTAGAACTATCCAGAGGATAAAGGTTAAATGAGGCAATGAATCTGAGCTGTAAATTGGAATTTTTAGGGTGAAAGAGGAAAAGGAAAAACAATTAACCGCATCAGAGCATTATAAAAACAAATTATGAATAAGCCAAGAAGAAGATCAAATAGTCTAAATTGTTTAAGTTGAGAGAATCATAAGATGAATTATGGACCTCTAACTCTCCTACTTAAATAGAAGAATATGTAAATGGAATTTTTAGAGATACAAGAAATACGCACTATGAGAAAAAACATAAATCATACCAAAACCATTAGAATCTTTTCATAAAAATTTCGGACGCTTTTGCATTATATATTCAATTTGGCTCCAGGAATTTACAAAATCCTCCTGCTACAAGGGTAGGTCCCTCTCCGGTCAATCCTTTTTCTATTCATCTTAGGAATATTATATAGATAAATTACATCCAAGATTCAAAACGAATCAACCACCCCACCGTTTCAAAAATAGACATTGGTTACAAAAAGGAGTAACGTATAATTACTCAATATGCTTTGTCCATGTTTCCCGGTGTTGCAGAAAAAATAATTTTATCTCCCTTAATTGCACAGAAATTAGGAATTTGATCCAGTTTGTAATTACCCCATTTACGAATGAAGCGTTGATTGCCCAAAACAGAGTAATGCCATCCATATTTTGAAGGACAATTGTCATCGAGTTCTAATCATGAATTACTAACAAAGTACTTACAGGTGAAACATTTTTTCACAGGCGACCAATCTATTCTGAATGATGAGTCTTCGAATTGGTCATCTGGCGGCGCTCACCTGACATCTCATGGACAAAAAGTACTCGAACAAGTGACATGAAGTGATTTGACCCACCGTCCTTTTCCCCATGCAATCCTTGGATTTGACATACATCAAATGGATTTTTGACACATGACATCGGGGCAAACTTGAGTGGTTTCAGGTTTACCCTCTCTTCCCCTCAATATGCATCTATTGGCGCCATGTACCTTCAGAACAAAACCTTGGTATTTTCATTGGCCCACCTCTCGGAATTTAACTGGTGCACTATTTCCTTGCCCGATGCATCCTTCAACCATTGATTCGGTAGTGCTTCAAGATCACGATCCATCGGGCCCCATCTAATTTATATCTCCGCTATATTTATCCCTGTCCACCAGATACGGCCTCATCCACTAGTTTGTCGCTCCTCCATACTAACTTAGTCTCCTGCTAATTTCCGAGGATGGGTTTCCAACAAAAAAAAAATTGCAGTGATAACATAGGCTCCAACTAGGGATGTTATCCTCCTTGCGAGGTAGAAAAGAACAGTAGACCTTGTACCTTATCCATTGGGCTTCTCATAACAGGTGTGTTCCATGCTCTAACCTAGATATTGAAAGTTGGGTATACTTCTAAAAATCAAACTGAAAAATTTATTTGGGAATTGAAAATGCTTGATCATCAAGATTATTCACACCTACCTACCCTAATAGTTTAAATGAGCTTCAAATCGGATGAAGTCAAAATGCCAATGTAACCATGTAAGCATCTTATCTAATGCTTGGTTTCTTTTCACATACCTGATCCGACCTCTTCTTGCCAATGAATCTTTTGGGAAGTTGTATATGGATTTGATTCCTAGGATTTCAACAATATTGAGATTGTTCACTGTTTCTAGCAAAATTAAAAGTGAATCTTCCAACGTATGCATAAGTCCCAAACTACATCTCACTTATTCCATTGTATTTTGGTTTTCATGTGATCCACCCTGTCGATTCCCATCAAGAAGCTGATAGATCTACTGAGATGGATGGAAATAACAGCCTCCTGAAACGGAAGATAGTAGTGGAATCATCTGTAGATTCTGATTATGAATATTCTCCATATAGCATGCCATGGGGTCATGAAACACATGAGGGAACATTTCTTTTTTAGGAGTTAAGACAGAAGAACATGCTTCCCTCACAAGTGTTTTTTGTTCTCTCTTTATTTCTTTAATCCTGAGATTTTTCTCGAATGGAATGTTAGCGATAGGTTTGTCTACAAAAACATCCATACATTCTTGAACATCTTCAAATATGACAACCATACTATGTGTATCGAGGCTATCCTCCTTTTCAGCAAACAATTCAGGTGTGGTTTTATCAACCTTCTACAAATTTGGTTGAGGACCGTCACTTTGACTTTCAAATGAATGAATGGAAGTAAGTTCTTGCTCATAATATTCTAGCAAGTGTGAAAAGCTAACATCATGAACTATTTCACAATCCAGAGTTTCCATGGATGCATTTTCAAAAGCATGATTTTCAAATGAATCAAATAAAACAATTGCCCTTTCATTGTCTTTTTATATTTCTGATTGAAGAGTTGCATGCATTGTTTCGTTGCTTTCCTGAAACTATGTGTTATTTTTTTGTCTATTGCTCGAAGTCTCCATAGATGCAGTTTCATAAACCTCATCTCTATTTAGGCCACTTAGAAATTGGACCACTACGTCATTCTCAAGGGAATAAATACAACTTTGAAACACTTTGTCTTGTTGGAAATCTTGTTGCATATCTATATTAGTTTCAGGGGGAGGAAAATGACCTTTAACAGCAATTTATTGATCAGCTTCATCTTCATTTTCAGGCTGGTAGCTAAGTACCAGATGCGATTTTGAACTGAAATAACCTCCCATGTAATCAGCCACATGATCATTTAACGCATGTGAAGGTCTTTGATCTTCCTCATCAACAACCATTTTCTTATGTAAAGCAGTGCTATTGCAGTCAGACTTTCCTTCTTCTTTTGTTACCTCATTATTTTCTTTCAACAACTCAAAGGAAGAAAAACACAATGGAATATGTTTTTCATTTGTAAGTCCATTGTACCCTGGATATTCAACATCATGTCTGGAGGATGTCTGATTTGAAATATTATAAACATTTTGCTTCAGCGTTTTGAAGGAAGAAAAACATAGTGGAAAGGTTCCTTCACCTTATTCAAAATCTTCTTTATTTTCTTTACTTATGTCATGTGCACATATTTCCATTTCTTTAGGTTGTTGAACATGCTCCCTTTCTAATTCCTCTTTGACCCATGGCTGAAATTTCTTGTCAAATTGTCCCAGTGAATTAGTGTGATTTGGCATCAGTATACTCTCCTTTCTTTCCACAATGACCTTAGCATTTTCTTTCAGCAATTCAAATGAGGAAAAGCATAAAGGAAAATAATTTCCTTTATATGTTTTAGTAACCTCTTCTATGTGACTATGATATGTAATCTTATTTCTATCAGTATACTGATGGAGAAGGACATTTATTGATAGAGGAAATGCACCTAGATGTTCTATGAGATCATTATCATAATCATTGCCATATTGATCATATATAGGCAAATCGGTAACATCTGCAACATCGTCTAATAAGAAAAAACTTGGGACATCAACTTGTTCCTCAACAAAATGATTTGCAAGCTCATCTTCTTGACCATCTTCAAATGAATATATCAAACAATCAACTTTATGATCGTGATGGGGTGGATCAAAAACTGCATAAGTACCTTCCTTTTCAATAAGTGGGATATGATCCTCTGCAAAATCATTTGCATTCAAAACTTCAAAAGGACTTATGATATCATCAATATTATGCTCAATATTCCAGTCAAATGTTCTATGTTCACATTCATCCTTATTCCCTGGAACACCCAATTTTACACTTTGAATTTGTTCACATGCTAGGATATTGTGTTGAATCTCCTGAGCATCATTGAACATTTGCGGTAAGGTCACAAGTTTCCTTTCCATCAGGAGGAAATACAAATCTAGGTGAAGAGTAGTGGCATACTAGAGCATGGAAACAGCTTCAATGGGTTGAATTTATTTGGGCAGATCATAATAATTACTAGAAAACCTTATACCGAATGCGGAAATGGTCACAGTGTTTTTCCCTTTCAAGGCGTAGAATTATGTAAGCTGGAGGTCTAGATATTTATTCTTACCCCAGAACTTCAAAAAAACACCATTCAATTCTTCCCATGAGCCAATTTTCCCTGGTTGTAAATGTTTGAACCATTCTTTGGTATCTCCTTTCAAGGATTGAGAGAAATCCCTCATACAAACATCAACGTGATCAATCTCAAACAAATCTATAAAATTCTCAAAACCTTGGATGTGTTTTTTGGCCGTGATGGTACCATGTACCCCGTCAAACACAAGTAGGTACTCATAGTAATTTGGAGGTAAATCGTGAAGGATGTGGGGTAATTTTAAGGGTATGTATATGTGATAGATATTGGAGGGTGTTGAACCAAGCATAGGGGATGAAATATCAGCCTTGGTTTCATGAGGTTTATCAAATTGGTCGTAGTTATCATATGGTTCAAGTGGGAGATTTTGATCAAGGTCAACAATAAACTGAGGGGGTATTTGTATAATCTTAAGAGGAGGATATGAAACTTTTGGATTATCATGATCATTGTTTGCATGCAGTAGGTGAAGAATTTGTTTTCTAACATGTTCAGGAAAGGACCAGAAGCAACTTATAACAAATAATAAAATGCCTTGGAAAAAATCCAATTTTAAGTACTTGTTTTCTACCATAATTTCTTTTCATACCTCTGTCAAGGATGTCATCTTCGGATAGTGGAGTCGCCAATGATGTTCTGGAAGCTGGATTCTGCATTGAGAGTGGATTCACTAGTGAAAAATTAAATTTATGGATTCTTCTACCAGTGGAATCACCTTCAATCTGATTTTTTAATGTGTGGAGTTGCCAGAGAAGGAATACAACCAATATGTGCCTAAGTGTTTACTCCTCTCATACCTTAGAACTCAACCATGTCGTTCTTTCCCAAGGAAAATTTTTCCTTCGTTCCCCGACAATGATGCCATAATGTTAGCACTCTGTAAATTTTGTCTGGTTGATAGAAAAACAACAGAGATAATTGTTTCAACCTACTTTAGAGCTAGGGACTAACCTTCTCAACTCAGAGAGGGCTCTCTCATGTCACTTGATATATCTTTGGTGATCGGTGGCTAGATTTCAGATTGTCTTGGCGGTTTTAGAAAGTTGTTGGCAAAGAAAGGGAGGGCCACTCAGGGCTATGGAGTTGAAAGTAAATAAACAATAGCAGCCCATTAGAACTATCCAGAGAAGAAAGGCTAAATGAGGCAATGAATCTGAGTTGTAAATTGGAATTTTCAAGGTGAAAGAGAAAAAGGAAAAACAATTAAACGCATCAGAGAATTATAAAAACGAATTCTGAATTATCCAAGAAGAAGATCACATAGTCTAAATTTCTTAAGTTGAGAGCATCATAAGATGAATATTGGACCTCTAACTCTCGAATTTAAACAGAAGAATATGTAAATGAAATTTTTAGAGACACAAGAAATACACACTATGAGAGAAAATAGAACTCATACCACAAACATTAGAATCTTTTCATAAAACGTTCAGACACTTGTGCATTATATATTCAATTTGGCTTTAGGAATTTACAAAGTCCTCCTGCTATGAGGGCAAGCCCCTCTCTGGTTAGTCCTTTTTTCATTCGTCTTAGGAATATTATATAGATAAATTACATCCGGGATTCAAAATGAATCAACTACCCCATCGTTTCAAAAATAGATGTCGGTTACAAAAAGGAGTAACGTATAATAATTGTTCTCCTACTTCATAGGGAGCGTTATAAACAAAATTGACATATTTGAGATTTTTTCTTTGAATGCCACATGTCTACATCATTACAAAATTCTCTGAAACATACTAAATTTAGCTTGAAAACTATTTCAGATTAGTAATTTCTTCCTTGTTACAAGAGAAAAACTCTCTATGGATAGGGTAAACCACAAAAGACAGGTATGACTACATAACTATACTCAAATCTAATATATTCTATATAAACCAATGTGCAAGCAAGATAAGAAAGAAGCCTACCTCATTCCAACGTTTGATGATGTTCCAGTGTTGAGTACTTCGACCAAAATCTTTGTACCTACAACAAGTTCTCAACAAACAAGAAGAGCAAGTATATATCACAAGTCTGCATAGGGAAATGGAAAAAGGCCCTCTATGCAAGATAACAATGGTGAGGAAAATCTTGCTATAACAATCCTTCAAGGTGTCAAGCCAAGCACATTGATTTTCTCCAATGATTTCAACCACCTCATCTCTTACCTTTCTCTTCTGAAGATTGCTCTACTTCCTCTTGAAAGCTCATGTATGGTGCTCATCTTCATATCCATTGATGATTAAATCCTTAATGATGGGATTTAATTTGACCTCTTTATCTGCTCCTGGATCTCCCGCAAGCTTTGTATGAAATTTTGTTGCTAAGATTCGAGCAACCAGTTTGTCTTTATTCTTCAATGATGAATTTGTCATATTCGTTGAAAATCCTGGATCACTGAAGGCTACTCGATGTGCTTTGTCCATGTTTCCCAGTGGTGCAGAAAACATAAGTTTATCTCCCTTAATTACACAGAAATTAGGAATTTGATCCAATTTGTAATTACCCTATTTACGAATGAAGCGTTGATTGCCCAAAACAGAGTAATGCCATCCATATTTTGAAGGACAGTAGTCATCGAGTTCTAATCATGAATTACTGAGAAAGTAATTACAGGTGCAAGGGTTTGACACACTCGACCAATCTATTATGAAATATGATTCTTTGAATTGGTCATATGACAGTGCTCACCTAGCATCTCATGGACAAAAAGTACTCAAACAAGTGGCGTGAAGTGATTTTACCAGTCGTCCCTTTCCCCATTCAATCCTTGGATTTTACATACATCAAATGGCTTTCTGACACATGGAATCGGGGAAAAATTGGGCACTTTCAGGCTTACCCACTCTTCCCCCTGATATGCATATGGTGGTGCCATGTACCTTTGGAACAAAACCATGGTATTTTCTTCGGCCCACCTCTCAGACGTTAACTGGTGCATTATTTCCTTGCTCGATGCATCCTTCAATCATTGATTCAACAACATTTCAAAATCATGATACATCGGGCCCCATCTACTTTACCTCTCCGCTATATTTATCCTTGTCTATCAGATATGGCCCCGTCTGCCAGTCTATCACTCCTCCATACTAACTTAGTCTGCTGCTAATTTATAAGGTTGGGTTTTCAACATAATTTTTTTACAGTGATAACATTGTTGACAATACCAATTGTTTGACGACCTCTGCTAAGATGAGGTTCTTCTAGCTTCCGCTATCAACAATAAAATGCAGTGGGGTCCCTTTCACCCACATCTTTGAATGAAAAAGGCGCTCCCCCTCTTCAGGATCTGTTGGTTCTTCTGGTTGAATTTTTGTGGTCGTGACAATAGTAGTGGGGTCTGCGTCGATGATATGTCTTTTACCAGTATTTACAGAATCAGATTCTGAATCAGGGTTTGGCTCCTTGTCTTTGATCTCTACCACCAATGACTGTTTTCAGCGACATTCCTCGATGTTGTGCTAGGGGAGTTTATGGAAATTCCACCATTTTTCGGTGAACTTCTTTGTCTTCCCATGACCCTTCTTTTCCTGTGGCTTGGATTGGTTTTTAAGAGACTATTTATTAGGGTTGTCTTTATCATACTTTGGTTGTTGTATATTTGCAGATGCAAACTCTCTTTTGATATGGTGCTTAAATTTTTGCTCGATTTTAACAGCATATCGATAAGTAGCACCGAGTGATGAGATGTCCAGAAAATTCATTTCAGTTTGGATGTATCTGTGTAGAGCCCCACGATATTTTAGAACAAAATGTCGTTCGGAGTCTTTGACACCCATCTTGGTGCACAAAGTATGGAAGGTATTGGTGAAGTCCAAAACTGCTTGGACCCTCTCTTGTCACATTGTGGTCCATCTTATGTACTGCTCCTCATAGTTGCCAATAGTGTAATACTGTTCCTTTACCGCATCCACAAAAACATACCAAGTGGGCTCGACCCCATATATTCCAGACCCCTCTATGGAACTTTTCTCCCAGTAAGTTTTTCACCAATGTTTGACATGGGGGAGATATTTAAGGAGTGTGAAGGTGATCTTTTCCCTATCAAAAAAATTATGAACAGAGAAATAACCTTCTAACAAGTTTAGCCATTTGTCTTGGGCATCTGCATCTATCTGACATTCAAATATGGAATATCAAAATTAACCTATAACTTGAAAGGAGAGGTGCTTCCAAAGTGTATTTTTTATGAATATGGGCTTATTGCTTTCGGTAAGCATTGAAGGATGTGAGAAAAATTCTCCATCATTTCGTCCCTCTGTCACGTGAGAGCTTGCTCAAGCAACACATTGATAAAATCATATGCTCCATTGTTTTTCTTTTCTTCCACCATGGAGGGTTTCTTGGGTGTGCGAGAGCAATTGTCTTCAAGAGAGACAAGCTCGAGACCCAACTTGCTATACTCAGACCTCGTCGTGGACATGCACTAAAAAAATGATCAAGAGCAACCTGCTCTGATATAACTGATCTAGATTATTTTTGGCAAAAAATGAGACTTGATATATAATAAATAAATGCACAGAGATATCGTGGATATCCAATAATATAATAGAAATGTATCAGAGATGAAACCATAAACACAGAGATATAGTAATACATGATTTCTATTAAATAAAGAAATGTACAGAGACTGTAAAATTACAGAGTGAAAGACTCGCTAGAATGGTGGAAGCTTATTTCTGAGAAGAGATGTGATGGCTACTCGCATTCGCAAGAAGTTGATTGTTACAATGAGGCTCCAAAGGCCTTTTTAACATATGAAAAATCCTAAACCCTAACCCCAAAATATGAAAAGCCAAATTTTTTGCGGGCTCCAATGGGGGTAGTTGATACGTCAACTTCTCGGGGGCATAACTTTTGCATACGATCTCTATTTGGGGCACTCGATACACCGTTGGAAAAGTATAACTGGGAATAAATATTTTTGACTGGTGCGGTCCAATGCCTTAATCAATTATTTGGACCCCAAATCCCCAAAAAATGTCATTTAGGGCCTCCAAAATGGCCTCGGAAGTTTGGGACCAAAACAACTACCGAAAAAATGCCAAGGTGGAAAAATGTTTTTCGAGCCTGTGGAATAGGTGGGTGGCCACCGATATCCACCTGGATATATCCTCCCTCCTTAGTAATAAGTGGTCTCCATTGGATTGAGTTCAAGGGGGATAGGGGGAAGCACTTGTTGAATCTCAATATTGGTGAGCTACTTGTCTTGTTGGAGATGTCACATTGCTTGGTTTGTGGAATGCTCTCATGAACCTGTTGTTAGCAAGGTTGAATCTATTCAACCGGTCGGGCTACATGAGATGTGTGTGTGCAAACAAAATATTTGATATTTTTTTCAGTCTTGTCGACCCACTTCTGTTGGATAGAAGGTGCTTGGGCCGAGGCTGTAGTGGTTGCAATATCCTCTTGTTCACCTTTTGAACAGATTGTGAAGAAGCTGAATTTTGTAGTATGAGATACTACCTTGCGAAATTGTTTAGGTGGGACAGTATTTGGAACTACGTTTGGTATTTTGTAGAGATGACCCCCCAAAGTAACAATGACACTACTAGGTCGAGACTCATAAACAGCATGGCGCTTCCACATTTATGGTTGGCCCAAGAGAACATCACATAAATCTAGTGAGGAAACATCACATAATACCTCATCCTTGAAGGGCTGGATGTCGTATGACAATCGACACTGTTGGATGACACCAAGATATTGTCCTTGGTGAAACCACCTGATGTTGTATGGCTGCGGGTGTGGTGTTTTTGACAATCCCAACTATTTGATGAACTCTGCTGAGATGAGGTTCTTCTGGATTCCGCTATCAACAATAAAATGCAGTGGGGTCCCCTTCACCCACATCTGTGAATGAAAAAGGTGTTCCCCCTCTTCAATATCTGTTGGTTCTTATGGTTGAATTGATGTGGTCCTGAAAATAGAAGTGGGGTATGTGTCAATGATCTGGATTTTACTAGTATTTTCAGAATCAGATTCAGAATCAAGGTTCGAATCCTTGTGTTTTATCTCAGCCACCAATGAATGTTTTGAGTGACATTCATCAATGTTGTGCTAGGGGATTTTCTGGAAATCACATCATTTTCTTGTGTCCTTCTTTGTCTTCCCGTGACTCTTCTTTTCCCATGGCTTGGACTGGTTTTTAGGAGACTATTTATTAGGGTTGTCTTTATCATACTTTGGTTGTTGCATATTTGCAGACCCAAACTCCCGTTTGTTCTGGTGCTTAAATTTCTTCTCGATTTTAACAACATATCGATAAGAATAACCGAGTGATGAGATGTCCATAAAATCCATTTCAGTATGGATGTATCTGTGTAGAGCCCCATGGTATTTCAAAACCAAATGTCATTCAGATTCTTTGATACCCATATTGGTGCACAAGGTATGGAAGCTATTAGTGAACTCCGTAACTTCTTGGCCCCTCTCTTTCTGCATTGTGGTCCATCTCATGTACTAGTCCTCATAGTTTCCAATAGGGTAATATTGTTCCTTTACCACATCAACACAAAAATCCCAAGTGGGCTTAGCCCCATATATTCCAGAATCCTCTGTGGAAATTTTCTCCTAGTAAGTTTCACACCAATGTTTGGCATGGGGGAAAGCTTTCAGGAGTGTAGAGGAGATCTTTTCTCTATCAGAAAAATTATGAATAGAGAAATAACCTTATAATAAATTTAACCATTTGTCTAGGGCAGTCACATCTATCTAACCTTCAAATACGGGAATATAAAAATTAACCTGTACCTTGAAAGGAGAGGTTCTTCCAAAGTGTATTTTTGATGAAGATGAGTCTGTTTCTATCTTTTCTCTGTCAGAAAAATTATGAATAGAGAAATAACCTTCTAACAGATTTAACCATTTGTTTAGGGCATCTGCATCTATCTGAACTTCAAATATGGGAATATCAAAATTAACTTGTACCTTGAAAAGAGAGGTGCTTCCAAAGTGGAGTTTTGATGAATATGTTTGTGTTGCTATCAGTAGGAATTGAATGATGTGGGAAAAATTCTCCATCATTTCATCCCTCTGTTGTGTGAGAGCTTGCTCAAGCAACAGATTGGTAGAATTGTTTGATCCATCGTTTTTCTTTTCTTCTGCCATGGAGGGTTTCTTGTGCGTGTGAGAATGATTGTCTTCAAGAGATACAAGATCGAGACCCAACTTTCTATACTCGGACCTCGTCGGGGCCATGCATTGAAAAAATGATCAAGAGCAGGTTACTTTGATACCACTGATCCGAATTGTTTTCGGCATGAAATGAGAGATGAGATATAATAAATAAATGCACATAGATATCGCGGATATCCAATAATATAATAGAAATTTATCATATATGCAACCATAAACACAAAGATACAATAATACATGATTTCTATTAATGAAAGAAATGTACAGACACTGTAAAAATACAGAGTGAAAGACTCACTAGAATGGTGGCATCTTATATCTGAGAAGAGATGTGATGACTACTCACATTCGCAAGAAGATGATTATTACAATGAGGCTCCAAAGGCCTTTTTAACATAAGAAAATTCCAAAACCCTAAACCCGGAAGATGAAAATACAAAAGGTTTGTGGGCCTCGATGGGGTAGTTGATACGTCAACTTCCCAGGTGGTAATTTTGCATACGATCTTCATTTGGGGATCTCGATACATCGTTGGAAAGGTCTAACTGAGAAGAACGATTTTCTACTAGTCTACGACAATGCCTATGGCAGTCGCCTGGACACCAAATCCCCAAAAAACATCGTTTAAGGCCTCAAAACGGCCCCAGAAGTTTGGAACCCGAAAAACTATCGAAAAACTACCAAGATGGAAAACTATTTTTCGAGCCCGTGGAATAGGTGGGTGGCCATCGATATCCATTTAGATCAATCCTCCCTACTTAGGAAGCAATGTTCTCCATTGCATTGAGTTCCTGGGGGAGAGGGGGAAGGGTTTGCTAAATCTAAATCTTGGTGAGTTGTTTGCCTTGCTGGAGACGTCTCATTGCTTGGTTTGTGGAAGGTTGTCACGAACCTATTGTTGGCGGGGTTGAATCTATTAAACCGGTTGGGCTACATGATATGTTTGTGTGAAGACAGAATATTTGCGCTTTGTTGCAATCTTGTTGAGCCTCTTTAGTTTGATAGAAGGTTCTTAGGCCGAAACTGTAGTGGTTGAAGTATCCTCTTGTTCACCTTTTGAAAAGATTGTGAAGAAGCTGAATTTTGTAATATGAGATACTACCTTGCGGCACTGTTTAGGTGCGACAATAGTTGCAACTACCTCTGGTATTCTATAGAGATGACCCCCCAAAGTAACAATGGCACTACAGGGTTGAGACTCATAAACAACATGGCGCTTCCACATATATGGTTGGCCCAAGAGAACATCACAGACAACTAGTGGGGAAACATCACATAATACCTCATCCTTGAAGGGTTGGATGTCATATGACAATCGACACTGTTGGATGACATGGAGATATCGTCCTTGGTGAAGCCACCTGATGTTGTATGGTTGCGAGTGTGGTGTTGTAGACAATCCCAACTATTTGACGACCTCTGTTGAGATGAGGTTCTTATGTCTTCTGTTATCAACAATAAAATGTAGTGGGGTCCCCTTCACCCACATTTGTGAATGAAAAAGGCACTCCCCTCTTCAGGATATGTTGGTTCTTTTGGTTGAATTGTTGCGATCGCGATAATAGCAGTGGGGTCTACGTCGATGATTTGTCTTTTACCAGTATTTTCATAATCAGATTCCGAATCAGAGTTCAACTCCTTGTCTTTGATCTCGGCCACCAATGACTATTTTGAGCGACATTCCTCGGTGTTGTGCCAGGAGATTTTTGGAAATCACACAATTTTTCGGTGTCCTTCTTTGTCTTTCGGTGGCCCTTATTTTCATGTGGCTTGGACTAGTTTTCAAGAGACTCTTTATTAGGTTTGTTTTATCATACTTTGGTTGTTGCAGATTTGCAAACCCAAACTCTCGTTTTTTCTGGTGCTTCAATTTGTTCTCAATTTTAACATCATATCAATAACCATCACCGAGTGATGAGATGTCTAGAAAATCCATTTCAGTTTGGATGTATCTGTGTAGAGCCCCACGGTATTTTAGAACCAAATGTCATTCACAGTCTTTGATACCCATCTTGGTGCGCAAGGTATGAAAGGTATTGGTGAACTCTGAAACTTCTTGGCCCCTCTCTTGCCACATTGTGGTCCATCTCATGTACTCGTCCTCATAGTTGCCAATAGGGTAATATTGTTTCTTTACCACATCCACAAAAAAATTGCAACTGGGCTCGGCCCCATAAATTCCAGACTCCTTTGTGGAACTTTTCTCCCAGTAATTTTCCCACCAATGTTTGATATGGGGGAGAGCTATAAGGAGTGTGAAGGTGATCTTTTCTCATGTCGAAAAATTATGAACAAAGAAATAACCTTCTAACAGATTTAACCATTTGTCTAGGGCATCCACATATATCTGAGCTTCAAATATGGGAATATCAAAATTAACCTGTACCTTGAAAGGAGAGGTAGTTCCAAAGTGGCTTTTTGATGAAGATGTGTCTATTTCTATCGATAGGAGTTGAAGGATGTGGGGAAAATTATCCATCATTGTGTCCCTCTGTTGCGTGAGAGATTACTCAAGCAAAAAATTGATAGAATCGTTTTCTCTATCATTTTTCTTTTCTTCCTCCATGGAGGGTTTCTTGGACGTGCAATAGCAATTGTCTTCAAGAGAGACAATCTCGAGACCCAACTTGCTATACTCAGACCTCGTCAAGGACATGCACTAAAAAAATGATCAAGAGCAGCCTCCTCTGATACCACTGATTAAAATAATTTTTGGCACGAAATGAGAGTTGAGATATAATAAATAAATGCACAGAGATATCACGGATATCCAATAATATAACATAAATGTATCAAAGATGAAACCATAAAGACATACATAGAGTAATACACGATTTCTATTTATGTATAAAATGTACAAACACTGTAAAAATAGAGAGTGAAAGACTCGCTAGAATGGTGGTAGCTTAACTCCAAGAAGAGATGTGATGGCTACTCGCATTTGCAAGAAGATGATTGTTACAATGAGGCTCCAAAGGCCTTTTTAGCATAAGAAAAATCCAAAACCCTAACCCCAAAATATGAAAATCCAAAAGGTTTGTAGGCCCCGATTGGGGTAGTTGATACGTCAACTTCCTGGTGGCGTAATGCTTGCATACGATCTCTGTTTGCAGCACTCGATAATCCGTTGGAAAGGTGTAACCGAGAAGAACGATTTTCGACTATTCCACGCCAATGTATTTGGAAATCGCTTGGACCCCAAATCCACAAAAAACATCATTTAGGGCCTCAAAACGGCCCCGAAAGTTTGGAACCCGAAAAACTACCAAGATGGAAAACTGTTTTCTGAGCTCATGGAATAGGTGGGTGGCCACTGAAATACACCTGGATCAATCCTCCCTCCTTAGGAAGTAATGGTCTCCATTGCGTTGAGTTCCTAGGGGAGAGGGGGAATCGTTTGTTGAATCTGAATCTTAGTGAGTTGCTTTCCTTGCTTGAGAACTCACATTGCTTGGTTTGTGGAAGGCTGTAATGAACCTGTTGTTGGCGAGGTTGAATATTTTCAACCAGTCGGGATACATGACATGTTTGTGTGCAAACAGAATATTTTCACTTTTCCACAATCTTGTCGACCCACTTCTGTTGGATAAAAGGTTCTTGGGCCGAGGTTGTAGTGGTTGTAGTATCCTTCTATACACATTTTGAACAGATTGTGAAGAAGATAAATTTTGTAGTATGATATAATACCTTGCAGTACTATTTAGGTGGGAAAGTTATTGGAACTACCTCTGGTATTCTATAGAGATGACCCCCCAAAGTAAAAATGAGACTACGGGGTCGAGACTCATAAACAACATGGCGCTTCCACATATATGGATGGCCCAATAGAACATTA
Organism: Picea glauca; assembly: GCA_000966675.3. Lineage (NCBI taxonomy): Eukaryota > Viridiplantae > Streptophyta > Pinopsida > Pinales > Pinaceae > Picea > Picea glauca. The sequence continues at coordinate 170,671 of JZKD02S0067975.1, read as the reverse complement.
TATACATCTAGTGGGGAAACACCACATAATACCTCATCCTTGAAGGGATGGATGCCGTATGACAATCGACATTGTTGGATGACACAAATATCTCGTCCTTGGCAAAGCCACCTGATGTTGTATGGTTGCGAGTGTGGTGTTGTCGAAAATCCCAACTATTTGACGACCTATGTTGAGATGTGGTTCTTCTGGCTTCCACTATCAACAATAAAATGCAGCGGGGTCCCCTTCACCCACATATGTGAATGAAAAATGTGCTCCCCCTCTTCAGGATATGTTGGTTCTTCTGGTTGAATTGTTGCGATCGCGACAATAGCAGTGGGGTCTACATCGATGATCTATCTTTTACCAGTATTTTCAAAATCAGATTCTGAATCAGGGTTCGACTCCTTGTCTTTGATCTCGGCCACCAATGATTTTTTTGAGCGACATTCCTCAGTGTTGTGCTAGGGGATTTCATGGAAATCGCACCATTTTCCAGTGTCCTTCTTTGTCTTCCCATGACCCTTCTTTTCCTATGGCTTTGACTGTCTTTTAGGAGACTATTTATTAGAGTTGTATTTATCATACTTTGGTTGTTGAACATTTGCAGACCCAAACTCTTGTTTGTTCTAGTTCTTAAATTTATTCTCGATTTTAAAAGCATATCGATAAGAAGCATTGAGTGATGAGATGTCCAAAAAATCCATTTCACTTTGGATGTATTTGTGTAGATCCCCATGGTATTTCATAACCAAATTTCATTCGGATTCTTTGATACCTAGCTTGGTGCGCAAGGTATGGAAGGTATTGGTGAACTCTGGAACTTCTTGGCCCCTCTCTTGCTACATTGTGGTCCATCTCATGTACTGATCCTCATAGTTTCCAACAGGGTAATATTGTTCCTTTACCGCATCCACAAAAATATCCCAAGTGGACTCGACCCCATATATTCCAGAATCCTCTATGGAAATTTTCTCCCAGTAAGTTTCCCACCAATGTTTGAGATTGGGGAGAGCTTTAAGGAGTGCGAAGGTGATCTTTTCCCTATCGGAAAAATTATGAACAAAGAAATAACCTTCTAACAAATTTAACCATTTGTCTAGGGCATCCACATCTATCTGACCTTCAAATGCAGGAATATCAAAATTAACATGTACCTTGAAAGGAGAGGTTCTTCCAAAGTGGATTTTTGATTAAGATGCACCTGTTTCTATTGGTAGGTGTTGAAGGATGTGGGAAAAATTCTCCATCATTTCGTCCCTCTGTCGCATGAGAGCTTGCTCAAGCAATATATTGATAGAATCATTTGCTCTGTCGTTTTTTATTTTCTTCCTCCATGGAGGGTTTCTTGGGCATGAGAGAGAAATTGTATTCAAAAGAGACAAGATAGAGACCCAACTTTCTATACTCAAACCTCGTCGAGGACATGCATTGAAAAAATGATCAAGAGTATCCTGCTCTGATACCAGTGATCCGAATTATTTTCGGCATGAAATGAGAGTTGAGATATAATAAAGAAATTCATAGAGATATCACGGATATCCAATAATATAACATAAGTGTATCATATATGCAACCATAAACACAGAGATACAGTAATACATGATTTCTATTAATGAAAGAATTAATGAACAAAGACTGTAAAAATATAGAGTGAAAGACTCACTAGAATGGTGGTCTCTTATCTCTGAGAAGAGATGTGATGTCTACTCACATTTGCAAGAATATGATTGTTTCAATGAGGCTCCAAAGGCCTTTTTAACATAATAAAAATCGAAAACCCTAACCCCTAAAGATGAAAATCCAAAAGGTTTGTGGGCCCCGATGGGGGTATTTGATACGTCAACTTCTCGGGCCATAACTTATGCATACGATCTCTGTTTGGGGCGCTCAATACACCGTTGGAAAAGTATAACCGAGAAGAACGATTTTCGACTGGTCCAAGCCAGGGATCTTCACAATCGTGTAGACCCGAAATCCCAAAAAAACATCGTTTAGAGCCTAAAAAAGGCCCCGAAAGTTTGAAACCCAAAAAACTGCCAAGATGGAAAATTGTTTTCCGAGCTTGTGGAATAGGTGGGTGGCCACCGATATCCACCTGGATCAATCCTCCATCCTTAGGAAGCAATGGTCTCCATTGCATTGAGTTCCTGGGGGGAGAGGGGGAAGCTCTTGCTGAATCTCAATCTTGGTGAGCTGCTTGCCTTGCTGGAGACATCACATTGCTTGGTTTGTGGAAGGTTGTCACGAACTTGTTGCTGGTGAGGTTGAATTTTTTCAACCATTCGGGCTACATGAGATGTTTGTGTGTAGACATAATATTTGTGCTTTGTTCTAGTCTTTTCGACCTGCTTCTGTTGGATAGAAGGTGCTTGGGCTAAGGCTGTAGTGGTTGCAATATCCTCCTATTCACCTTTTGAACAAATTTTGAAGAATTTGAATTTTGTAGTATGAGATACTACCTTGCGACATTATTTAGGTAGGACAATAGTTGGAACTACCTCTACTATTATGTAGAGATGACCCCCCAAAGTAACATTGACGCTACGGGGTCGAGACTCATAAACATCATGGCCCTTCCACATATATGGTTGGCCCAAAAGAACATCACATACATTTAGTGGGGAAACATCACATAATACCTCATCCTTGAAGGGTTGGATGTCGTATGACAATCGACACTGTTGGCTGACATGGAGATATCTTCCTTGGTGAAGCCACCTGATGTTGTATGGCTGTAGGTGTGGTGTTTTTGAAAATCCCAACTGCTTGAAGACCTTTGCTGAGATGAGGTTATTTTAGCTTCCTCTATTAACAATAAAATGTAGTGGGGTCCCCTTCACCCACATCTATGAATGAAAAAGGCACTCCCCCTCTTCAATATCTATTGGTTCTTCTAGTTTAATTGTTGTGGTCTTGACTATAATAGTGGGGTCTGCATCGATGATCTGTCTTTTACCATTATTTTCAAAATTAGATTATGAGTCAGGGTTCATCTCCTTGCCTTTGATCTCGACCACCAATGAGTTTTTTGAGCAACATTCCTCTGTGCTGTGCCAAGAGATTTTGTGGAAGTTGAACCATTTTCTCTTGTCCTTCTTTGTCTTACCGTGACCCTTCTTTTCTTGTGGATTGGAATGGTTTTCAGTAGACTATTTATTAGGGTCATATTTATCATACTTTGGTTGTTGCATATTTGTAGACCAAAACTCCTGTTTATTCTGGTGCTTAAATTTCTGCTCGATTTTAACAACATATCGATAAGCAACACCAAGTAATGAGATTTATAGAAAAAACATTTCAATTTGGATGTACCTATGTAGAGCCCTACGGTATTTTAGAAACAAATGTCGTTCAGAGTCTTTGATACGCATCTTGGTGTGCAAGGTATGAAAGGTATTGGTTAACTCCAGATCTTCTTGGCCCCTCTCTTGTCGCATTGTGGTCCATCACAAGTACTGGTCCTCATAGTTGCCAACAAGGTAATACTATTCCTTTACCACATCCACAAAAAAATCCCAAGTGGGCTCGGTCCCATATATTCCAGACTCCTCTGTGGAACTTTTCTCCCAGTAAGTTTCCCACCAATGTTTGACATGGGGGAGAGATTTAAGGAGTGTGAAGGTGATCTTTTTTCTGCCGGAAAAATTATGAACAGAGAAATAACCTTCTAACATATTTAACCATTTGTCTAGGACATCCACATCTATCTGACCTTCAATTACGGGAATATAAAAATTAACCTGTACCTTGAAAGTAGATGTTCTTCCAAAGTGGTTTTTTTATGAATATGCGCATGTTTCTATCGGTGGGCGTTGAAGGATGTGGGAAAAAATATCCATCATTTATCTTGTATGTCGCGTGAGAGCTTGCTCAAGCAACAGATTGATAGAATCATATGCTTCTTCGCTTTTATTTTCTTAGGACATAGAGGGTTTCTTGGGTGTGCAAGAGTGATTGTCTTCAAGAGAGACAAGCTCAAGACCCAACTTGCTATACTCAGGCCTTGTCGGGGACATGCACTGAAAAAACAATCAAGAGAAACATGTGCTAATACCACTGATCTAAATTATATTCAGCACTAAATGAGAGCTGAGATATAATAAATAAATGCACAGAGATATCACATATATCCAATAATATAACAAAAATGTATCATAGATGCAACCATAAACACAGAGATAAAGTAATACACTAGTTATATTAATGAAAGAAATGTACAGAGACTGTAAAAATACAGAGTGAAAGACTCGCTAGAATGGTAGAATATTATCTCTAATGAAGAGATGTGACAGCTACTCGCATTTGCAAGAATATCATTGTGAAAATGAGGCTCCAAAGGCCTTTTTAACATTAGAAAAATCCAAAACGCTTAACCCAGAAGATGAAAATCCAAAAGGTTTGCAGGCCCCGATGGGGGTAGTTGATACGTCAACTTCCCCAGGGCGTAACGTTTGCATACAATCTTCTTTTGGGGCACTCAATACATCATTGGAAAGGTATAACCGAGAAGAACGATTTTCGACTGGTTAAATCCAATGTCATAGGTAGTCTCTTAGACCCCAAATCCCCAAAAAATGTCGTTTAGGGCCTCAAAATGGCCCCAGAAGTTTGGAACCCAAAAAACTGCCAAAATGGAAAATAGTTTTTCGAGCTTGTGGAATAGGTGGGTGGCCACTGATATCCACCTAGATAAATCCTCCCTCCTTAGGAAGCTATGTTCTCCATTGCGTTGAGTTCCTGGAGGAGAGGGGGAAGCGTTTGTTGAATCTCAATCCTGGTGAGTTGCTTGCCTTGCTGGAGATGTCGCGTTGCTTGGTTTGTGGAAGGTTGTCACAAACCTGTTGTTGGCGGAGTTGAATCTGTTCAATCGGTCGGGCTACATGAGATTTTTGTGTGAAAACAAAATATTTTCACTTTTTTACAGTCTTCTCGACCTTCTTTTGTTGGATAGAAGGTGCTTGGACTGAGGCTGTAGTAGTTGCAATATCCTCCTATTCACCTTTTGAACAAATTCAGAAGAAGCTGAATTTTGTAGTATGAGATACTGCCTTGCGGCATTATTTAGGTGGGATAGTAGTTGAAACTACCTCTGTTATTCTATAGAGATGACCCCCCAAAGTAACAATGACACTACGGGGTCGAGACCCATAAACAACATGGCACTTCCACATATATGGCTGGCCCAAGAGAACATCACAGACATCTAGTGGGGAAACATCACATAATACCTCATCCTTGAAGGATTGGATGTTGTATGACAATCGACACTATTGGCTTACACAAAGATAACGTCCTTGGCGAAGCCACCTGATGTTGTATGGTTGCGAGTGTAGTGTTGTCAAAAATCCCAATTGTTTGACGACCTCTGTCGGGATGAGGTTCTTTTGGATTTTCCACTATCAACAATAAAATGCAGTGGGGTCCCCTTCACCCACATCTATGAATGAAAAAGGCACTCCCCCTCTTCAGGATCTGTTCATTCTTCTAGTTGAATTGTTGTGATCACGACAATAGCAGTGGGGTCTATGTCAATGATTTGTCTTTTACCAATATTTTCATAATCATATTTTGAATAAAGGTTCAGCTCCTTGTCTTTGATCTCGGCCACCAATGACTGTTTTGAGTGACATTCCTCGATTTTGTGCCAGGGGCTTTTGTTGAAATCGCACCATTTTCTGGTTTCCTTCTTTGTCTTCCCATGACCCTTAGTTTCCTTTGGCTTGGACTGGTTTTCAGGAGACTGTTTATGATGGTCGTCTTTATCATACTTTGGTTGTTATAGATTTGCAGACCCAAACTCTCGTTTGTTCTAGTGCTTAAATTTTTGCTCGATTTTAACAACATATCGATAAGCAACATTGAGTGATGAGATGTCCAAAAAAACCATTTCGGTTTGGATGTATCTGTGTAGAGCCCCGCAGTATTTCAGAACCAAATGTCGTTCAGAGTCTTTGATACCCATCTTTTTTCCCAAGGTATGGAAGGTATTGGTGAACTCTAGAACTACTTGGCCCCTCTCTTACCTCATTGTGGTTCATCTCATGTACTGGTCCTCATAGTTTCCAATAGGGTAATAGTGTTCCTTTACAACATCCACAAAAAAATACCAAGTGGGATCGACCCCATATATTCCAGACTCCTCTGTGGAACTTTACTCCCAGTAAGTTTTCCACCAATGTTTGACATGGGGGAGAGATTTAAGGAGTACAAAGGTGATCTTTTCCCTGTCGAAAATATTATGAACAGAGAAATAACCTTCTAACATATTTAACCATTTGTCTAGGTCATTTTCATCTATCTGACCTTCAAATATGGGAATATCAAAATTAAACTGTACCTTGAAAGGAGAGGTAATTCTAAAGTGGATTTTTGATGAAGATGCACCTGTTGCTATCGGTAGGCATTGAAGGGTGTGGGAAAAATTCTCCATCATTTTGTCCCTTTGTCACATGAGATCTTGCTATTAGCATCCCTTATTGTCTCACAAATGGTTGCAAGTTGATCTCATATTTGTGTAATATTCATAATATAGTGCACAACCATGTCCTCAATGAACATCTTAACAACTTGAAGTAGGTGCTTCAAATGTAGCATCCTTCTTGTATTATTGTTTTGGTATAGACTCACCAAAGCATCATACACTTCCCTGGTAGATTTCTTCTTAGAAATGTGAGGTATCAAGTGATCCTTTACAGATTCTAGCAACACCTAATTGGCCTTCAGTTCCTTTTTCTTGTGAGCTTCCAATTCCTACGGATCAGTGGGAATCGCAACCACATCCTCAACATACTCTTTGGGGTCATTCTCCTCAAATAGATGAAGAACCCTTGCCTTACATGCCCGGAAGTTGGTTTCCCCTTCCAACCTATCTCAAAGGATGACTTCCTCTCTCCTTCAAAGCCGCAGCTCCAAGATCTGATCTAATAACCCTCTATTGAAACTACCTCGGTACTATATCTATACAGCCATGTACATGATTCACCTTCTTTTGAACCGCATATGTACACGACATTCACCACTCTAACCCACGTATGTATGTGATTCCACCCACTACAAATCGTGTATGTATGCGACTATTACCACTGTGACCCGTGTATACTTCCATACACCTGCAAAAACCCCTGTTCTTCCTTAGTACTATTATTTCCCCAAAATATGTCCTTTGATTCCTACCTCTTGGTTATAGATATTCTTGCAAGTGCTAAGATCTATGCTCTTAGTTTCCTCCCTTCAGAGGCTAGGCTCTAATACCATGTTGATAAATCCTCAAATTCAACCCTTGGTATCCTCTGATTCCATGTTGATTATTCTCCTACCCAACACCTATTAGTTAGTTGAAGATAAAATCACTTTATCTACTAAAATCATAGTTGAGTAATCAACTAAACATGCAGTGGAAGCATAAGATAAGAAACCAAAATCTCACACACAAGACACCAGTATTTTTGCGTAAAATACCCCTGGGAAAACCTTGAAGGGAAAACCAGTTCCAAGATTCTTTTTATTAAGGTCAAATCAAGGCTTCCGTAATAGGGAAAATAGTACACTAAGATAAATACAATTACAAACAAACCTGGCCAAGCCTACTCTGTTATCACTCCAAGAAATTACTGCCTGACTGTAAAGGGTGTAATCTTGGTAACTTAATGAATTGTAAAAGGTGGATCAAGTCGGAGAACTTAATCAAGTCTCACTCACTCAAAACATGCATTGACACACTCAGATGAGCAAGGCTTCCAACCACTGTGTTCAGAAAGTTAAGTAAAGGTGGATATGCAGAGAAGACTTATTATGCTAACATAAGATTTATAACTTAAGATTTATAAATAAATCTTTAACCTCATAATCATCTTATCATGTGATGTCAAAATAATTTTAAAATTATTTTTGATCGCTAACATTTGGATCCTATTGGGGATGAAATCCTCCCTGTGAGCTTTCAAGAACCACGTAGTTCCAATCACCTTGTCCATTAGGCTATGGAGTCAATAGTCAACCATTCTATGAACTTTCAAAACTTGCAGTTCCATTGGGCATGGAGTCATTTGGCTTCTGAAACTAGTCTCTGAAAACTTTCAAGACCTATGAAACTGATCTTTGCACACCTTCAAAACCTACCTTTATTCACACAATAGACTGATATTTCTGTTGTAAACTGAAAAAGAAAAAGCTCGGGCAATGAGCTTATTTCCTACCCTACTCTACTCTAACCAAATCTGCAATTTAGTTAGGTAAAATCTCACTTCCATAACAACCATCCAAGCAATTTTAAAACTGAAATAATCTCATCTTTATCAATGATAAGTAGATGATGTTTGAAATGTGATAACAGTGATAATATTTTTTTCAAGAAATCATACTCACCTGGAATCATGTGTAATATAAAGAAATCTAAAACTTTCAATTTCTTTAAAAAGTATAACTCCATGAAGGCTGCCATTGGATCTTTAAAACTGAGATTGGAAACATGTTGGTCTTCGGGAAACAGCTGCACATCTATGGCAACCTTTTTCTCAGCCATTATTTTTCCTTTACTAGAATATTGATCACCTTCTTGTTCTCTTAAGATGGGATCTTGATCATCAATCATAATAAATTTCTGTTCAAAAAGGTACTCAAAAGATGATGATAAAGTAATGTTTTAATCATATGAATAAGGATCAGTAGAAAATATATAATTGTCTATAAAATCATGATTTATCATAGGCTCCACTTGATTTTCAAACTGATCATAAACATCAGGCTCATATCTGTCTTTAAGGCATTCTGCAAACATTGAAGAATCTGATTCACAATCTGAAATACATTTACCTGCTTGATGCTTTTCCAACTTTGTTTCATAGTCATAATCTTCCTGCTCATGTATGTCTACTTCTCTGTCATGTTCCTGAGACTTTGATTTATCATTCTAATGTAATGACCTATTACAACTAACAATTTTGGAGAAAAAAGAAGATTTGGACTTTTGAACATCAAATTCACAACTTCCATTAATCACAACTTGCATATATTGTTTATCATCCTCACAAATATTTAAATCTTCTTCTTCAGAATAATGATCACAAGAGGATATCCTAACAGGGTTTACATGATATGGATTAAAATCAGCTAAGAAATTATAATTTCCTATGCAATCATTGGTTATCATAGGTTCAATTTGGCTTGCAAACTGATCATAAACTTCATACTCATATTTGTCTCTGGAGTACCCTGCAAATATTGAGGAATCTAGATCTAAATCTAAAATAAATCCACGTTCTTATTGTTGTTTCAATTTGTTAACAGGCGAAAATGAACGCTCGCCAACTGGAAGAGTGGATCCGGTCCGGGGTTGTCTAAATAACCCAAGCCATTTGGGATGACCCACCCCGACGGGTTTAACGGCTCCGTTGGCCGATCTAAGTCCTAGGAAAACAAATGAAAACTACACTAAGGAACTAATCTAAATTAAAACAATAATTAAAGAAAACTAAATAATAAATCTAAAATACATATATACAGTCTATTACCTAAATTATACAGCAATGATTCTATAAAATTAAATGTTCAATTATCAACAGAATCAGATCCAATTACAAATATACAATATTTACAGATTACATATTTAAATGAAAACCTGCAAAAGTCATTTGTAATTTGTCCTAAGACAGCGAAACTATTGTTTTTTTATTTTTTATAATTTTATGAGAAAGAAATTAAATAAAAAACTATCTAAGCTAAGCAACTAAAATAATAACTCTAACTACAAATCTGAACTATACATATATCTATCTAAACTACTTATATGACATTAATAAATTAACTATCAAATAACAAATAGCAAACTGACCTGAAGTAACGCTTCAGGTTTGTCTTGTATGCAATAGTAGTTTTAGCTGTTCGGAGGGAGGAAACCCACACCAGATTCTCCACAAGCTTCTCGTAAACAAGAAGTAGTTGTGTTCTTCAAATATAAATGACAGGACAAACAAGACGTAAAAATTTACAGCAATCTTATAATTTCCAAATCATCGCAGTCAGATAAATCCTTGTGCAAAATTTGTACAAAACAATTCAATTAACGAACAAGATAAACCTATATTCATTAAATTGAAATAAAGTAATTGTTGTATTTTTTAAATAAGAGAGATCAGATATGGACAACGCATAAACCAAATCACATCAACCTGCAACGAATTACGATAGCTAAAGTAGTCGATAATTAATTGCAAACTGATATGGAGAAAACTTGAAATAAAAGTTTGATATATTGAAAGCTAAAGCTGTTACAAGACATCAAATTTCATCTCAGTCTGTATTATTATAAATCCATAGTCTGTTTCTCCCAACAGTGATGATGATGTGTTCCTTACAAAAAATAACAAGTATTTAAAGACCTCCCACAAGGTAAAACATCCTTGTGGGAATTGTCAAAACAATTTACAAAAAATCTGGGAACAATCTCCCAAGTCCCTATTTTTCCTATGACTAACAACTGAAAACTATATCTAAACCGCTACAGTATGTCCCATTTGTCAATGAAATTCATAGGTACCTATAAGTAGTCAAGAATACAGAAGTTTAGATATCGTTTTATTGATAAATTGACAAAAATCTAATTTTTAAGACTAGCTACAGAATATTGCGATTATGTAGCTGGTCTAATTTGAACATAGAATCGTTTTAAATCCATCCAAAACTAACAAAATTATATTCGACTTATTCAACCAAATATTTAATTACTAATTCCAAACAGAGTGAATCACTCATGCAATATCAAACCAACACTTGTATGCAAATTGAAACAAATGAAATTGTGGTCAACCGAATGGTAACAGAGATACATGCACTCTGTTCAACATTTGTTATTACCAATTCGGGGTAAATAGAATCGCTTAGATAATTCGAAAGCAATGAAATCATTTTCATGAACCAATTTCAATCGACACAAACTGTAACCGGTTAAACAAATAATTCATTCAATAGTTTATGTCACCTCAGCCATTAACAAAATCGTTTTTCAAAATCAAAGCTAACATAATCATTTTGCGAATCAATAGTTACATTATATTTATCAAACCACTCACTGATATTGACGCATTGCATACGTAAAGGATCATGTCAATTCAAGCATACGGAATCGTTTCAAAATCAAGCCAAAAGAAATGAATCGAGCCAGTTTGGGGCCGACATAATCCAAAAACAACGAAATCGTATCAATCCAAATCATAGCTATGTCTGATAAATAAATCTCCTGTACAGATCGAATGCAATCAAAGTCCAAAATGGAAACAAAACATAATCATTCCTTAAATATATATTCGAACAGAACTTAAACAAAAACAAAACCCAATCGACTATAGTAATTCAAACATACAGAATTGTTTCAAAGCAAACCAAACAGAATCACAAACAACCCAATCGCTTATACTAATTTGAGCACAATAAAATCACATAACCAAATCATATCTACATTTAATTTTAGTAAAACGAATCTATTGTACATGATTCACACTGAAATCGTTTTTAGTGATCCGAGTATAACAGAACCATTTTGAATCTATTAAAATGAACAGAGCTAATCGAAAACAACTCCAATCAGTTAAATTAATTCAAGAAAACTTACAAAGCAAAATTGATGTCAAAACACATACCTGGGCAACTCGGTCATGATAATTTTGAATTGACAAAGGTTGTTGTTGCTTCAACATTCCTGAAGACAATCAAGCCGGTGGTTTTTTGTTTCTTCTCGTTGGCTTGCAGCCTGTCGTTCTCTTTCACCAACACTGTCACCCGTTCCTCTAATGATTTGATATTTGATTGCAATAGGGGAACACCGGTGTAATAATGCTCTAGCCAAGCATTACATTGGATACATGGTGATTGATTGGGCTTCGATATCACAGGCGGGGGTTTGTTCAAGTTACCAGGGGTTTCCTTGTGCAGCTTGATTCCCGGGTAGTTTGGGTCATTTTTGAGGTATGGGGGTAAGTTAGAGACATAGTCATAGGGTTCCTTAGAGCATAGGCCATGATAATAGGGGTACTCCTCAGCTAGGAAACGCTCAATATCGGATTCTGATTCCTTTCTCAAGATGATAGGTTTCTGGTCAATGTTTTTCTTGGGTTTTTTCCTAGCACATCTCGATATCCATCGAGCATTTTTCTTACCCTTACTGTTGACAACAGTGTCACCTCTGCCTTTCTTCCTCACTGGATTCTTTACGGCCTCAATCTTGTCTTTGGTACACGGGTTGGCTATGGTATTGGGTAGGTCGATGTCAGGGCAATCCGAGGGTTTGACAAGGGGTAGAAGGATATGAAATGGCATGGCTGGCCCAACCATAGTTTCTGTAACCACAACCTTGTCCACTTGGATAGACTCAGGAGTGGCAAAGCCATTCCTAGATAGGAAGGTTTTCTAACTATCACCATGAAGGCTCAAATGGTGGGCGATCATAAATTTGATCAAGCCATGATGAAAAAGGTTGCTATCGGCCTTTTCACACTTGAATCTTTTGGACATCTTGTAAATACTACGCAAGAAGTAATATGGCATATTCAAAGGGTAACCTATAAAATTCATCAATAACCGGAGATGATACAGAAATACCAAGCCATACCGACCTTCACAGGTCACAAACTATTTAACAATTACCAAAAGATCGTGCCACCTGGGTTTGAGGGTAGTGATAGGCATACCTCTATCATAGGAAACAATCTTCCTTGACGTGAAAAGGAGAGGCCACGACACCTCGTCAGCTTTGGAATTTTTAAACCACCTTTGCCCTGTCGCTGGTAGTCCTGTAGCTGAAATCATGAATTCCTCATTGAGCTCGAGTTGTATTTCACCGACCTTAGCCCTGCACCCGTCGAAGGTGAGGGCAAATTGTTGGGCAACTGAAATGTTGAAACCCTCAAACCTCTGTATAAACACCAGCCAACCACTGTTTTCTAAATCTTCGCGAGCATTATTGAATAGCAACAGTGTTTGGCTACCAATTGGCTCTATGCGCACCACCGGTGCCATGGACGGAGGCACATAGTGAGCAGAGTGAATGGGCAAGGGTTTGGACAGGGAATTCGTGGGATCGAAAAGCTCATAGGCTTACCCAAAAACTAACATAGGTGACCTGGGATAGGGGGAAGGCATTAATGCCTGAATGTGCGAGGGTGGTGGAGCTAGCTCAGCCCATGAAAAACAGTCATTTCCCAATGTACAACCGATGGTGCATATAGCGATTCAAATCACTATTGCATATGTTAAAAACCATGTCATTCAAAAAATTAATGAAATATATGGTAAGTCGACCAAACATTTGCATGAGCAATAGTTTTAGCATAGTTTTAAAACCAAAACAATGATTCGAAATCAACACCAAGGGTTTGATCATATCAAATATCTATGAAATGATTTATACCAAGGGTCTAACCACAATGTCAATGTGTTTTCATGAAACCAATGTGTCAAAGAAATCAATGAAAGGCTATAGAACATCAAAACACCAATGTATCAAAATCTCGATCATAAGGATATCATCACAGTCTTGTAAAAACGAAGTCATATTAACAATTAAAGAATGCCAAATGAGTAAAGATCTTGGTATATTTCCAACTATGCGACTATAATTAAATAGGAAATGCAATGAACACATAGACAAGAGTAACCAAAATAATCCAGTGACGAATTTAATGTGACTTCGAAAAAAAAGTTTTCACGCTTGCAGTCGTGAAAATGAGAACAAAGTGCGCAAAATAATAGTGTTGTTTTATTCCAAAGATTGCGATGAAAATCAAGGGTTGCAAAACACTGGTGTAGGCAGCTTATAAGGATAGGATAAAAATGTGAATTGGCTGCCAACAATGGCGACACACTGGTAGAAGAAGTTATCTCTGCCAAAAGAACAAATTCAGATCAAGATAAGAAGCATAATTCCATAGAAATAACCAGAAAATTGTTTAAACATCATCAATGATAAAATATTCCAGCAATGTTTAAAGGATGAAAACTGATAACAGTCCTAAGATAAGAGATCCACAATATTAAAGATAAAATCTCCAATACTGTTGACAGAGTTACTGCTTCCAGCAGGTGTCCATAGCCTCGACAGGGTTGCCATTTAACCCACTCTGATATATGTATCCTGCCAAGAAGTTCCATATCAGAATAAAGGAAATTTAAAGGTCAAGAGTTTTCATATTTACGAATTTTCATATACCTGACATTGCTTCGCTGCTAGCGGGCCTGTTCAGCACCCCGGTGAAGTTGTCTTGGCATCATGCATGCATTTACCCGCTGCCAGCAGACCTGTTCAGCATCCTCGCGGGTTTACAAGCACTTCCCATATCTCTTTTAATGATTTAATTTGTTTTTTTTTTAAGATATATAGTTGAGCGGGGTGACGCTGAAAATTACGATATTTTAACATATTTTTTTACAGACCTCAATAGAATTTTTTTTTTAGAACTGTCCTTCATTAAGATCCAGAGATGGTTTTTCTACAAAACCAACTTTCTAAAGCAGGGAGACATCTTCTGAGTCGTTCCTTTAAGGAACAGGGACATCGTAAGAAGATAATAAATGATCGTGATAGTCTTTACTCATAGATGGAAATCAGTTAACTTCTTTCAAACAACAGTCTTTGCCAACACAAATGTAAATTTCAGAAGCATATTATAATTGATGTTTAGACAATTTTTCAGCAGTCATTTCAGAGAAAGAATTTTCTGTTTTCTTTGTCTGAACAGTTCATAATCCAGGTATGAGTATTTCAATAGCAAAAACTAGTAAGCATAAAGGAGAAATCAAAACACACCAGGGAAGAAAGATTTGAAAGAAAAGAAATCCACACACAAAAAAAAAATATGTATAGTAGGTGCATCTGAAAACCTCATGCAACAAATCCCTGAAAGAAGTAGAAAAATCTTGTTTGATGGGAAAGCAGTCCTACTCGTGGTGCATTGGGTCAGGGTTGATTTCAGATTTATTTATCTCTTTACTTTTCCATTTAAGATTTTCATGACGATACTGCATTTTTGAAAATTAATCTTCAACTAGAAGTAAAGAGAAAAGGATCAAGGGGACTTCCCTAACAATATCCGTATTATGGTTCTCGTGGTGCGCCCACTTGCGTTCATGACTGCATTATTACAAAGAGAAATCGTGAGAAATAAAACTGAAAGAAAACCTATTCCTAAACCTATCCTAACTATTAAACAAATCAGAATACTACGTGAAGTCATGCTTCCAATGTAGCCATCGGAGTAACTCTAATCCTGCAATGGAAACAAGATCAAGCATTACTAATAAGAATGGTAANGTCAGGATTACGAGGAAATGGAATAACCATCAGCCAAGGCTGAAATGCCCCATCCTCCTGATAGTTCTATAAGTACTCATTAATTTCTTCACATGGAGGATCTAAAAGAAATATGTCACGCCTACTTCCAAGATATTTGGGTAAAAGGAAAGCAAGCTCAACTTTGTCTTTATTATGAAATTTCTTTATATATGAATATTCAAGTCATCCTAAGATCCTATCACAAAAATGAGGATGCAAACCATGACTTTGATGAAACGAATATATCAATGGCAAACTCATCATAGGAGGATTCGTGCAATCAATTAGATCATTGATTTGAATGTTTCCTTTGATGAGATTGATCATTTCAAAATGTGAAGTATAAACATTAAGATTCGAGCTAAGCAAAGAACGAATATGAAACTTAGAATGTTTGATCTCCATAAAATATAGTGCATTGTCTTTTTCAACAATAAACTGTGTAAAATCATTTCGCAACATGTCCTCTTCCCATATGAGTGATGAAAGTGAACAAGCATCAAATCCAAGTTGATCAATATTGGGTTTGGAATTAATTTCACCAAAATTTTTCATATCGAAAGGATATGATTGTGGTGGAATAGAGTAGTATGTTGTAGGTAATATGTCAAGTCCACCAGAATCTAGGAATAGATTAGGATATAAAGAATAAAAGGAATCAGAAATAAGCAAATGAAAAGAATCTCTTGAACTATGATACTCAATCATGGTATTCTCAAAACAATTCTCTTCACTTTCTTTAAAACTCTCACTCTGTTTTGGTGACGAATTCCTTAACATAATATGATCATCTGGATTTGCCTTTTGTGTGATAGATAATTCAAAATTTATGTGACAAGCATCTAGTCTTTCCTGTGAACAAAGTGCATTTGGAGGATGAAGGTTTAAATTTTCTTCTTCTAGTTGCATAACTTCTTCTCTAATCAGTTTCATAGGAGTACTAGAACATTCAAGACGATTTTCGTCGCTTAAGTGTTCTTCAATGACTGATTTTAAATGTTGATTAGAGCATGAGTTACAAGAATGAGGGTATTCACCTTGAG
>JZKD02S0067975.1:65130-111628 GCA_000966675.3 Picea glauca | reverse complement strand
AGGGGTTTTACCACGTGAAAACATCGGTGTGTTGATCTTTGATCTGGTTATGTGAGTGGTTACTGAAGGTGTTCGTCCTCTGTTGGAATACCTGTGTTGTCGAACAAATTGCATGCCATTTTCACTCATTTCCATGTATGTTTCATCGTCGCCATGGACCCTATCATAACTTCAGTAACAGAGGAAGACCCTGTGTCGAATGAAGAAGCCCTAATTGACCGAGATTCAGACGTTTTCGACACCGAAATCACCATTTCGCCCGTCTCTGTGTCCAGAAGCAATCCGTCTGATAATGTAGGAAGGTGTATACCATTCCTTGAAACAGTCTAGGCCACCATAGTCCCTTATGTTGTTGAAGTCGCTTTCACTTTTCCCGAATTCATAGGTTGGTGTGCAGAGTAGTATTCACATGAAGAAAAAGTCGTCATAAATAAATAGGGGTATGAGGTCAGTGTAGGGTAGAGAGTCTATCAATTCAAGATGCCCTCGGTATACCAGAGTCTTTCTCTACAATGTTTGAACCTTTCAATGAAGAAAAATAATTAGGGTATACAGAGAGTGTCCATCAGAAGTTCGAGATTTGTTTTTACAAACAATTGTCAAACCAGAAATTTTTTTAGAGAGTTTGTCTTTCCCAATGAATGTGATTATAATGGTTATTGAAGTCCAATGGGTCTGTTCCCTTTTGAGTCAAGTCTCAGGTCTAGATAATTACAAACATGTGATCGAAGTCATGCTCGGTTTCCTATTGGTCTTTTTCAAGTCAAATTTCGGTCAATCAGTCCATATCAGTTTTGATCAATTCATAGTTGATAATATCCATAAAGAGCTAGCGAATTTTCGCTCTCTGAGGCATTTCAGATATTACACCTATTTGCTGAAGATTTTCCTAGAAACCAATAAAAGATAATTTCCTGAAGCAACATTCATATCAACTAAATGTAAGAGGATTAGATTGGTCATCTTCATCAACAAAGTCATGTCCAGGGTTTACAGTTTGATTTTAAACACCATCCTACCTAGAGTTTTGGATGACATGAGGAGCTATCTGTAGGCAAATCCAAAAAACATAGTGGGGGACTAGGTATTGTTCATGCATTCAACAATAATTTGGGTTTATGGTTGTCATGAATCCCCCTATATATTGCCTAATTTTCTGACCCCCATATTCTTTTCCCTTGATTTCACCATGCAGAGAATTATATCTGAGATAGAGAATTTCCTAAAATTGCACAAAGCCTCCAACCTCAAATTTTGTTTTATCATTGGCCCTTTCATTGTCAAAACTAGATCATCCTGATCTCAGAATCAAGCAAAGCTCAAAGGGTTTGGTTTTGCACAACTACAAGGAAGAAGATATGATCCTCACTAGATCATATCCAAGAGAACATTGATGAAAAAACAGGCCCCTTATGAACATGAACATGTTGAAGGTTTTGATAAGATGGAAAACCTAGAAGTTTGTGTTGATATAGAAGCAATCCTGCAACCAAATCAAACACAACAAGTGGAGGAAACCTTGCAACAGAGACAAACACAACAAATGATCCAGGTGGATATTGGTGGCCACCCACCTATTCCACTTGGAGCCCCACCATTGTTTCTTTTAGTTTTTCAGTTTCCTTAATTGTAGCACAATTTACTATTTTTGGCAGTTTTTCGGGTCTTGAACTTCCGGAGCCGTTTTGACACCCTAAACAATGTTTTTTGGGCATGGTCTGGTCAAAAAATACCAACAAGATATTTTCTACCAACTATGGTAGTCCTCGGATAGATATTTCTAATGATGTATCATATGTGTCAAACGAAGATAGTATTCCAAAGTTACGACCTCGGGAAATTGATGTACCAATTTACCCCGACAGGGCTCATATTCTGGCATTTCATCTCCTAGGGTTAGGTTTTCTGGATGTTTAGGGTTTCCATTGTTTCTCAATAATAGATAGGCCTTTGAGCCTCATTGAAACATAGTGTTCAGAGGCCTGTAGCTGCCACATCGCTTCTCATAGGTAAGCTACCAGCGCCCTAGCTAGTTTATTTCTATTTTGTTTGTAAACAAATTCCAGTTCTTTGATATTAATGAAACGAAGTGTTATTTCCACTACATATTTGTATTCATGGGTATTTATGTATTCTATTGCATTCTTGCATAAATATGGATCAGTGGTATCAAAGTGATCTGGTCTTTCTTGATCCTTGTTTGCATGTCCCCAACAAGGTCGGGGTATATGGAGTTAGGGATCGATCTGGTTGAACCTTTGCAAGGTCAACCTCACAAACCTCGACGACTGCCCATGGGGGACGGAAAGAAAGACGAGGGAGAATGCCATCCTATCAAAATATTTCTCTAGGAGGCCCTTGAAAAAAAAAGGAATGCGATGATGGATAACTTCGCCCATATCCTTCAACGATTTCCCACTCGCGGCGCATCTGCATCCAACAACCACTCTGGATGCACAACCCCTTTTAAGGTACAAGTAAACTTTGACATTCCCATATTTGATGGTAAAATAGATGCAAACACTGTAGATATATGGTTGAATATGTTAGAAGGATACTTCTCGGTTCACAACTTTTTCAACCGGGAGAAGATTATTTTTTCACTACTCAAAGCTGCCCCCCATGTCAAGGACTGGTGGGAAACCTACTATGAGAAAAAGGACGAGGAGGAACCCTCCCTGTTCTCGACTGTACCCACTTGGAATTCTTTCTGAGACACCATCAAGGAACAATATTATTCCATGGGGAGCTATGAGGACGAGTACATACAATGGACTACGTTGCGGCAACAAAGGGATCAAGATGTGCATGAGCTGACGAATCTATTCCATACCCTGGACACAAAGTTGGGTATCAAAGATTCAGAGAAACATTTGGTGTTGAAGTACCCCAATTGTCTACTCAGATACATTAAGGAGGAAATGGAGTTCCTCGAAATATCCTCACTTGGTACGACATACCGGTATGCTACCAAGATTGAGCATAAATTCAAATAGAAGAATTGAGACTTTGGATCTGTGAATCAAAAGCAAGCGAAAGGTGCCCCCAAACTGCAGAGAAAAAGACAAATACAAGGCATGGCGAATCAAGACAACCTGCTAAATCTACAAACAAAGAACAACACCATGAAGCCAAAGGACACAGGAAAGTGGTGTGAGTTCCATAAGAGTTCCACTCACAACACAAGTGAGTGTCGAGACAAACAATCACTGGTGGCCGAGATGAGGGATTTTGAATCATATGTATGCTCCAACATTGAATCAGAACCCTAGAAGGGGAATGAAAAAGGGAATCTTATTATCAATGCGAATCCCAATGCCACCATTTCCACCACGAAGATCCAAAAGGAAGAACCGAAAGATCTAGAGGAGGAGGAGCGTCTCTTCTACTCCCAGATGTGGGTAAAGGGTTCCCTGCTATAGTTCATCATCGACAGCATGAGCCAAAAGAATCTCATTTCAGCAAAGGTCGTGAAGTGGTTGGGATTGCCAACCACATCACACCCACAACCGTACACCATCAGGTGGATTCACTAAGGATGGGATCTCCACATCATCTAGAAATGCCGCCTTCCCTACAACATCAAGCCCTTCACCGATGAGGTATTATGTGACATTGCACCTTTTGATGTTTGTGATGTATTATTAGGCCAAACATACTTGTGGAAGCGACATACTATGTATGAGTCCCGACCTCACACTGTTATTGTTTCTTTGGGAAATAAGTTGTACAGGATACCATAGGTACCAACGCCTGTCATTATCTCTTTGGTTACTGCAAAACAATGTAGTAAGCTCATTTTCAAAACCGGGAAATTTGTTTTCCTGATGATCCACCCTCATAGCAAGAAGAATACTATGGCCATGACCTCTAGATAGGGCTCCTCTGCATGACAAAAATGAATGGAAAAGGTCATGGAGGAGTACCGGGACATCTTCACCTCACCCATAGGGGTGCCTTTGCACTGTCAGGTCAAGCACCCCATCGATCTGACCCCAGGTGTGTCACTTTCCAATGGACCGATCTATTGGCACTCTATTCTGGAGAATGATGAAATCAAGTGACAAATTCAAGAGTTGTTTCATAAAGGTCACATCCGTCCAAGTTCATCGCCCTGTGGGAGACCGATCGTGTTGGTGCAGAAGAAGGATGGGACTTGGAGACTCTATATTGACTATTGGGTGCTGAACAAGATCACCGTCCGAAATAGGTACCCAATCCCACGGATTGATGACCTTCTGGACAAACTCAAAGGGACGAAATATTTTAGCAAGATCGACTTGAAGTCCGGGTATCACCAGGTACCAATCGAACCATCTAATGTGTGGAAGACTGCCTTCAAAGACAAGGAGGGCCTTTTCAAATGGTTGGTCATGCCTTTCAGGTTGACGAATGCTCTCACAACCTTCATGAGGCTTATGGATGACATCTTTTGGCCATTCACCAACTCATTTGTAGCAGTTTACTTGAATGACATCCTGATCTTCAACCAGACTTGGGAAGAGAACCTCCACCACATCTGACAGGTCCTCCAAAAACTATGGAAACACAAGTTGTGTGCCAATTTGGAGAAGTGCACTTTTGGCATGGCCCAGGTTTAGTATCTGGGATACATTATTGATGAGAGTGGGGTGCATGTGGATCCAACCAAGATCCAAGTCATCTATATTGATCATCCCCGACCACGATAACAGAGATTCACAACTTTTTGGGTCTTGCTAATTTCTACCGTAGGTTCATGTTGGGATTCTCTCATATCACTTGGCCCCTGAGTCAAGTCACCAAGGGAGGAGTGAAAGAAAAATTCTTTCGGTCAGAATCTCAATAGAAGGTGTTCACATAATTGAAACATTGCCTCTGTTGCGCCCCAGTGCTCACATTACCAGACTTGCAACAACCATTTGAGATTGAGACAGATGCCTATGAGTATGTTATTGGGGCATTTCTTACTCAATAGGGGCATCTAGTGGCATATCACAGTGTGACACTTTTAGACATAGTCCGAAAGTATCCCACTTATGACAAATAAATGTATTCCATTGTGCAGGCTTGCCGAGAGTGGAAGCATTACATTTTGGGGAAGGAAATGATCATCCACATAGAACACCAACCCCTGCAGTTCATACAGACACAAGGGAAGTTGTAGAATGATCGCCATCAGAAGTGGTCCACATATCTGCAGCAGTTTCATTTGAACATCAAGTACAAGAAGGACAACACCAATAATGTTGTAGACTGCCTTAGCCGACCACTGATCATGGAAATAACCACCGTGCTCAACTCTTGTGGGCATGAGAATTCTGATTGGATGCTTCTCTACAAGAGCGATCTAGATTTAGGCCACACATACAAGACGCTCTTGGAGGGTAACCGAGTTCCAAATTTTCACCTCCAGGTTGCACTACTATTTCACCTGGGACACCTTTGTGTTCCTTCAATCAAGCGTGCCAAGATGATTTGGGAAGCGCACTATAGTCGATTCGCTGGGCATTTTGGGGTCGAGAAAATAGTGGCAGTACTGCAAAATTATTTCTATTGGCCAAACCTTCGACATAATGTTGGGAAGTACATAAGATCCTACACTTCCTGCATCATTGCCAAACTGACCATCAAGAAGCAAGGCCTCTATACTCCATTGTATACCCCTAGTCAACCTTGGGAATCCATCTCCATGGAATACATGTCCGACCTTCCTTCTACTAAGAATGGAAACGACTATTTTTTCATGGTCGTCGATAGATTCTCAAAGATGACCATTATGGTGGCCTGCAAGAAGAATATCACAGCAGAATCCACTGCTAAAATATTCTTTGAACGAGTGTGGGTACAGTTTGGGATCCCACAGTCTATCATCTCAGATTGGGACAACATGTTCCTTAGTACATTTTTTTCTAGCCTATGGTCAATGCTGGACACCAAGCTCACCAAGTCCACAGCTTTCCATCCCCAAACTGATGGCTAGACAGAGGTCGTCAACAAGATGATCCTACACATTTTGTGCATGTACCACTCAAAACATCCACGCACATGGGATGAGAACCTCCCCTATGTACAACATATCTATAATTGGGCCCTCCACATCTCTACTGACCACATCCCCTTTCAAGTGGGCTTGGGATTCCAACCACTATGTCCCATTGACGTAGCCATACCATTTGCAGATACTCAAGCTGATTTGGCTCATGTTCAGTCTGAAGTTGCCAAGGATAACAACTTCATTGAGTGCATTCAACACATTCACCAATAGGTTCATGAAATGATATTGGATAGAGCCAATTCTAAGTACACGTAGCGGTATGATCAACATCGGGTGCAACACAACTTCTAGGTGGGCGACAAAGTGTGGCTACATTTGCAGAAGGAGTGCCTCGCTGGACCCCAGCGCAAGATTCACCCACTTCGATATGGGCCATACACCATCACCAAGGTTGTAGGGGACAATTCATTCGATCTCAGTATCCCACCATTCCTTGGTCTACACTCAGTGTTCAATGTGGACCACCTTCGGCCTTACTTTCCACCTCTATTGGACACATCCGACATGACAAAACAACTCACACCAACAAAGTTAAAGCCACAATTGATCAGATCATGGACACACAGATCAAGAAAACCCACTAACAGAGGATCCAACTATATAAAGTTGTCAAAGTAGGCCAACTCCTTCACCAGGACAAGTGGCTCACCAAGGACCAAGTTTAACAGAAGTTTCCTCATCTCATGGAGGAACTCAACGCAATGGGAATAATTGCTTCCTAAGGGGGGAGGAATGATCCAGGTGGATATTGGTGGCCACCTTCCTATTCCACTTGGACCCCCACCATTGTTTCTTTCAGTTTTTCAGTTTCCTTAATTGCAACACAATTTACTATTTTGGCAGTTTTTCAGGTCCTGAACTTCCGGAGCCATTTTGAGGCCCTAAACGACGTTTTTTGGGCATGGTCCGGTTGAAAAAATCAATCATAATATTTTCTGCCAACTATTGTAGTCCTTAGATAGATATTTCTAACGATGTATCATATGCGTCAAACATATATAGTATGCCAAAATTACGACCCCGGGAAATTGATGTACCAATTTACCCCGACGGGGCCCATATTCTGGCGTTTCATCTCCTGGGGTTAGTTTTTTTGGATTTTTAGGGTTTCCATTGTTTCCCAATAATATATAGGCCTTCGAGCCTCATTGAAACATAGATTTCAGAGGCATGTAGCCGCCACATCTCTTCTCAAAGATAGGCTACCAACACCCTAGCTAGTTTATTTCTATTCTTTCTAAACACAAATTCCAGTTCTTTGATATTAATGAAATGAAGTGTTATTTCATAGTCAAGGTCCCTAAGATGAGTGTTTACAACAAGAGAATAAGTTTAGAGGCCATCGGCACCAGTGATCAACAAACTGCTCCTAAGAAGATGAATATTACACAATCTCCACAAATAGTGAATTTGGAGTAGGAAGAGCCCAAAGAACAAGTAAATCTAGATATGTTGGAAAGTGGCACTAGCACTATAGAGGTTGAAAAGGAAAGAAAGCTCCAAATTGAAGGCATCTTAAGAACCTCTAGCAACAAGAAGCACATTTTTTATAAAGCATCTGGGGCAACTTATCAATCTAAAGAAGATTTGGCAAAATAGTATGTTGAGAAGGGAAACATAGCTCTGGGTGAGATGAGGGATTTAGTCCCTGAAGTGGAAAATATTTCTCATCACAAATATTATTTGTTCATAGTAAGGGATATTGAAAAGAGGACCTTCAACATCACAATTGCAAATGAAGACAAAGTATTTGAGTTCAAGATAAGGTATGATAACATTAGTTCTCCAGACAAAGTCGAATTCCATAAGAATATCATTGATACGTTGTATTATGATTACCTGAGTTTAAGATTGAAGAATTCAAAGTTTTCATCTTATGTAATGAAACTGGAAGGGAGGTTGAGGCAATAAAAGGCATATAGCAGAGCTTGGAAGACTCAGTTCAAGAGGTTGGAATCTGAAGGTCCTCAAGGGGTGAAATCCTCATTAGATGAAAAAAAAAAGGTGATTCAAAGCTTGAAGAAGAAATTGAAAATGTCTGCCATAGAGAATCCACAAAAAGAAAAATTAGTTTCTCTATAACAGGAAAATGAGACACTTCGTCAAGAGGCATTGGACTACAAGGCTAAGGCATTGCAGCTAGAACAAGAAAAGGTGAAGTGGTCACAAGGACAGACAAAATGTCTGAACAAGGCTGTAGTTGTACCTCCTGTTGTAGAAGTTGTGCCAAGCATTGAAGGAATTGTTCAAGCCATGTCACAAGTCATCCTGAAAGAAGGAGAAATCAAAGGGTTAAAAGGGAGCATAGAGAAATTGAATCAAGAGATACAAGAAAAAGATGAAATAATGACTCATTTTCAAAAGGAGAATCAAGCCCTGCAGGAAAGTATAGATAAGTTCAAGATAATATAAAAAGTAAAAGGCATGTTGTAGGGAGCCAAGCATATCATATGGGACTCTATAGCTGTTGAAGTTTCCAAGTTCAGAGTGTATTTGAATTTCATCAATGATAAATACATCATAGCCATCACAACCAGAAGCAGGTGCACTGTTGTGAATGAGACTTTAGCAAAGAAATCATCAGAGTGGGCCCAAAATTCCATAAACCTTCTCAACTCCATCCCTACTGTGGAACTTCATACCATTGGAGTCAACGATAGAACTACATTGATCATCTGGGCCAGAAGGGTTATTTCTAAACATAACCTGCTGAAATCAGTCCAAACCAAGGCAACACAGATGGAGCAAAGTGTGCAAGAGTTCAAGGATCTATTTGAAGAATTGTTTATTAAAGTCCTCCCACCATTTTGGGATGGAAAAGGAAAATTATATGATCAGGAATAATACAACACTCGCCTTACTCAGTGTAGAATGGATCACTCCAACTTTGAAACCTTGGAGGAAAACCTAAAAGGAGCAACCCTGGTTACAGATTTTGAGATTTTGAATCAATTCAAAGTAGTGAAAATTGGACTACAAGTCATGAAATATGCCTCCTGCATTGACCTGGAGATCCTGATCAAAGAAATGATGGATTATGATATCCCTTATGACTTGCAATGGAAGGAGATAGTACGACTGGATAAGACAAAGTGTAGTTTTCCAGGGTCCAGTAAATGATGTCCAAGTGTCACTGAAGATGGAAGACCATGTGGAATACCAAAGCATATCAAGTGGTGAGGAAAGAAACTGAAGCGTAAAAGGGATCAAAAGCCAGATCATGAAACGTTTTCTTGCCAAATTATTGTAATCGGTTTCAAAAATTGAAAATGTCATTTGTAATCATTGTAATCAATTTTAGGAACTGAAACGTTTCATTTTAATTATTGTAATCAGTTTCAAATCGAAGGAACTCGAATTGTACAAATGTTAGGGGTTCCAAATTCATTAGTGTTGGTAGAAGTGCAATGGCACAATTTTATCTATTCGATCTTGAATGTAATTTTCTAAAGTTGAATCGAATACAGATACAAAAGTATTGAAGTTTCCATGAAAAGATTCTAATGGTGGTGGTCTGATTTTTATCTTCACTCTTTGTATGTATTTCCTGTATTTCTGATTCCATTTACATTGTCTTCTGTTTAAATTGGATAGTTTAAAGGCCCATAATTCATCTTGTGATGCTCATGGCTTAAGCAATTTAAATTGTGTTAAGTTCTTCCTAACTAATTCAGAATTCATTTCATTAATGCTCTGATGCAGTTACGTGTTTTCTCCTTTCTTCTTACACTCTGCAAATTTCAATTTGTAACTTAGATTCATCGCCTCATTTATCCTTTATCCTTTGGAGATTTCTACCGACCAGTCAGTGATTCTATCCATTTTCAGAAGTTGGACTCCATATCCCTAAAGTGTCCCTACCCTTCCTTGCCAACAAAATTATAAAAAAAAACCCCAACAACAAAACCTAGACATTGATTGCCAAAGAAATACAATGTGATAGGAGAGATCCCTCTCTAAGTTGAGCAGGATAGTACCCAGCTCTAAAGTTGGTTTTTAGGTTACCTCTTTTGTTTGTTTGACTAGTCGAATAAATTTACAGAGTACTAACATTCTGGCGCAACTGTCGGGGAACAAAAGTGAAATAGTCCCTGGGAAAATAACAACTTAAAGCTTCATATTTGAATCCTGAGGGTGAAAGTGAATCAAACACCTTATTGGTTGAGACTAAATCTACCCTGGTGATTCCATTATAAAGAGACTAGTTTCATAAAGTAGTTTGAGCTATAAATCCTGGCTCCTGAGAGAATTCATACTAGGAGAAACCCAGACCCAGAAGCAGTAATCCCTCTGTCTGACCCTGAGAAGGTTGTTCAAAAAATAAAATAAAGGCCAATAATCCCATTTTTGTGTCTAGAAAAATATCCATCCTTTCCCAAATATGGAGTGACAAGCATTGAAGACCTTGATTTAAATTTGAGCAAACTCTGTTCAAAACTAAATCCGAGTCTTGTTTGAATGAGATCATCTTTGATGAGAAGAGGTTCCAATATTTGATTTTAGATGCCTCTACTAAACCTCTTGTGGTTCATACTCAAAACCAACAACCACTTCAAGTTCTTACTGCAGCCATGGAATATAGGTTTTCCCCTCTTGTTCTACCTGCTCAGTTACATGATATACCCCGGGAATATAATCAGAGGATTAAGTTGTATGATGTTGAAGGCGACGTGTCAGCCCCAAAAAAGTTAGACTAGTTCAATGCTTTTATAGACCTAGAAGAAGTATATTTTGAAGATGCAAAAATGAGGTTATTTGCACAAAGTCTTGCAGGACAAGTCAGAAAATGGTTCAAATCTCTCCCACCAGCAAGTATCCAAAATTTTGAAGCCTTTTAAACGAGTTTTATTGCAAAGTGGTTTGACAAGAAAAACCCCCTCCAGTTGCTAACTTAGTACAACAACGTGAGAAGGTCATCCGATGAAACAATACAAGAGTTTTCAACTAGATTTATCAAAGTTTACAACTCAATTCCTACTGAAGTAAAACCTTCTCCCAGGGCTGCTCAGCGTAGATATGTTGATTCCTTTGAAAGTGATTTTGATTTGTTGTTAAGGGAAAGAAGATCCACTTCACTAGATGATATGATGAGTGATGCAATATAAGTTGAAGTGAATTTAATGGCTTCAGGAAAGATCAAATATAATTCTGACAAGGACATGAACAAGGTTCAAGATAAGGCACAACCTTCAACCTCACAATCATGAGAAGAGAGGTTTAAAATGATGATGACTATGGAGAAACTCATGGAGAGGATGTCTTTAGATAATAATCCTAACACTAGAGAACAGTTTGATGTTCTACCCAGAAACCAAAGGAGACCAACAGTTCCACAAATTAGACAAAGATATTAGAGGAGCCAAGGTGATCAACAAATAAGACCTCCTTTTCAAAATAATTATGTAAATGAAAATTTTGATGGAACTTTTGAAGACAACTTGCATTGTTGTGATGGTGATGAAACATAGGTGTTTTTGACTAAAGAAGAACATGACCAGTTCATGGATGCAAATGAAATATTCATGCAGGATGATGATGGAACATTTTCAGTGGAAAAGGAAGATTACCAGACAGGTTTGCAGAACACCATCATGCAATTCCAGAAACAATATAATATTTTAAACGAAAAGGTACCTGCAAATCCTCCAAAGGGAAACCTTACCAAAGAGTCTCAAAATGATACACCTTCTTCAAGTCAGCCTAAGAAGGACTATGTTGCAAAGGATTCTGTGGAGAAAGGAAAGAAGAAGGAAGAAACTCCAAAGAAAGTACCTGAAACAAGAAAGGAGACAATCATCAAAGAGGTAGAGAAAAACTCATCTTCCTTTAACTTTGAAAGTGAGATGGAAAAAATTAAAATATCTGTTCCATTCAATGAGATGATAAAGAATAATGAATATAGAAATCAGATCATTAATATGCTCAAGATGGAAAAAACTTCTAACACTTTGAATATACAAGATTATCATCCTGCCATCTTGTTTGGCCCACGTGTAGAGGAGAGTAGTGATGTTGATGAGGTCCCTTCTTTTCTATGTTATTCCAAAGATTCATGATATGACTTTGCATAATGCTATGTTGGAATCAGGAGCATCCATAATATGATGCCCAAGGTGGTCATGGACCAATTAGGTCTGGAAATTACAAGGCCTTACAAAGATATTTTATCCTTTGATTCAAGGAAGGTGAAGTGCTTGGGCCTAATAAAAGGCTTGGTGGTATCTTTGTCTCAAATTCCAGGAAAACATATGGTCATGGGTGTGGTGGTTGCTGTTATACCTCCTAAATTTGGTATGTTGTTATCTAGGTCATGGGTTGTAAAGTTGAAAGGGAATTTGCAAATGGATATGCCATATGCCACTATCCCCGTCTTTGGTCAAGATAGGAGGTTGTACACAGAAGTATTTCTCAAGTACATGGTCAGTAACAAATCCCAGCCAAACAACCATCCCATTTACTCTATGGAGACTGAGATTGGTTCTTCCATTTTCTTTAATGATTCAAATTTTGAAGATAAAGTGCCAGAGATCGATATGGCTTCCAAAGACCAATCTGATCAGAAAAATGAGGAAAGTTCAGAGCAACAAAATGATGCAGAAAATTGGATGTGGAATATGAGCTTCGATGGAGATGTCAGTAGAGAAGGAGTAGAGGTTGGTTTGTGGATTAACCTCCCCAAAGGAAGTACAAAACTGTGTTCTTATAAACTCGCTTTCGATTGCACAAACAACATGGATGAATATGAGGCATTAGTGTTGGGATTGATGACTTTGAAAGAAATGGGTGCTAAGAGAATAGTTGTACATGGAGATTCTGAGCTGATTATCAATCAGTTAAAGGGTATATACCAAGAAAAACATCCTAGGATGAGGGCCTATAGAAATATAGTGCTTGATCTTCTTGAGAAATTTCCAGAGTATAATCTTTCAGTAGTTCCAAGAGGGAAGAATCAAATTGCTAATGCCCTGGCTACTTCAACCTCAGTCTTCAAAATTCCAATTTTCCTTAACAAAAAATATGAGATTGAGGTCAAGCACATGCCAACAGTACCAAATAATATTAAGTACTGGCAAGTTTTTGAGGATGATAAACAAATATAAAGTTTCCTCAAGATGGAGGATGAATTTGAAAATTTGAATATAGATGAGGAATATTGTGGTGAAGAAGAAGATGCAATTGTGTTCACAAATGATGGTTATTTCAAGAATCAAATTGCTAGTAAGATATAATGAAGCTAAAAAATAACATCATTCCCAAAGGCATGGTCCCATTGGAGAAACTCGTTGACAATAATAATGTGGCCAAGAGTCCTAAAATTACTGTAAATGATGGAGATGTTGAGGATTGAAACATTGGGACTCGGGAATATCCCAAGATCATTAAGTTGTTCAAGACACTCAACCCAGAGGTCAAGCAAAGGTATATCAATTTAATGAAAGAATTTCCTGATGTTTTTTCCTGGAGTTATGAAGATCTGGAATTTTATGATACCAAGGTGATTCATCATGTGATTCCAATCAAAGAGGATCATAAACCTTTCAAACAGAAATTAAGAAGAATCAATCATTTGTTGTTGCCCTTAATTTAGAAAGAGATAAAGAAGTTGTTTTAATTTAAGATCATAGTGTCTCTGACATTTTCTAAGTGGGTGGAAAATCTGGTACCTGTCAAAAAGAAGAGTGGAGAGATCAAATTATGTGTAGACTTTAGAAATATCAAGAGATTATTCCTCAAGGACAATTACCCACTACCTGAGATGAATCACATTCTATATAAAGTGGTTGGTTCTAAAAAAATGTCAATGCTGGATGGTTTCTCTTGGTACAATCAAATCATGGTACACCCGACTGATAAGGAAAATAAATCTTTTACAACACCATGGGGCACCTTCATGTATGCCAAGATGCCTTTTGGGCTCATGAATGGAGGAGAAAAATTTCAAAGGGATATGGATATAGATTTTGTTGATGAGAAAGATAAATTTATTTTTATTTACTTAGATGATATCATTGTTCTGATGAAGAACATCTTAAGCATCTAAGGATGAATTTTCAAAAATGTAGGAAGTTTGGCATTTCATTGAATCCAAAGAAGTCTAATTTTTGCATGGAAGAGGGGAAGTTGTTGGGTCACATTTTTTCAAAGGAGGGAATAAATATAGATCCTAACAGAATTGAGGGAATCCTAAAAATTAACAGACCCAGAAGCAAGAAAGAAGTGCAATCTTTATTGGGGAAAGTAAACTTTCTGAGAAGATTTATCCCTAACCTGGATGAAATCATAAAGCATATCACTAACATACTCAAGAAAGGAAGTGACATAAAGTGGATCCCTGAAGCCAGAAAATACTTTGAAGATATTAAATTGGCATTGACAAAGGCCCCAGTGCTGGCCAATCCCAACTTTGAAAAATACTTTATATTGTTTTCTTTTTCCTCAGAGCACAACATTGCTGGTGTTTTATTACAAAGGGATGAACCCAATTTTGAGAAGCCTATAGCATACTATAGCAGGAAATTGCGGGATTTCCCATTAAAGTATGATATCATGGAAAAGAAGGCATATGCATTGCTCAAGTCCCCGAAAGAGTTAGAGTTTATATCTTTCATTATCATACCATTACTTATGTATTGAACAGTTCTGTGAAGGAAATTTTAACTCGGCCTGATCCTGAGGGAAGAAGGGGCAAGTGGATAGTTGTGTTGTTGGAGTATGACCTTGAGATCAAACCTACCAAGTTGATCAAAGGGCAGGGACTTGCAAAGATGGTGGAACAGACAAATTGTGAGCTCTTGGGAATTAATTTCATTTCTGATTTGTCAAAAGATTCAGAAGAAGAAAAGGCCCCTCGGGTATCCCAAAAATTCCTTGAATCCCCATGGTATGCTGACATTATTTATGTGTTGAGAAATTTGCAAGCTCCTCCTGAATTGAGAAAAACTAAAGGCAGGTTTTTAAATCTAAAAGAAACAAAGTTTTTTATTGCAAATCAATCTCTGTATTGGAAGGATCCAGGAGGAATATTACTGAGTTGTTTGCTAGAGGGAGAATTAGAAAAGACCACCAGAGAGTTTCATAAAGGTGACTGTGGAGGGCACCATTATTGGAAAACTAATGTGCACAAGATAATGAGAGTTGGGTTATATTGGCCTAGCATTTTTTATGATGTTTACAAAGAAGTTTCAATCTGTCATGAATGGCAATTTTTTTATGGGAAGAGAAAATTCCAGCCTTTTCCCTTGAATCCCATCTATGTTGAAGAACCTTTTAGACAATGGGGCCTTGATTTCATAGGTGAAATTCATCCATAGTCTTCATCTCAGCACAAGTGGATACTGATAGCCACGTATTATTTCACCAAGTGGATTGAAGCAGTTCCCACCAGGAAAGCCACATATACTGTTATCATTCAGTGTTTGGAGAACAATATTTTGTCTAGGTTTGGTTGTCCAATCAAAATCATTACAGATAATGCAACAACATTTACATCCAAAAAGATGGAATTTTTTTGTGATTACAATATAACTCTTGGCCATTCCACATCTTATTATCCTCAAGGTAATGAGTTGGCTGAGTCATCCAATAAGAGTTTGACCAAAATGATCAAGAAGCTGTTGCAAGATAACAAAAAGGGTTGGCACAAAAAGCTCATCCATGAACTATGGGATGACATAATCACTACTAAAAGGTCTATTTCCACTTCACCCTTCCAGATTGTGTATGACACAAAGGCAATTTTTCCTACTTCATTATGAATTCCAGTGATGAGGTTGCTACAGGAGCAAGATGCTGAACCAGATGCAACTCAAAGGAGGAAAAATGAATTGATCAATGTCCATCAAACAAGAGAAAAATCCTTCAAAAACTCTCAAATGCACCAAGACATGATTAAAAAGGATTTTGATAGGCATACTAAGGAAGATGATTTCAAAGTGGTGGATTTGGTGTTGAGATGGGATGCTAGGAATGAAGACAGAGGAAATCATGGGAAATTTGACCATCTATGGCCATGACCTTTCAAAATTGTGGCATACCATGGAAATAATGCCTATCTGTTACATGAACATAATGGAGATATCATTGGAGGAGGACCTGCGAATGGAAGGTTTCTCAAGCATTATCTTGCTTAAAGTAATTTTCACCCTTTCCATTCATTGTATATAACCATTTTTGTTTTTCATTTGAAGCAATTGGAATCAAATCAACAGAAATTGAAGCCCAGAGTGAAGGCCCTAAGTTATGTTGAGTATAATTTGAGTTTTTTGAATAAGATGTTGATCGATTTAGTTGCAGGGGTAAAACAAAGCCCAATGGGTAGGAACTTGGTTTGTCATTCTTTGCTACCTCGTTGGGAGGATAACATCGCCAATTGGAGCCCCTGTTATCACCATTAAAATGCTTGTGTGAAATCAAGATTTCTAGACTTAGCGAGATGCTAGATTGGTTTGGAGGCTTGAAAAAATAGAGGACGACGCTAAATCTAGCAGGAAAAGGATAAACTGGCAGGGGCGCTAAGAGGATGGGACCCCATACATAACAGATCGTGATCTATCCATATTGATGGTCAAGGATCATTTCAGGGGGAGAAGTTGCGCAGAGGATAATTTCAGAAAGCGGGATGAAATCTAAATCGTGGTTTTTGGTCAAGGCTACGTGGTGGCACCAGATGAATTTTGGGGTGAAAAGTGGGTTGCCTCAAACCACTTCCTCATGCCCCTGAAATTTGGAAAAGGTATAAAAGGGCATTTTTTAATGTATTTTATTAATTTTTGAACAACTGGACCGTTTGAAACTTAGCGCGACCACCCTCATTCAATTGCAGCTAGACAGCACGCCAATTGCATGCCATTTTTGCTCATTTCCAGGTAATTTTCATCACCTCCATGGACCCTATAATAACTTCAGTAACAGAGCAATACCTTGTGTGCAATGAAGAATCCCTAATTAACCGAGATTCAGACGTTTTCGACATCGAAATCACCATTTCTCCCATCTATGTGTTTAGAAGCAATTTGTCTGATAATGTAGGAAGGTGTATACCATTCCTTGAAACAGTCCAAGCCACCATAGTCCCTTATGTTTTCGAAGTCGCTTTCCCTTTTTCCTGAATTCATAGGTTGGTGCGCAGAGCAATATTCACATGAAGAAAAAGTCGTCATAAATAAACAGGGGTTCGAGGTCATGTGTAGGGTAGAGAGTTTATCAATTCGAGATGCCCTTGGTATACAAGAGTCTTTCTCCATAGTGTCTGAACCTTTCAATGAAGAAAATATAATTAGGCTATACAAAGAATGTCCATCATAAGTCTTAGATTTGTTTTTACAAACAATTGTCAAACCAAAATATTTTTCAGAGAGTCTGTCTTTTCCAATGAATTTGAGTATAATGGTTATTGAAGTCCAATGGATATGTTCCCTTTTGAGTCAAGTCTTAGGTCTAGATAATGACAAATATGTGGTCGAAGTCATGCTCAGTTTCCTATTGGTATTTTTCAATTCAGAGTCTGTTCAGTCAGTCAGTATCAATTTTGATCAATTTATAGCTGATAATATCCATAAATAGCTAGTGAATTATCGCTCTCTAAGGCATTTCAAATATTACACCTATTTGTTGAAGATTTTCCTGGAAACCAATAAGAGAGAATTTCCTGAAGCAACATTCATATCAACTGAATGTAAGAGGATTACATTTCTCATCTTCATCAACAAAGTCATGTCCAGGGTTTACAATTTTATTTTCAACACCAACCTACCTAGATTTTTGGATGACATGAGGATCTATCTGTAGCCAAATCCAGAAAACAGAGTGGGGGACTGGGTACTTTTCATGCATTCAATAGTAATTTGGGTTTATGGTTTTCATGAATCCTCGTATCTATTTCCTACTGTTAGCACTAGAATTCACTCTCTAATTCTAGAGAGAGTAAGCCCAGTACCCATCAATTTGTATGCCACAAATAATTTTAAAGAGGTCGAATGGGTGAAGATTCAAGATGATATCACTTTAACTCAGAAAAATGGACTGGTATGCACAGGGAAGTGAGGTCTTGATAAAATTCAGTTAGTAAGTTGTATTAAAGGTGAATAGAAGGAAGACTTGGTGAGGAGAATGTAGAGGTCTGCTATGGACATAAGGTCTTCTAACAACCTAAGGAGGAAAAACTCAAACACAAGATCCTCTTGGATTCAAAGTTTCAGACACTGAAGTATATTTAAGAAACACAGTCATAAAAACACAATGATCAAACATACATCACGATGCAACTACAACAACTCGACTGGATCATCCATGCCCGAGCTCTTTAGTGTGAGAGGGAAAAATATAACAAAATGAACTGATTAAAACTGGTCACAATAATGTTGAAATCAAACCTTCATAACAACAGTATACGACCCTCGACTAGATCCTCCATGCTTTAGTGTTCTAACACAGATTTTACAGAGAGATGGAAAGAAGTTGAATTATATTAAACATGAAATCTCAAATCCTATTACATAATAGATAGCCATAGCTTTCATCAAAGATTTACAATGTCGAGGCTTAGCTCAACCATCTACCTTTAATAAAACTCAAAACTACATACATATACTCAAAAATTCACCCAACAGAGGCATGCTCGAACCACTGCATTAACGTTTTCAGTCAGTGCCTCCTATGTCATATTTTGCATGCATCCTCATGTCATATGTGAGCCAGGTGTTGCTATATACTTTACAGGAAAAACTGTCAATAAGGAAGCTTTGGATTGACAGTCTACCTTTACGACTGCTCTCTGCATGTTTTCCATTTATGGGGTGAGACAGTGGATCAACTTCCACTCCTTTTTCATTTACAGCTTCTTCTCAGGATCACAATGAGGCCAAATTCCTAGGGTTTGTCGTGTGCTGTTGGTGGCTCTACACTTCAGGTCCTATGAAACTCGTGACCTTCCCTTTTTGCACTTCCAAAATATCAAGCCTCAGGCGCCAACTCCTTCTTCATTTCCCTTTCATGCTTGTGACCTCAGGCTGTGACCCGAGGCTCCACCTTTGAGCGCTTCGCGACTTCGGGCTTCGGGTGCACTAATATGAGCCACTCTCGACTTTCCTAATCCTTGAACTCCCGAAATGGAGCTTAGCGGGTGCTAGGTCCCCTCCGATAAGTGTGCACCTTAGCACAACATGCCCCGACTTTGGATGGTAAACATTTGTGGGTTTTCAAGCCTCCTTCTTTCGTATTTTGTCACCCAAGGGCCAAATCCAAAGGAAAAACACCCCCTTGCAAGAATATGTGATAAAATTAGGCTCCATGGGGGATAGAGTCCTCCCTACGAGGCTCTAAGATCTCCTTTGTAGTTTGAGTCGCCTTCTGCATTGGGCTATGGAGTCAAGCTCAAAACACCCTGCTGAGGAATACATGCTGATAAGTAATAAAAAAAAAAAAACATACATGGGATCCATAGGATCTTATTTATATACAGTCCTAGACTAATTGATTTTTACATGGTGCTAGGTGAAAGCAAATTTCCACCATAGCCATTCAAGTAATTTCCTGATTGGAAGTTCCTTTACTCTGTTAGAGACTGATAACAGATGATGCAACCGTGATAACATAATGGTTACATCCTTCAGCTTTCCTCTAAAGGCTGAAGTTGAGATAAAGCTAGGCTGCTCCAAAGCATGAAGGAATTGCAACTCCATGTATTCGTAGACAGGCTCATAAAACGAGTGGAAAACTCCATAAAATTTGTAATAGATAGCCTGATATGCTCCACATCTGCTCACACATGGCTAAATATCTCAGGTAAGCATATGTGGATGAGAAGCTGATGTAGGCCAACTGATCCTAGGTGGTACCTTCTCAATTACAAGTTTTGGACAAGAGATAAACTACCCACTAAGCTCCTCCTTTTCATGTTGCTCTGTGTTTTCTGTGAGTCTAGGATAGCCGATTTCCACCCAATGTTTTTCCTTAATTAATAAAGGAAAAGGCTCTATAGTGTGGTCTTGGAAATATTTCATAATGCCATACTCGCCTATGAGTATTGGTGAAGTAATGCAATTTGAAAATTTCAGAAAATCTGAAATGTATGACTCCATGTATATGGCCACAAGATCATGAATAATGTGACAGAATCATGGCTTCTTTAGAAGACTAGGCTGCTCCTCTGTAAAATTCTCTCTGCTTGCAAATAAATTCCCTCCTTGTTCTTTTGAAACCAACTCTTGATAATCAACAATTGTTGTCTCTTCTTCATAAGAATGGTCACAAGATAAAGGTGCAACAGGAATTAGAACATCATAACTATGATAAGCCAAGAACATACAATTATGTATGGAATCAACCACTGCTACATGCTCAAAATGTTCTGGAAACTGATCATAAGATTGATATGAATTCATGCCCATAGAAAAATATACAAATGTTGAAGAACCTGATTCCAACTGTGAATCATACCTTCTTCCTTGTTGTTGTTCCAGATCTGATTCATATTCACTATCTTCTTGCTCAGAATCTGAAACAGATTGACAGTCTTCTTGCTCATGTACATGCAAATTTTCGAGATATGGCTACCTATGAACCCACTTGCTAGCCTTGATGTTCTCTTTGACCTCTACAAAATATTCAAACAAATGTCTTAACGATGAAGATTTCCTTTCTCTCAGGAGAAGGACAAGCTCTGGATGTTGAGCCATGACATAGTACACCATGGAAACAGTCTCTATGGGTCTGATCTCTATGGGCACACTATGATAAACACTATAAAAAATCTTGTTGAAGACAACCAAGGATTTCTCTTCCCCTCTCCTCAAAGCATTAAAATCATCCCAGTACTGATCAAGGGACTTTTTCTCACCCCATCACTTTAAAAAAGCATGGCATAGCTTGGTCTAGGAACCAATAAAACCGACCTCCAGACATCTAAACCACACAATGAAATATCCAGATAGGGAATGTGAGAACAACCTCATGGTAACATCATCATGTACGATCTCAAACTGATCAATAAACTTCTCAAAGGCCCCCAAGTTCCTCTCAGCTATAACATGATCCTCCCCAGAAAACTGAGGAAGATACTCAAAGGAATAAGGAGAGTAGGGACGCAGGTGATGTGGAAGCCTTAGAGTCTTAAACATCCTGTCTCTAATATCAGCTTGAAAAATTGTGGGATGAATATGGGATTCAACAAGAGGATGGGGAGGTTCAACAAAAACAACAGGAGGTAATGAGATCTGAGAAGGCTGTGAATCATTTTCAACCTCTTCAAGGCTACAAGGGTGATCAATTTCGAGAGGAGATGCAATACAGATCTTACTTTTATGAATAGGCTGAGGTGAAGACACATGATAGACATATACAACATAAGAAGAGGGCATGTATTCTTATTCCATGAATTCATGAATGAAGGAAGGCTTATTGTCATCTGAATATACAAAGTAGAGGATAATCCTCTTTATATGCGAAGGGAAAGAGAGAAATAAGTTGATAAATAAGAACATGATTTCATGAAGAAAACTCATAGACTGAGACTTGGTCTTTCCCTTTGGTATGGTCATTTTTCTGTCAACAGGATCCTCCCCAGTGGAGTCTTTGATGGTGGATTCTCCAGGTGCAAGCTATAATATTCAATGCTTCTGATATCTGATGCACCTTCAGAATTAGAAGCTCTTTGTTGTTATCCTAGGGAAGATATCTTCACTTTCGTCCCCGTAAACATTGCCAAAAATGCTAGCACTAGAAGTCACTCTCTGATTACAGAGAGAGTAAGCCTAGTACCCATCAATTTGTATGTCACAAATAATTTTAAAGAGGTCAAATGGGTGCAGAATCAAGATGATATCACTTTAACTCAGAAAAATAGAATGGTATGCACATGCAAGTGAGGTCTTGATCAACTTTAGTCAACAAGTTGGATTAAAGATGAATAGAAGGAAGAATTGGTGAGGAGAATGTAGAGGTATGCTATGGACATCAGGTCTTCCAGTAGCCTAAGGAGGAAAAACTCAAACACAAGATCCTCTTAGATTCAAAGTTTCAGACACTGAAGTATATTTAAGCAACATAGTCATAAAAACAAAATGATCAAACATACATCACGATGCAGCTACGACAAATTGACTGGATCATCCATGCCCGAGCTCTTCAATGTGAGAGGAAAAAAGATAACAAAACAAACTGATTAAAATTGGTCACAATATTGCTGAAATCAAACCTTCATAACAACAACATATGACCCTCGACTAGATCCTCATGCCCGAGTGTTATAACACATCTTTTACAGAGATATGGAAAGAAGATGACTTATATTAAACAAGAAATATCAAATCCTATTACATAACAAATAACCAGAGCTTTCATCAAAGTTTTACAATGCGGGACCTTAGCTCAACCATCGACCTTTAATAAAACTCAAAACTACATACATATACTCAAAAATTAGCCCAACAGTGGCATGCTCAAACCACTGCATTAACGTTTTTAGACGGTGCCTCCTCTGTCAGATTGTGTAGGCCTCCTCATTTCATATGCGAGCCAGGCATTGCTATGTACTTTACAAGAAAAATTGTCCATAAGGAAGCTTTGGATTGACAGTTTTCCTTTACAACCACTCTTTGCATGTTTTCCATTTATGGGGTGAGACAGTGGATCAACCGCCACTCCTTTTTCATTTACGACTTCTTCTCGAGATCACAACGAGGCTAAATGCCTAGGGGTTGTTGTGTGTTTTTGGAGGCTCTACACTACAGGTCCTATGAAACCCGCGACCTTCTCTTTTTGTGCTTCCAAAATATCGAGCCTCAGGCGCCAACTCCTTCATGATCGCCCCTTTATGCTTGTGACCTTGGGCTATGACCTGGGGTTCCACCTCTGAGCGCTTCACGACTTCAGGCTTCGGGTGCACTAATTTGAGCCACTCCCGACTCTCCTGATCCTCGAACTCCCGAACTTGAGCTTAGCAGGCACTAGCTCCCCTCCAATAAGTGTGTGCCTTAGCACAACATACCCCAACTTTGAATGACACACATTTGTGGGTTTTTAAGCTCCCTTCTTTCTCATTTTGTCACCCAAGGGCCAAATCTAAAGGAAAAACATCCCCCTGCAAGAATATATGATAACACCTACTTTTCTGAACCCCAGAGTCTTTTCCCTTGAATTCATTACGTAGAGAATTATATCCGAGACAGAGCATTTCCTGAAATTGCACAAAACCTCCAACCTCAAATTCCCTTTTATCATTGGCCCTTTCATTATCAAAACTAGATCATGCTTATCTTAGATTCAAGCAAAGCTCAAAGGGTTTGGTTTTTCATAGCTATAGGGAATAACATATGATCCTCACCAGATCATATCCAAGAGAATATTAATGAACAAACATGACCCTTATGAGCATGAACATGTTGAAGGTTTTGATAAACTGGAAAACCTAGAAGTCTCTACTGATATGGAAGAAATCCTGCAACCAACTCAAACACAACAAGTGGAGGCAACCCTGCAATAGATTCAAACATAACAATCTCCTCACAAACTGATATTCAAGGTCCCTAAGATGATTGTTTACAACAAGAGAAGCAGTTCAGAGGCCATGGGTACCAATGATCAACAGATTTCTCCTAAGAATATGAAGATTACACAGTCTCCATAGATAGTGAATTTGGAGGAGGAAGAGCCCAGAGAACAAGTAAATCTAGATATGGTGGAAAGTGGCACTAGCACTGTAGAGGTTGAAAAGGAAAGCAATCTCCAAAGTGAAGGCAAATCAAGAACCTTTAGCAACAAGAAGTACATTTTTGATAAAGCATCTGAGGAAGCTTATCAATCTAAAGAATATTTGGAAAAATAGTATGCTGAGAAGCGAAACATAGCTCTAGGTGAGATGAGGGATTTAGTCCCTGAACTGGAAAATATTTCTCAGTACAAATCTTATATGTTCACAGTAAGAGATATTGAAAAGAGGATCTTCAACATTGTAGTTGTATATGAAGACAAAGTATCTGAGATCAAGATAAGGTATGACAACATAAGTGCTCTAGACAAAGTCAAATTCCATAAGAATACCAATGATATGTTGTATTATGATTACCTGAGTTTAAGCTTGAAGAATTCAATGTTGTCATATTATACAATGAAATTGGAAGGGCAGTTGAGGCAAGAAAAGGAATCTAGCAGATTTTGGTAGAATCAGGTCAAGAGGTTGGAATATGAAGGACCTTAAGGGGTGAAATCCTCATTAGATGAAAAAGACAAATTGATTCAAAGATTGAAGAAGAAGTTGAAAACATATGCCACAGAGCATCCATAAACAACATAATTAGTTTCTCTAGAACAGGAAAATGAGACACTTCGTCAAGAGGCATTGGACTACAAGGCTAAGGCATTGCAGCTAGAACAAGAAAATGTGAAGTGGTCACAAGGACAAACAAAATTGTTGAAAAAGACTGTAGTTGTACCTCTTTGTATAGAAGCTGGGCCAAGCACTGAAGGAATTGTCCACGCCATATCACAAGTCAGCCTGAAAGAAGGAGAAATCAAAGGGTTAAAAGGGAGCATAGAGAAATTGAAGTAGGAGATATAGGCAAAGGATGAAAGAATGTCTCAATTTCAAAAGGAGAATCAAGCCCTGCAGGAAAGGATAGATAAGTTGAAGATAAGATTAAAAGGCAAAGACCTGTTGCAGGGAACCAAGCATATCATCTAGGAATCTATAGTTGTTGAAGCTGCCAAATTCAGAGTGTATTTGAATTTCATCAATGATAAAGACAACATAGCCATCAAAACCAGAAGTAGGTGCATTGTTTTGAATGAGACTTTAGCAAAGAAACAATCAGAGTGGGCCGAAAATTCCATAAACCTTATCAACTCCATCCCTACTACAAAACTTCATACCATTGGAGTTAAATATAGAACTACATTGATCATCTGGTCCAAGAGGGTTATTGCTAAACATAACCTGTTGAAATTAGTCCAAACCAAGGCAACAAAGATGGGGAAAAGTGTGCAAGAGTTCAAGGATTTGTTTGAATAATTATTTATTAAAGGCATCCCACAATTTTGGGATGGAAAAGGAAAATTATATGATCAGGAAGAATATAATGCTCACCTCACTCAATGCATAATGGATCACTCCAAGTTTGAAACCTTGGAGGAAAACCTGAAGGGAGCAACCCTGGTTGAACATCTGATTACAAATTTTGAGATTCTGAATCAATTCAAAGCAGTGAAAATTGGACTACCAGTCATGACATATGCCTCTTGCATTGACCTGGAGATCTTGATCAAAGAAATGATGGATTATGATATCCCTTTTGACTTGCAATGGAAGGAGATAGTACGATTGGGTAAGACAAAGTGCAGTTTTCCAGGGTCCAGTAAATGATGTCCAGGTGTCACTGAAGATGGCAGACCACGTGGAAGACCAGAGCAGAGAAAGTGGCAAGGAAAGAAATTGAATCATAAAAGGGATCAAAAGCCATATCATGAAACATTTTCTTGTCAAATTATTGTAATCGGTTTCAAAAACTGAAACTGTCATTTGTAATCATTTTAATCAATTTTAGGAACTAAAACGTCTCATTTCAATTATTGTAATCGATTTCAAACCGAATGAACTCAAATTGTATAAATGTTAGGGATTCCAAATGTATTAGTTTTGGTGAAAGTGAAAGGGAACAATTTTAGCTATTTGATCTTGAATGTAATTTTCTGAAGCTGAATAGAATACACATGCATAAGTCTTGAAGTTTCCATGAAAAGATTCTAATGGTGGTGGTCTGAGTTTTGTCTTCTCTCTTTGTATGTATTTCTTGTATTTTTGATTCCATTTACACCGTCTTCTATTTAAATTGGATAGTTTAAAGGCACATAATTCATCTTGTGATGCTCTTGGCTTAAGCAATTTAAACTGTGTTAAGTTGTTCCTAACTAATTCAGAATTCATTTCCTTAATGCTCTGATGTAGTTACTTTTTTTCTCCTTTCTTCTTACACGGTGTAAATTTCAATTTGTAAATCAGATTCATCACCTCATTTAGCCTTATCCTCTTGAGAGTTCTACCTACGAGTCAGTGCTTCCATTCGTTTTCAGAAGTTGGACTCCATATCCCTAAGTGTACCTACCCTTCCTTTCCATCAAAATTATAAAAAAAAACCCAAACAACAAAACCTAGCCATTGATTACCAAAGAAATACCAAGTGACAGGAGAGAGCCCTCTCTGAGCTAAGCCAGCTAGTACCTAGCTCTAAAGTTGGTTTGTAGGTTACCTTTGTTGTTTGTTTTATCAACCGAACAAATTTACAGAGTGCTAACAGATAGAATTTTTTTAAAAATCTCTTGAATATGCCACA
This sequence comes from Picea glauca, assembly GCA_000966675.3. Taxonomy (NCBI): domain Eukaryota; kingdom Viridiplantae; phylum Streptophyta; class Pinopsida; order Pinales; family Pinaceae; genus Picea; species Picea glauca. Next base: position 85,270 of record JZKD02S0067975.1, on the reverse strand, counting down.
AAGTAGATGTCAGGAAGGAGATATCCACTTGGTGCAAAACATTTGATATGGAACCAAAATATTATTGTAATGAATCAATTAAAGCCTTATTTTGAAGTCATTCAACAAAATAAAACTTTGATGCAACATGTTCAAATTGATATTAATAAGATTTGGAAGGAAATGGAGTAGAAGGTTGAAGTTATTGGGCATGTGACTAAATTCCTAGACAACAAGACCCAACACGATTTAGTGCTCCTTGGGATAAATGATCAAACAACCATGATAATAAGTGTAGGGAGGGTCAACACTAAGATGTATTTGAACAAAGTTACCAACTTAACGAGAACTCTACAAAGTTATTGTTTTTTAGAGGTCACATTTAGTGGTCATTTTTTACCCTGTTTCGAAAAGTTGCGCTACTGATATTTGTTACCCCATTTTTAGTCAGTTTTTTGATATTTAAATCTTCTTATCTATAATGTATCCATATTTTTTTAAATGCTTATTTTTTCAACTATTTTTAATTTTTTCTAAATCATTTTTTTTTCAATGGTGTTTTAAATTATTTTTTCATGTGTTTTTCAATGTTAAAAAATAAAAATACAAAAATTGTCATTTTTAATGATACTAAAAATGTTATATATCATTTACTTTTTTGAAATTAAGATTTTTCATATAACTATGTATCATTAATTAATTTATGGTGCCATAGTTTTTAAATATAGTGTAAAATATTATTTTTAATACATTTTTTACCTTCAATACATGTCAAATAATTATAGCTAAATAACACTATTTTTAAATATTTATCAAAACATTATACATTTCAAATCCATATAATTAAAAAACTATATGTTTTGGAAGCTTTCCGCTTAAAATAGCGTGTCAAATAAAACATTTCTATGGACATAATTGAACAAAAAAAAGTTTAAAAATTAAAAGAAATAACAATTTTTTAAATATTTTTATGGGTTTGAAGTAAAAAATTTGGAATATTTAATGTCATTTTCCCTAGCATATTGATTCACATAAAAATAAAAGTAAAAATAAAATAATAAAAAATATTCACCATAAAACAATAATAGATACATATTTATTCTTATTTTAAAAATTGAAAGTCAAAACATTACAACTATAACTCATCAAAAATTTGCAAAATTGAGCATCGTTTTCAAGGACATCTTAAAACTAATCAATAATATCATATATCCCATTTTCATCATTCTCAAGAGGAATATCATCATTTTCTTGGACATCATTCTGTGCCTCCATTGGGTCAATTTTCTCTTCCAATGGGTCTTTGACATCCGCAAGTCTTCCAAAGTGATCCTTTCCAAGCAATCCTCCTAATGGTACTTGAGGTTCCTTTGACATTTTTCTACCTTTGATTCATTAAAATCTCCTTTCTTCAATCCAAGTTCTTTCATTTCATTTGGAAGAGCTCGAATAACATTAATTCTTCGTTGAATAAAACCGCATTGCAATGCATCACTTTCAATGACTATGGAATTTCTTTCTTTTTGTAAGAAACATTCTAGTGTTGTACCTAATCACCAAATACAAAATAAATAATTATGTTAAATAATGTAAAAAAACATAAATTAAAAATAATAAATATTGAAGTATGATTTCATAAATATTATATCATAAATCTTACCTAAACCTGAGAACAAATCCAAACCCCATCTCCTTCATTTGCAAATGTATCTATAAGATAATTAATTAGTGATTGTGGATTTTGATAAATGTTAACAATCTCTCATTTCAAATTCGTGTCCTCGTATGTTAACTTTTTAGACATAACATTGTAAACCAATAAACTACTAGGCTTCCCTCCATCCTTTACATTGAGAAAAATAAGTATCATCTTTTGTCCAACATGCAAGATGTATGCTATGAATATCACATATAAATGGTTCACTATTGGAGCTATAAATATTAGGATTTTCTTGTAACATAAATAATAAAAAATTCAATTAACTTGTGAATTAATAAAATTAATTTATAATCTTAATCTGTAAGCATACACTTTCAATATCTGACCAATAAAGCTGCATCATTGATTTTTCTCTTCTCTTGAATCTTGATAGTACTAATCCTAGTTGTGTGTTTGAATGAAAAACTAGAAATCTCCAAAATGATGAGGTTGTGACTTCCATAAATCCCATAACCACTATATTGAAAGCTTGGTAACTATAAGGCTCAATATCATATCCAATGTTTTGGATATTATACCCATGATGAATATCCACAATAATTAGGGAATATTCCTTTTTACGAACAATATTTGCATTTTTTCACAATCACCTAATATTAATTTATACTGCATAGTGTCGAGCCCATTCCAAATGTAGTGATCAAGGGTGTCATCATGTCGAACATTTTGAAGATGCCACCTTCTTTCTTTTTCAAACTTGGCTCTTTAAATATAACTTGTGAACGTTTCGGGTACTCCATGTATATTCCTCTTTGACATCTTTAATGAAGAAAACAAACATATAGTTATATATCTATAACAAATAAAATAGAAATAAATTAACTTACAAATGAATAAAATGAATGTAATAAATCAACATACCTTTTTGAATGCAACAAAAAATTGTTTCAATGTTGTTGTAGAGATTGAATCTGGATAGTTGAGTCTAACATCATTGTAACTCTCCTCATTCAATATTTTAACTATTTTTTCTTGTGTTCTCATATAAACCTTGTGATTAAATAAAAAAAAATAATGTCATAATGATATATATAATAAAATACTTAGAACATTGATATGTTAAATTGAAAAAAAATAATTTTCTAATCTTAACATAAATAAGAAATAACTCAACAAACTTACTTTTTAAATTCAGTAGACATTTCTTCCATTCATAATTTACCTAACCTTACATGTGATAATATAGCTATGATAAGTGTCTCATCCTTCACTCCCTGTATCATTCTCCAAGGTGTTATAATCATATATTTTGGAAGATTCTTGATTTCATGACGTCTTACTTGTTCTAGATGTTAAGGGTTTAGAACTCTTAATCTTTTGATTTTTTATATCAATATTTTCCCATAGGATGAATATCTCATATATCAAATCACATATCTGTCCACTTCTAAATTCCAAATGAAAATAGCTATCCACGGTTCTGAATGCATCACTTCCTTTGTGATATTTTCCTTTTACATTTTCCTCATCAATTGGGAAGTCTATTTTCATACAACATTGCTTCTGAAACTTCATAACAACTTTAGAACTATCCCCACCACATATTTGAGAAAAAACATTTAGGATAAATCTCACCCTTTGAATGCAAGTCATGGGAATCCTATACTCATTATATGTGTTATGATCTCATGCCAATAACTTTGTTTCTATATCTATTTAACCTGCATAAATCATACATTTGATTGTCTAAAAAAAAGTGTTATTGAGATACTAGGATACTCTTGCATCAATTCTCTTCTAGCCTCTGTAGAATGATTTCCTCCAATCGCGTAATATTTATAGTCAAAACATTTTGATCTATCAAATGTGTCCCTACTAGGAACTTCCATTCATTCAATAAGAATTAGGTAGTCAACCACGTGTGCATATGGATTGTAACTAATCAATGTTTTCAAGTTGTGAATATGTAAGTGATGCAGTTTTCTAATTTGATATTTTTCTTTCCCTTTTGTGGGTTTATAAAGCTTCTTCACATTCAAATAAAATGTATGTCCCTCATAAACCATTTTTTTCCTCCTCAATCAGTCTCAAAATTCAATTGAAATGTATGCCCCTCATAAACTAAGTTTGTCCTCAATCGATCTCGAATGATATTTTGTGTTGCTTTCATAATACCATCCTCTATATCAACACCCGATGTTATTATTTCTTTGTTATGTTTAGGACTTTCATTATGATATTTAGAGATAACCATGAATTCTTCATCATCAATAACATTTGATTTCCTCCTTTTATGATTTAAATGAGTTTCATCTAAATCACCATTCTCTTCATGATCAATAGGAATGGAATCATCCTTGGGAACAATTCTTTTGAATTTCTCTTATTTATTCTTCTTGTGCGAAAGAGTGGTAACTTCATTGACACTAATATCATTAACATCTTCATTTAGAGTTTCCACATGTTGAAATTTAACCTTTCTAACCTTTCTAGAATGATGCCTTTTTTTTTTCTTGTTCTTGTGTGTCTACTCTTGCAGCTTCAACTTTTGTTACTTTATTTTTTTTCCTTCCTTATTATTCCTTATTGATATGAAAGACATTTATGACTTCCATGATATTTTTCTCCATAGAATAATTCCCCACTAACATATGTGAAAGTCGCATAGAAAAATCATGTAAAAATAAAATATAACATTTCCATGTTCAATAAGATTTAAAAATTTTCATGATACTTACAATAATACATGATACAAAAATAAGAATAAACAAACTTACATTGCCTCTCTCAATGTCCTGCACAATAGACGCACATAATTTTTAAAATTTTTCTTCCATGTTATAATTGTTCAATTTGAAATAATATATAATCTTGATATATGTCATAGCTTGTTTCACGAGTGCATAAACAATATCTGTGTCTGGAACTAAACATATATCTCGTAACAAGCCAAGTGCCTAATAATTTGCTTTCACATGTTCAAACTCAACACAATACAAATATATATGTTCTCCATTGTTGCCTTTTTTTTTCTTTAACAAACCAATAATGCTCCATTCTATTTTCACCTTCATCAGTTTTCCACTCTCTAACATTCTTCATTGATTTTGAGAGCTCAGGTGTTGGACCTTGAACAAATGTGCTAACATTTTTTTGCCTAGCATTCATGGAGACTTCAGTTGCAGTTTTGGATGCCATTATTTCATGTCTTGATCTGGATACATTCATAGATATTTTCTTTGATGCCATTTTTCTTAAATGAAAAATTAAAAAAATAAATTATTTCTTTATAATAATAATGGGAAAAGGTTTACATTAATCTTTAATAAAGGTTTACATTAATCTTTAATAATAATTACATCGTTTAATAAAGCTTTTTAATCTGAACATTGTGTATTTTATGGTTCACTCGACTTACTTGACCACAAAACTCAACATTACAACTCTACTATGCGTACATAAGAGTTAAAGCCACTGCAAAAGCACGTCAAACATGAAAGACTAGCTTCCTCCAGTTCAAAATTAGTTTTTCCTTCCATCCCCCCTATCAACTCTCAATCACAATTTTGTGGAATCTGAGATGGAATATAGAATCTATATTTAAAACGTACATGTTGAAATTAATAATTTACACACGACAAAAATGACTTGAAATTTCACGTGGTTTGTGTATAGAAATTAATTGATTGTGTAGTTTATATTGAAAAAGTGGCAATAAAATAAAACTCACTTAATTAACTAATCGATCAATATCCATCCATATTCGATTTTGAAAAAAATTCATGAGGTTCTTTATTAATTTTAAAAACAGAGGTTGGAGCAGATGGAATCTCACAAGTGCAAACATTGATTATGTTTCTCTTTCCTAATAGTAATAATTGATTTAAATGCTCCTATATTTCCATTCCCTTTGGCTAGGGTAGCCTCGAACTCATGAACATATTGACATTTCATTATGTGATTGTCAATAATACTATGTACGATTTCATTTTTCATGACATGTGCAGTGAATATATTGGTGAAAATGTAGTAAAATAGCTGGAAACAAAACTGTAGTACCAACTCAGTTTATATAGTCGTTTAAGAAAGATATTGATAGTTCTAGTTTTACTTTTTCCCATCAAGGTGCAACCAGTGAATTGAATTGAATTGAATTGGTGTATTGTGTAACATCCCACTTTACTGACCACATTATTATCGACTTATTCTTTGAGGACACTTGCGTGCAAGTGATCCGGTTATGGTACATGGTGATTTTGTTTCAATTATGGATTATACATGATGATGATGATGTGGTGTGACTTACTGTTTTGATATATATTTGTTGACAAAGGCTATTGATGAGTTTACCTGAGTGTGCAGGACATGTGAAAAATTATGGATGTTGATGGCATCAATGGGCCTCCTTGGACTCTGGATTGAGTAAGGGAGTGAATTATATTTTGTTTAAATATTTCATTTTACGCATATGTGACATGTGATTGATTATAGTATGATTATGTATATGGATCAGTGATAGTATTTTGTCAATGGATGCAGGTTGATGATGCTTGCTAATATGACTCACATAAGGAGTAAAGGGGCCATGCACATAAACCTGACATTGAGGGAGAGGTGTGGCAGAGTCCCTGTCACAACCTAATAGCGCTCCCACTATGGCGCAAATGGTAGGTTAATGATTATCTAGTTATAGAGGTCCACGATGTCGTGAGGGTGGACTAAGACAATTGCTCATGAAGATTTCTAAGGGGCATGCAATAAGGCAGAGTCCTTATTCCTTAGAAGTCCTTAGTCTCTCACAAGGTTGCATGTGTGGAGTGTTGAATCCAAGGGTTGGACAAACTACCAAAACCAGTCAAAGGCGAGTGGCACCCTTGGAGCATGGAGGTGCGTCTTGAAAGGCACATCACGTAATTAAAACTTGAGTCAATAAATCTAGGTGGCCTAGAAAACATTAAATAGATTAGACCCTGTCGAATTAGCTTATTTAATTAAACAATGAATCTATTAATTATTAATCCTAATAAAAATCTAAGCCTAATTCTAAGACTAAGCCTAAGTCTAAGATTAGATAGGGGACTAAATTAAATTTACAAATTAAATTAAAATAAATGAGATAAATCCAATTAGGAAAAATATGAATATAAATATAAAGACAGGATAGATTGCACATGTGTGCATGAAATTAATACTTTGGATTTTTAAATTAGAAGAAATAATAATATGAGAGAATAAGAGTACACTTGGAAAATAATCTTGAGTCAACCTACCACTAGTATAACTAAAAGAAGACTCCTAATCAAACTCTAATTAAGATATAGTTAGGAGACACTCATTAAATGAGAATCTGGGGAATAAAGGGACAACTAAGAGAGAAAACAGGAACACGTGAGAGGATGTGAGGGAATTTGACTTTTTAATTAAAATAAAAGTCAAATTAAGGGCTAAGGGATGTTGCACACCGGATTAAGGGCTAGAATAGATCTTGAAACCTCAGTGGTTGGGAGGTTTAAGTGTTAACCTTCTAATTTAGGTTCAGATTCTTTAAATTGATGTTATAGAAAGATTTGCCTCACCCTATGCAATCTTGCACATAGGGCCTTTTTCCATTTCCCTATCCATACTTTTCATCTCTTTTTGCAAAAGTCTAGAGCTAAAAAATACATTTTTTCCACATGTACGCACCTTTCCTACTATACAACATGTGTATACAAAGCCTGCACCACTACAACCCATGTACATTGGGATCTGTGCCCAAAAATGAAGAATGGTGTTGGGTTTCAATGTCATGACATGAGATCTATGATCCTTGGCCTTCCATATACTGGAAACGTTTTGACTCAGCCCTTCAATTCCATTTTAAGGCTATAAATGGGCCAATTCCAAGCTATGGAAAAGAGGAGAAAGAATTCAACTTTGAGAGCCAAGTTACTCTAGAGAAATTATTTATTTCATATTGAGTCTGCATCCCTTTGTCCTTTAAGTCTGAACACATTGTTCAACCCCCAAGATCTTCCCTTATTGTTTGAGAACTCTATTGTCTCTCTTATTTGAGCTTGCCTTTGGTGGAGGATTGAAGTGGTGGAGGCCAAGTTCGAAGGAACTTAATTTCTCGGTTCTGAACTGTGCCGACACAAAATTTTGTAACATTTTCACTTTTGTTGATCATATATTAATAGAAATACTCTTTTCCCATTCAATTGATATCTTGCAAATATTTGAATTATTATTCCATGGGAATATGTGTTATGTATATTAATTGATTAGCTATCAAATGTGCTAACATCATATATTATCACCATATGCTTGCTTTGCTTGGTTGTTGAGGATTAGTTGTAGGTGTATTGCTTTGGGTCAAGTGCTCAACGATGGATTTCATCGAACGTCTGGACGAGGTAGGCCTTTTATCTTGTCTTGCTAACATATTTTTTTATATAGCATACTTGAGAATGGAGTTGATTTCTGCAGTCATTTCCTTCTGTTGTGGTTTACCCCTAGCCATAGAGAGATTTTCCTCATAACAAAATTGGCGACCATACTGGGGAGTGAATCTTCTTTCTTGGGGTTTGGAGTGTTTTTCTCCTTAGATTTCTCTCATTCCTATTGTGTTTTTTGTCGTATCATTGCTTGATAGCCTATTTTCACTCTGGGTTTGAGTTTTTCATCCTTCTCCCTTGCCTAGCTTTGTGTTTGAAACATATATGTGGTTTTTTGCTTGACAATCACATATATATGCATGTTGTCCTTCTACAAGTTGCGTACATATGCATTGTTTCCCTGAACAGTCGCATACATCAGCCCTTGTTGCTTGTTTGTAGGGTTTGGTGGTTACTAGGCGGGTTTTGATGATTGTTGAGTCTTCTTGTCTCTCTGTAGTGACTGTTAAGTGTTTGTGGGATGATAGGAAACCTGTCTTTGGTTTAATTTCTAGGCGAAGTCTTTCTCATCATCTTTTCATTGTGATTGGCCTTGTACACTAGGCTGGGTGTTTTTCTCCTTGGTATCCTACTTGAGTTGTTTGTTTCTATACACAATAGTGTTTATATATCAAGTTGTTATTCAGTCCATGCATTTTCATTTTTCTTATATTGAAAATACAAAAATATTAGTCATTTTGCATTGCTTGGAATTTTTATCTTTTGAGTCTTTGTCATTAGCTTAGTGCATGAAATGAAAGATTGCATTTTTACTTCAGAATTGTAGAGTTGAAATTGAAAATCACATTTGTTATTAGAAGCATATCATTCATTCAAAATTGAAGTAGGACTTTGAATTGTATTCATATTTACTTTATTTTGCCGAGTCATAACATCATGAGTTTCAATACCATACATTTTTGAGTAAGAACAACCACTAAAATTAACGCTATAATTTAAAATTGACTATTCACAATTTTATTTTCTGGAGTGCACAAACTAGCTTAGGATTTAGTGCCTTGGAATAGGATTTTGTGAGTAAACTTCTCCAAGGCTATTAAATCAACATATGTGTTTGACAAAGGGAGTGGATAAATCCATTGTATAATTGGTAATATCAGGAGGCTCCACTCACACCGAAGTTAATCACGAGGTCACGCAAGGTTGGTTGAAGGGATATCCCCCCAATAACTTCTTAGCGTTAGAGATATTTCTGGGGATCTATTCATATCTGGGGATCTTGTTAGTGCCCTTACCTCCGTGAGAGGCAGTGCTTTCAAGGTTTCAGGATTTTGTACCCTGCCCATACAGTGGACCTAAATTACGACTACTTGCTTGTGCATCGATTATACATTGGTTTGTTAGTTGCTTGACTTAGGTGCCACATAGGCTACTTGCAGGGGTTATTCTGCAGGTACCCTGGGTCAGATAAGGGTCAGACAACACACAATGTTTATGGAGGATTACCTCTCCGGGGGGATTTGACCGACTGGTTGTTAAGCCCACGAGGGCCCTTATAACTGATTCTTTTACCTCCAATATTTAGAAGGGAGTCTCAGGCCCCTCTTGAGAGAGACATACCTTCTTTAGGGAGGGAGGCCCCTTTCAGCCACTTTACCCCGTTTGTGTGCATATTGGTCGTTTTATTTTTTGTGTTCTCTTTGATTACTAGTTGGCCCTAGGATTTAATTTTTGTATCTTGAGTCTTAAGTCATCGTGGAGTCAGACCAACCTCCTCGCTGGTCCCGTCGCTTGTTACAGTTACCACCGGATTTTGAGTCTTTTACTTCTAAAATGTGTGGAGTTATTAGACGTGGTACACACACATCCACTATTTAGACTTTTGATTCTACAAGGATGAGTACTGAACTGAGTCTTTAGAACACTGGGAGCCCTTCGACTCCCACACCTACTATAGTTAATGGCACCCATTTGACTCCTGCAACCACAATGGTTGTAGTGTTTGAGGCACCTATCATTACTATTTCTCATCCTGTAGTGAATGCTCAATCTCTTGCCTCGAACCCATTTGGGTCTCTTGGTCACTAACTGGGCTATAATGTTCAGTCCATCCCTATGGCCTCTAGTCCTTTTTCATATGGTATGCTGAATTTTACTTCATAGTTTTCAAACTCCATTCGAGTTGTTGACCTTAATGATAGCATTGGAATTGGGGGCACTACAACTCCTTACATTTCTTATGCATTTGGTGGTTATCAAATCCCTCAAATGACATCTAATAAGGGAGGCATTCCCTCTTTTAACGTCAGGTCTAATCCTCCTACTTCTGGGTGGAGAAACCAACCTGGCAGACAAGCTTCTACTCAAGTTTTGTCATATACCCTTACCTCCTTAGTGTCGATTCCGACCAACATGTTTGGCATGACAAATCCACCTCTATCCTCCAGATTCACACCCATAGGAGTTCACTTTCACGCCTTGGAAAAACCCTATCCCAGAGCCACTTCGACTGGGGGCAATATTTATAACCCCCATCAGAACATTCTTACTGGAATGATTCCCAAAAAAACTCTTATGAATCAATCTAGAGGAGGTTCTTACAATCCCAAACAGGGCCATGGTGCTTACCAAAACCCTGGATGGGCTGCAGTTCCTCAATCACACTCTTTCTAGGGAGCTTGGGGCCAGATGTCGCAACCCCATATCCATTTTCTGGCCAGGCTTAATCTACCAGACTTGTCTAAGTTGATGAATGACTTTGTGTGTCATTATCCTACATGGCCCCCCATCCCCACCAAGATTCCTTCAGACATCCCAAAATTCAAAGGTAAGAATGGAGAGGATCCTGGTGATCACGTTACTACCTTTCACTTTTGGTGCTCCTCGAATTCCCTTAATGGTGATTCTATTATGTTAATATTGTTTCAACACACCCTCATTGGGGTCGCTGTGAAATGGTATATCGAGCTACCTAGGGGGGAATATGGGACCTTTAGTTAGATGGTACTAGTCTTCCTTAACCACTTCCAATTGCCAGTTCATTATGATGTTGGCCTAGAAATTCTGTCAACATTACGCCAGGACACCACCACTCATATCTTAGATCATATCCAGGAGTGGCATAGACGAAAGAGGTTGATTAAGACCTCCATACCCTCGACCTTTATTTTATAATGGTTCCTTAAGTGTTTCCAGCCTCCTATATCAAAGGATGTTGCTACATCTGGGGTTACCACTAAGGAAGAAGCGATCTTCAAAGCCCAGTAGTTAAATATTATATACGCTCAGTCTGGGATGTTATACCACATTCTTCCAGACACACCAAGGTCAAACTATGACCCTAAACAAAATACCAGACCTCATGGTGATGGCATTGTAGGCTCTGCCAATGTATGCATAATCGACGACAAGTCATTTGAAATAGTTCTCTTTAAACCAGTCTGCAGGAGGGCCATCGTCATTTGTGTCTTCCAATACCACTCATTTGGAAGATGTACATTCCATGCAATCGTTGACTGTCCCAAATGGTAACCAACAACCAGGCAGGAATAAAAAAAAAAGATGTAATAATAATTGTAAGGATGGGAAAAATAATAATAAACCCAAGAACAATGGTAATAATGATAAGATGAATAATAATGTTGGAGAGGGAAAGAAAGAAATATGTAAGGTGAAATTTCCCTATAAGCTTTGTACAAATGATCACCTTACTCATTTATTCGCCAAACCTGCAGAAGTTGCGAGGTTATTATCTCTACCACCCGCTGTGCTGACGAATCGTTTCCCAAATAACCAACACATGGCCTCGAGCTCCTCAAACGTTGAAAATGCAGCTGGCGGGATTCAAAACCTGTCATTGCAAGACAACGATCGTTTGTGTATCAATATGGTCAATGAGAAAGTTCATGTAGCGACTCGATCTCAATATTCTAGTTCCTCACAGGCTATACCTGGTCTAGAATCTCCTCCTCCTCCCGCTGGAGATGACTTTACTGATCAAAAAACCAGAGCCACTTCCTTGTAATATGAAAGGAGTACTCAAGCGCTCTACCCACAATCCAAATGATAGAGCTACCCAGAATTACTCTATTGTTGAGGACCTAGGTCAAACCGCTTGTACGATGTCGACTCTGGAGGTACTCCAGACGTGTCCTTCATAGAGGAATGCCTTGCTATATGCATTAGGAGCTCTAGACCCCAGTGGCTCAAAATTTATCAATTTTGACGTCATAGATGTGAAGCCTCACTTGCCTTACCATGTGGCATTCCAAATCCACGTGGGGTACTCAAAGTATACCATCAAACGTGCAATTGTTGATGAAGGCACTGTTACATGTGTGATGTCCCTGATCTATTGGAAAGCCCTCAGATCTCAAACTCTTTCTAAATCATCGAACATGTTGACTACTTTTGATGGTCATTCCTTCTTCCCTCACATTATTCTTCCTGCCTTTCCTGTCTAGTTGGGTGGGAAGACGGTAGAGGTGGAGATTGAGGTAGTTGATGCGCTTCTTGATTGTAACTTGTTACTAGGATGCAATTGGACCTATGCTATCATTGTTGTCGTATCATCCATCTTCTGTACTCTTTGTTTTCCTCATGAAGGGAAGATCGTGATGATTGACCAGTTATCCTTTGTGTATGCTAGTCCCAATGCATCTGTTGGACTGTCGATCTCAGTGATTAACAATTCTCATCCAACAACTGAGAATATCGGTGTCAGAATGTATTCTTCCCTTATGGGTACTTTCGACTTCATGGCACCGATTCACCATGTGTATGCCATGTCCAGTAGGTCCGTTTCGACAGAGATGTCCATTCCTTTCCGCACTTCCTATTTTAGTGATCCTTGAATCATACCTTCCCTGACTTCATCTTGTGAAGATCAGTCACATGCTAGAGTGTCCATGCCTCTATTGGCAACGAATATTACATATCAAGTTGTTCTTGACTCTTCCGCTAATCTCGATCCTGTTACCTTGCCGATGATCGAGGAGGATCTCGTTCTTAGGCCCATTCCTTGTCTTGTTCACATGACTGCCTCGATGCGACTTTTCTCTTGGATGAAGCTATCATCAAAGTCATGAATGGTTCCAACAAAACTTGGGATGATATGCATCATCGCTCTTATTTTCTCCCGGAGCTTGAAAGAATTGAATAAGATGAATTTCGATCTAATTTGAATGAGATATTCATTCATGTTGTAGTTCCACTTGATACACACAACATTTATGTCGAAGGAAATATGCGAGTATATCTCCTACCATCACGATCGATATCTCTCATACCCATGGAAAGATTGAAAATGTACATATCGGTGTTGATTATTCGCCAGAAGAAATCCTGATCTACACCGAGCTCTTTAAGGAATTCTGAGATGTTTTTTCTTGGTCATATGAATATATGCCAGGAATCAACCCTCGTATTTTCGATCATAAGATTATAACTTATCCATATGCTAAAATTGTTTGACAACATCTTAGAGTTGTCAATCCCCAGAAGGCCCCTGCTATTAAGGCAGAGGTAGAGAAGCTACTTGATGTTGGCTTCATCTACCCAATTCCCTTGACTGAATGGGTATCCAATATCGTTTCTATGAATAAGAAGCAAGGAACTATCCCTGTATGTATGGAATTTCGTGACCTAACAAAGCCTGTCCTAAAGAAAACTTCCCGACGCCTTTCATCGATCAGATTCTTGACGAGTGTGAGAGAAGCGAAGTGTTTTCTTTCATGGATGGATTTTCACGGTATAGCCAAATTCAAATTAAACCTGAGGATCAATACAAGAGAGCCCAAGAGATAGCCCAGGAGTCCTTCAATTTTTTGAAGAAATCCTTGGTATTGACGCCTCTGTTGACGTCTCCTGACTACAATAGAGATTAATTGTTTTATATCGCTACGTCCGAGGAGATGATTGGTATGGTTTTGATTCAGGAGGATGATGAGCACTGCGAGCACGTCATCTACTATCTTAGTCGAAACTTAGTCGGTCCTGAGCTTAATTATTCTCATGTTGGAAAGCTAGCTTTGGCTGCCATTCACGCAGTCCAACGTTTAGGTCATTAGATATTTCTTTGCAAGACTACCGTGGTTACCTATGTCAATCCATTTCAATACGTCCTTACTAGCCATATCATAGGGGAAAAATATAATAAATGGATTATCATTTTACAAGCATTTGATCTCGATTTTGTTTCTGCGAAATCCAAGAAATCACTAGTCTTTGTGGAGTTAATATCCGAATTTCCACAATTAGATGAGGATGTTATCCATGTCGATTCATTTGTGAATGAACACATTTTCCTTGTCTCATCATCCGAACCCTAGTATGGAGACATCGTTCTCTATATTCAAACCTTGAATTTACCTCAGCATCTCTCACGAGATGACTGATGATGTGTACGACACCAAGTTAAGAATTACACTATCATCGGAAACAATTTGTATCATCGAGGAATGGACAATATCTTGCGTCATTTTTTAAATCACGAGGAAGATGAGTCTGTTCTAAATGACTTCCACAGTGGGGCTTGTGGTGGTCATCTATCTAGGCTTGTGACAACCAAGAAAATTTTGTGAGCCAATTATTTCTGGCCATATATCTTTAAATATTTTTTTGAAGTGGTTAAGAAGTGTCACGCCTGCTAGATGTTCACTCAAAAAATGTGCTCGCATCTAGCCCCTCTTCACCCATTCATTACCATTAGTCCCTTCACCAAGTTGGGGGTGGACTTCATGGATTGCAACCCAACTTTGGTTGGGGGGCATCAACACATTGTCGTGGCCGTTGACTACTTCACTAAGTGGGTCGAAGCCATGTCTACAGTTATATATGATGGGAATATTGTCACCTTCTTCGTATTCAATCAAATTATCGCCTGGTTCGGTATCCCAAGTGAGATTTTCACTTATCATGGTAGTCACTTTTAGAACGAAATGATGGAAGAGATAACATCTAAGTTGGGGTTTAAAAATGGTAATTATTCCCCTTATTACCCCCAGGAAAATGGACAAGTAGAGGCCATCAACAAGTATCTCAAGACCATTTTGCAGAAAACTATCAGCCGGAGTAAATCTGACTGGCATATTATGCTATATCCCACACTCTGGGAATACCGAACCTTAGTCAATACTACCACCGATTTTTTCCCTTTCTAGTTAGTACACAGTGTGGATTCGATATTACCTATTGAATGTGAAATCCCTTCTCTTAAGTTGGAAGTCACGCTCCTACTTGACACTTCTGATCTCAAACGACGCCTTGTGCACCTAGAGATTCTTGATGAGCAGCGTCGAGACGCCTCTATGGCTATCGAGGTGAATAAAATATGTGTCAAGGTATAGTATGATAAGTCTATCTATCCTCGGTTGTATGATGAGGGTGACTTGGTCCTCTTATATGATCAAGACAAAGAATCGCTAGGGGCAAGCAAGTTTAAACCCATGTGGAACGGTCCCTATATCGTGCGACGTGTCTTAGAAAAAGGAGCCTATGAGTTAGAATATTATGAAGGGAATATGTTGGTCGAGGCCAGAAATGGGCTCTACTTGAAAATATATTACACTTGAGCCCTAATATTGGGCAAAACTATTTGTATACTAATTTAATTTAGTGTATATATATTTTCCCTTTCTTTTTTGTCTTCAGCTTGCTTATCGAGTTTTCCCTTGGTTGGCAGATGTCAATGAAGTATTCGGTCTACCTAGGATTCACAGACGGAGCCAGTCATCATATACAGAACTTGGCTTCCACCGCTTGGGTGGTTTACTCACGCGAGGGTCTATTGGTGTCTTCAGGTGGCGTATGCCTAGGGCCATCCACAAATAATGTGGCCAAATATAGCGTCATTATAGAAATTTTTCGCGATGCTATCTCACATGGTATTCTCTCTTTAGAGGTTTGCATGGATTCCCAGTTAGTAGTATGTTAGTTGAACGACAGTTACCGCGTGTGTGATCCTACTTTACTCCGACGATTCCTACGGGTACATATTTTAGAACGACAGTTTGATTTTATTACTTATTATCACATACCTAGGAGTTCTAATTATGTATCTAATGCTTATGCTAATTTTGTTTTAGATTGAGATTTGTCACATAACTAAAGAAAAGAAAACCATCTCTTCAATGTACACATTGTATTATAAGTAAAGCCGAAGATCCTTGTTTTATATATATTTCAAAAAATATAGTGTTTATAGTACAAAATTGGGGCTAACACCCTCAATACACATATACAACCAATAATACAAGATCCACAACATCTACACCTATGGCACTGGATGTGTGTCATGATAACAAACTACGGCATCTACAAGACACCAAAAGAGTTGCACCTAAGATCTGGGCACACCAACCACTTGTCGTTGCATGGCCTCCGACAAATCCTCCAACTAAACCATCAAAATCCTATGAGTCAAATGAGACAGGTTTCCTTGCACGTTTTGAAGGACTCTCTCTGCTTCTCCTCCTGCCGCCTCATCTCCCCGGTGCCTCCGACAATGTTGGGGAAGACCGTCTGGCCGTCGCGGACCCACGTCTATGTCACATAATTGTCTAGTGAGTACTTAAGCATCATCCAAAAATATTTTTAGTTTTACTATACAAAAATACAAAAAATGAAATATTTAAAAAAATTTGGCATACCTATGTCCCCGTAGGCGGTCCCTGGTGGCAGTGTCATGTCAGGATCCCCTCTAAAGTCGATCCCTACATAGGGATAGTCATCCATATCAATGACCTGTCGCCTCCACCAGTAGAAGAAATCCTCGTTGTAGGGTGTGGGCACCCTACCTCCCCCCTGTTGTCTCATTAACTCAATCCACCGTGCCATGGCTGGATCGCAAGGTCCTCTCGGAAGAATATTGACTCTAGGTACCAAACCTGGAACCTGCTCGAAGAAAAATATACATAATATAGAGGTAAACCTGAAGTTCCTCTTGCTACCCTGTTTGTACTCTGTCAACTGGCTCTTCATATTGGCTAGTAGTGAGGTACACCAATCATATATTGTGTGTCTCAAGAAATCTACCACATAGAACATGAGCGACCTCGATGTCTGGTGCACCGAAGCTGATCCTATGATCCTAGTCAACACAAGGACAAAAATCTTGAGGCTAATATTGTTTATCGCTTGGATGGGGAGTTGACTCTCGACTTTCAGGGTCCCTACTACACAATGAGCATCTATGTACTCCTTTATATTCATACCACTCCTATCTCCCCAGGATTTGAGGTTCACCACCTCAACCTGACACGATAACCCATTAAAAAAATATATATCCTCAACTTCAATCCTCAATGGTTTCCCATCGAGGTTGAAGCTCTCAGTGTTAGGATCCCAATAATCCACAAGCATCTCAAGCAACCTCACATGGGCTCTCATTCCTTTGAGTGCCCAAAATTTATATAAGCCACATCTTTTCAAGGCCATTTGGGGCCTTGGATCTCTGTCCACAACAACATCTACCTCCTCATGCTCCCTTTCCCTCCATTCTAGCACCATCCTGCTAGAGAAAAGTCAAATTTTGAGTTAAGAAACCATAAAAATCATTGATTACAGACTTGTACGTGAGATGTTTCATTTACAATCACTTATAAGGCTGAGTATACGTTCTCTATGTTTTACACGGTCATGTATAACCTCACGTATACGTGACCCGATGACTGGTATCCCGCGTACACCGAATTACTCAATTTGTGCCCTAATTTACTCAAAATTTGAAACCTAATTTAAAAATTTAATCCACTAGAAAGGAAGAGGAGGGGAAGAGGAATTACCTGGTCCAGATAGTTTATGATTTTGTCGTCCGACACTTCCGCAATCACTAGTTGAAGATCAGAGGTATTTTGGTCCAATTTTCACTATTTGGGTAAAAAATCAAAATGACATAGTAATTTTTGGTTTTGTTACTATTTATAGTCGTTTTTACCCACTTTCTATAGTTTTGAGCCATTTTTTCGCCTTATGGACTAATACAATAATGTATTGAGTTGGTTTTGGTATTTTTTACCAGGGATTCTTGCGGATTTCAACATCATGTTGGTCATTCATAACCACGAGAATGTATTTTTACTACCCAACATATAGGATAGGTATCCATTCCACCATGCACTTTTGTATTGTCTTATAACTATCATTCATATGCCTTAGGTATGAACCCATTTGTTGCGACACATAACTTTCCATTTGCTCTAAGACATGTCGTTATCAAGTGGTAGAGACTTACCAAACATGGGTTCCCGAGTTAGATCCTTTGCTTCATTTGGTTCCCATGATGAGATTTGTTCCATAGGACCGGGAGTCCCTTATAGCTAATACATGACTTTATGTTGAGCTTCATTTCTCACTCATAAACATGTTTCCTTATACCTAGAGGACTCCCAACTGAGTTTAATTTAAGCTCTTTTCCAACTTGTCTTCAAAAAGAGAAAATATTTTCGAGTGAACTTGTCTCTTTCACACTCGTAAATTGGATTTGAAAGGATGTCTATTTGGCACAATTTTATCCCTTTTACACACCAAATAAACTAAAGATCATAAAAAAGGACATTTTTGGTGTTAAGTTGTGATTGCATCTCATGCCCTTGCTTGCAGTATTGAGCCTATAGTCGGTTCTCGCTTTGTGTTATAAACTGTTTGCCTCAACAGTTTTGCATCCTCAACCAAGTAGATCCTTGTTTATATCCTTCACAATTTGACACCCTATACCTAGGAGGGAACATTCCCCCGAGTGTCCATCTCCCACATGCACCTCCTTGCATTGAGAATAGGTATGTTCCATTGCTAGAACTAGTTTTTCTTACTTGCGACACTTGTTTCCTCCTCTGTATCATAGCATTCATTTGTCTATGAAAAAACAAAAAACATATGGGCGGGAAGGGAGTATTAACTTATATTGGCAGCAGTTGTGTGACCTTTTAACATAGCACAAAGTTATTGAGTCCATTTTTCATCATAATTTTGGGTTTAGCATGGCCTTAGGAAGCTGAGCTCATTACAAAGAGTCTTCTCTATCGACTGGTTACTCTTCTAGTCCCTATGGAGAATTTTATTGATGCCTCCTGCATCTTATGGTTTCATCATTGATTCTATGTTTTCAGAGTCTTCCATATGTCTCATGCTCTTGTTCAAAGGAATTCTATCAACCTGTGTCATCCAGTCCTTGAAACTCTTGACTTTACATGTCGTCTATACCCTCAGTTTGTCTTAGAATCACATGATAATGTAGTCCTATCTTGCACCCTGGTCCTACTTTCATCATTGGTAGGTAACCTTGAAACCAACAATTGACATTTCATCATTGGTCGTTGACTGGGTGGTTTCCCTTGTGTTCAACGACAAGAAATCTATTCACACATAGGGATTCATGCAGTGTCTTGGATGCCATTAGCCTTATTGTTGGTTTCCTCCCCTTTGTCAACAATTTTCCTCATTGGATGCTATTCATAGGGTCTTTTTCGTGTAGCGCTTGCACTTGGAACACATGAAAGATGCACAAGGTATTTGGTTCATGAACATGTTCTTCGTCTGATCATGAAGCTCCATATTTTTACCTCATGTTGAATGATGAGAGATTCCTTATTTATATCCTTTCAACGGGCCTCCTTCCATCGAATTCAACTCATTTATTCTAGAAACGAGACCTAGAGTCTTATGAGTACCTTGAGGCTTGCAGTCATTAGTGGAAGGTTCTCTCGCCATCGACAATTGGGAATACGTCAATGTCTCATGATCGATGGATTCTTCAAGTGTTCGACCCTGATTCCTTTATTCACACTTGTAAGAATGTACTTAGTGCCTTGATACCTACTTTCATTATCGATAGGTTGTCTCGCATTTGTTAACGATATACCTAAATGACCAGTAATCAAACGATGTCTCATTTTCGTTGACCTCAACTCCTTTATTCACATGATATAGACTAGCACCTTTGGCGGATTGTGTAGAAAACTTGAAGACATTAGTATGTGGCCGCAACTTTCCTGAGCTATTGCTTCCTTTTCATTGGACCTGTTATCCCCGATATCTAGGGATAACTAGGAGATCATGTCTCGAGGCCCACATGGTCCTAGACATGGAGTACCGAGAGCAGGGTTGACTTGAGCATGGCCCTGGAGGG